>JAAGVU020000103.1:28896239-28920746 GCA_011763525.2 Mormyrus iriodes | reverse complement strand
CAAACACCGTATTAGTATGGTGTTCCTAATAATCCTTTAGGTGAGTGTATATATATATATATATATATATATATATACATACACACTACTATAGGGAACTCTCTGGAAAACTAATTCCATTGCCTGTATCTACCGCTGTTTGCTGTACGTTTGATAAGTATTGAGTAGAATCGATTTTGAATCACAATCTCGGAAGCTCATTTATAAAGGATTTGTCATAACGAAAAAGAGGAGAAACATTCGTACGCACATTAATACAAAGATTTTGGAATTTATGAAGAAAAACTCTACATACTTACGAATGGTCCCGAGCTGCAGGTACGTACAAACGGGGGATGCTGGGGGTGCCTGGATGATAGTGCCCCCTTGTGAAATTCCAATGTTCTTTCACGATAATCTCATGAGGAAGATTTTCAAAGTAAACAGACACCAATACGTGCTGACCCACATATAGATATATAAAAAGACCCGTGTGCAACTATGTCACATGCAGCATAATTATGGCACATTTAGCTTTGTTAGAGGACATTGCATGTGGCCAAATACAAAGGGAGAGATCACAATTATTATTTTTCCAATGATGATTTGTGGCTTATCAGTCGATTAGACTGTCGAGAGCGCTCCGATGAATGATGCGATGAATTTGAACAACTTACATGATCAAATCATGCTCTTCCTGTCCATGTCCAAGTACTGACAACTGTTGGATTTTTGGCGACAGTAACATACCAACGGAAACTGGCTGACCGACCAGAACAGACTCTGCTGCGGGGGTGAATTGGTCCGGCATCACGCTCGAGCATCTAGGTCACTGCATACAGTAATCAAAGGGCATTGAGATATTTATAATACAAATCTTTATGGCAGATATCTTTTCCATTTGTGTTTATTGACTAGGAAAATTGCCTGTCTCCATTGTGTGTGTGTGTGTTATACTTCGTGGGGAATAATTACCTACAGGGATGTTTCTGCAATTATAGCGCATAATCAGTTGTCCAAATCAGTGTCCCTGTTGACGATTCCCCACGAGCAGTTAACACACTACGCCGGTGAGCAGAAATATGCTTTTAGGCGTCTGATTTTTACATCTAGCCCTTATTTGTTTTATGTCTTACATTGTCCGGCCTGGTGAGCGCATCAAAAGCGACAGTTACACGCTGCCATTCCACATATTTTTGTCACACTGGCAGATTAACTAACAGACAAAATTCTTTGACATTCCTCTACCTTGTACACTAAAGTCTACACTTGACATTCTGACAAATTACCTTTTTCCCCTCTTGTTTGTTGCTCCATAAAATAAAACACTATTACAAATGCAGCATATGCACAATATCATATACACGTGGCTAATTTGCATTGCCAATTTAGGGTAATTCCTGCGTGGAAATGGCCGGTTTTTAAAGTGCGCGCATCTGCAGATGTTTATAGTAGGATTTATACAATTGTGTGATGTGTACCTTGGTTTCCGAAAGGATTTATAAATCTGACTTTTACTGTTCGTAAGAACATTTGAGTTTTCGTACATACGTACATTCTTCCGGTAGAATGTATGAACTTTGTTAAAAAAGAGCTCCCAGGGCCCTGTATCACGAGGCCGTATTTCTTGCTTATCTGGTTAACTTGTACGATTTAAGGTACCCCCAATTTAAATGAACATTGCCTTCGTTCATTTTCATTAAACCCAGACTACCTTAAATTCGGCAAAATCTAAGCAAGAAATCCTGGGAGGTTACTAAAAATGCACACACACACACACACACACACACACAGGGGGAAATGCTAACAAAATACTTCATATAACCATTCCCAAAAGAAAGGTCAATTTACTTCAATAAAATAAACAGAAAGCAAAATTATCATTATAAAAGGTAACAAATTTGTGAAATGACACAATTAAATAAATACACGACGGCTATCCCCACGTGATAGTTACTGGTGGAACTGAAATTCGTGGATGCTGTTGTCAGACGGTCTTTTCTCTGGTCGGATTTCCGTTCAGCTCACAAATAAAATTATGCGCTCCAACTTAATCTACGATGTACTTAAACCAAAGTTAGACATTAATAAAAAGTCGATTAAACTAAATCCAGGCGTAGATTCTTTAATATGTACATTGATTATTTGGTGTAAACCGTACAACGAATATGCTGACGGTATTTGAACCGTTCGAGAGAGGCCGTGGAGGGGAAAAAGCCAGCTGGGTAACTGCTAACGCGCGTCAGCTTTTTCTTCTTTAAAGAGAGAGAACATATAAGGCGCATTTTTGCATTTCTCTGTTCTGCATTGTAAAATACCAGCATTAAATAAATTGCTTGTTTCTCAGTCTGCATGCCTCAATCTCTGGAGCCCGCTCACTTGTCTAAATTCTGTTTAAAAATTTCACAGTCATTGGATTTGTACAAATGAAGCTGTCAACAAAGATCTAAATCTATGCAATACAATACTGTGTAGCGCCAAAGAAAACATTATCAGCAAAACTGACTGAGAATCTCCACAAAGTGAACATTTATGCTACCAAAGAGTTTTGCTAATATACAATTTGGCAATATTACGTACATTAATATGACAGTAAATTATATTCGTACGTCTATGTCTGAGTCCAGCTATTCAGCGTCTCCATTTGAGAAATTACACAATGACATACTTCCTTTAGTAGTGAATGTAAATGTTCCTGTCTATGATCTTAAGTCAAATAATGTTCTAATAATATGTATGTGATCTTAACTCTTGTGTATTTTACTTCTTCCGTTCTAAATTCTAGAATCTATAGAATTTAACCTCATTTTGAAAATAGAATGAGGTAACTTCAACCCCAAAAATAACACAGGAGATAACCATCCGGGGATCAATACAGTTTTTCTGATTCTGATATAGGCACAAAAGTAGTCACTGAAGTACTACTACTACTACTACTACTACTACCACTACCACTAATACTACTAATAATTATTATTATTATTACGATACAGGGTTGTCAGCTCTCACGCATCTGGCGTGACACTCACGCTTTCAGACTCTCACGATCACGCAAGAAATCTTACGGCAAATCTATATTATTCCATTGTAAACCTAAAATTAGCTATACGTTTGCGTGTGGGTGCAGACTTGTCTCGAATCGAAAATCTCACGCCAACCAGCAGACCAAAGTTGGCAACCCCGATAATAATAATAATAATAATAATAATATGATGATGATAATAACAATAGTAAATGATAATACAGAAATTTCATACTTTTGCCAGGGATTTCAGAAAGTATAAAAACTGAAAACATGTGAACCTAGTACAAAATAATAGCGATAAATGTAATCGGATAATGTTCTATATAATGAGCAGTGGGATGCTGTCGGAGATATTCACCCTTGCAGTGTTAGAGTATGAAGAAAAATGAGTCAACGCTGCAGCTTTAAGCAGGGCCCTATCTTACCATTCATCTCTCCTCCCTCATGTGTGACGAACTCGTCTCCCAGCATTCACGTCTGCTCGAATAGTAGTGAATGGCGGGTGTTTCTATGATTCGTGCGCTATTTTAAAATATAAAAATGCTGTTATTTAAAATAGGACTCGGTTGTTTAAATAACATTTGTATGTAAATATTTTTCTATCGATAGCTATCGACTCGTGAATGTTGTCTGTGAATTTAGCGAATCACTGGCGTAATTGTGCTCGGGGATCTCCATGCCGTCCAAATTGAAACTTTGTATCACTGGTATATTTCATAGAAGCTGCCGCTGTGTACCGAGTATCGTGTATAGTGATATGAAATATAATCAAATCGTGTAAAATAATATAATCTAGCCGCATTGGCATTTGTTTAATACGAGACTGGAGTGTTTTGTTTTAACAAAACGTATAATCCAAGCACATTTTTTTAGTATCTTTCATATACACACGTGTAGACACCGAGGATTTAGTGCGTATTTAACTTTAAGCAGGAGAGGGAATGGAAATGGAAGCAGTCTGGCCTCATTTACTCTCAGTGTTTTTATTTTTATTTGCCATACCGCTGCCGGTTTGTACCTCGAGTGCCTCCAAGTTGAATATACCCAAAGTTTTATTACCACTCGCCAGAAGTACCAGAATTAATTTCACACTGGAAGCAACCGAAGGATGTTACAGATGGTGAGTGTAAACTGCAAAAGGGGAAAAAAGAAATTCTAACGTGTGTTGCTAAGCCGGAAACATGTGGTGGGAGGCGATGGCACGACCGTTTTTTACAGTGCCTTTGCCATGTGGTGCCACAAGACCCTCGTTTTGCTTTAGTTTCTTGGGTTGAAGCATTGACGAAACACACCAGAAGTACTATAGTAGAGCGAACTTGTTTTGTTGTGTGTGTGTGTGTGTGTGTGTGTGTTTTAACAGTTTTCTAACCCAACATTTAGAATCGGGTTACAGTATTCTGAGCACACACAGTCGTCAGACTGTTATCCAGCATCCCAGTTGAAATGTAACGTTATTAAAGCATGGCACATGATCTTGAGGGTAAAGGTGTGCTAGATTCTTTTACTAAAATTATCTGCATATCATATAACACGTCCTACATAGATCATGCGAATACGATGCTGATTTTCATCGTTATTATTTGGTAGAAGTTTAAAAATAAAAGAGCTCTTGTTGAATAGCAGGTTGAAAATGCTAAGCCACTAGAGCTTGCATTTAGGGTAAAAAATCTACTCTGAAGGTCCAAGTCTTAGAAAAAGCAATTACCTAAGTCTGAACTGCTCAACCTCTATAACTGAAAACAAATACTGAGCATCTAATATGATAAGGCTGTCCCTGCACAAGCAAGAAATGTAGTTTGTGCACAGTGTAGATGGGTGACCCTGGTCTGGGTTTTGCTGCTTGACTTTAATCTAGGTCTTCCACACGGCCAGAGATTGCCAGTGTGGAGGCAATTGATGTTGGTGAGCGACTCTGTTCCCAGAGGGCTGTGCTGCAGGCTCGGTCCACCCATCCATCCAGACTCACCAGTATAATCCTTGCAGAAGATGTCTGTAAGTATCTGTAGATGTTAATGTTATAATTTGGGCCTTCAAGTTAAGTTCACCCTTTGTTGAAACCAGCCGGTAATTAGCTTTACGGAGTTTTGTTAAAATAGAACAAATCTGACCATACAGATTAAAACCAGATAAATGAATGAAAGTAAATGTCATATCTGATATTTTTTCCATTTTGACTAATTGTTGACAAATTAAACGTTGTGTTGTTAATATATAGTTCACATTAATATAGTTGAGCTGTATTAGTAACACCTAGAAGTACATGATACTGATCTGTAGGTAAGGCTTACAAAAAATGACGTTTTTAGAGAATGTGGTCTTGACTGACTTTAAGACTTTGAATGTTGTGTGTGTGTATGTACAGTCATGTGAAAAAGAAAGTACACCCTTTCTCAGTTCTACGTACGGTTTAATGTATCAGGGCATAATAAAAATCAACTGGTCCTTCCTAGGTTCTAAAATTATTAAAATCAAACCGCAGGTGTAAAACACCACACAACAGATTCCACTGTGTCATTATTTATTTAATAAAAATGGAGCCAAAATGCAGACGCAGTTCGTGAAAAACTAAGTACACCCCATGACTCAATGCCTTGTAGAACCACCTTTAGCAGCAATAGCTTGAAGTATTCGTTTTCTGTATGACTTTATCAGTCTCTCGCATTGTTGTGGGGGAATTTTGGCCCACTATCTTTTACAACATTGCTTCAGTTCATTGAGGTTTGTGTGCATTCGTTTATGCACAGTTCTCTTAAGGTCCCACCACAGCATTTCAATCAGGTTGAGGGTCTGGACTTTGACTGGGCCATCTCAACGCCTTGATTCTTTTCTTTTTCAGCCATTCTGGTGTAGATTTGCTGGTTTGCTTGGGATCATTGTCCTGTTACCAAATTTCGGCTAAGCTTTAGGTGTTGGAGAGATGGCCTCACATTTGACTCTACAGTATTTTGGTATACATAGGAGTTCATGGTCGGCTCAATGACTGCAAGGTTCCCAGGTCCCGTGGCTGCAAAACAAGCCCAAATCATCACCCCTCCACCACTATGCTTGACAGTTGGTATGAAGAGTTTGTGCTAATATGCTGTGTTTGGTTTTCTCCAAACATGGCGCTGTGCATTATGGCCAAACATCTCCACTTTGGTCTCATCTGTCCAAAGGTGATTGTTGCAGAAGTATTGTGGTTTGTTCAGATGCAACTTTGTAAACCTAAGCTGTGCTGCCATGTTCTTTTTAGAGAGAAGAGGCTTTCTCCTGGCAACCCTTCCAAACAAGCCATATTTGTTCAGTCTTTTTCTAATTGTACTGTGACGAACTTTAACATTTAACATGCTAACTGTGGCCTAGATGTAGCTCTCAAGTTTTTTGCAATTTCTCTCTGCATTGCATGGTCTGACCTTCGGGTGAATTTTTTGGGACGTCCACTCCTGGGACAATTGTCATTTATCTTGAATGTTTTCCACTTGTGAATAATCTTTCTCACTGTAGAGTGATAGACTTCAGATTGTTTGGAAATGGCCTTATAACACTTCCCAGATGGATGGACAGCAACAATTGCTTGTCTAAGATCATTGCTGATGTCTTTCCTCCTTGCCATTGTTTTAAAACACACCTGAATGCTCCAGACCAGCATACTGGCAAAACTTATGCTTGCACTTGGCTGCTGCTTACCCTCTTAATTCCTATAGATGCAGTATGGGTGCATTTAATTTCTCTCACACTGCTTCTGCATTTTGGCTTTTTTTTTTTTTTTTTAAATAAATAATGAAACAATGTTATATGTCATGCGTTGTTGTTCATTTGAGTTTGTATTTACCCAATTTTAAGACCAGGTGATTTTTTTATTATGTTATGATTTGCAAAACCTTTGAATTGAAAGAGGGTGTACTTTCTTTTTCACATGACCATATACAAGATTTATGCGATTGATTTCTGTTTGATAAAGTGACTGGCCAGGTGTTGCGCTGCGATGCTATTGTGGACCTCATCAGTGAGATCCAGATTGTCTCCACCACTCGTGAGCTTCACCTAGAGGATTCTCCCCTGGAACTGAAAATCCATGCTCTGGACTCTGAAGGTAATGCAAGCTCCAGCCCAGAAGATGAGTGAGCCTCCCCTCTAACATTTGTAATGTTCTTGGGTTTTTGCTGAAAAAGTTAGATGTGTAATAGCAGATCCCCCCCCCCCCCCCCCTCACTATTTAGTGCGCTGACGCTAATTATTTTCCAGTTCTTATTTCTCCTTAAAGGATTTATTCTGTAAAATAAATGTTTTATTTTGTATAGCACTTAATGTTGTGTTTTATAGGCAGTTGCAGCTGTCTTGTGTTGCGAGCCAGCAATTATGATTGAGTGCTGCAGCCCTTGTATACAATGCTGCCCCTGATGTGTAACCTGCCACATTTGGCAGCCCCCATGGTGTGTCTGTTTCCCCCCTTTGTTTGGCTTTTCAGCCACTGCAGTTTACATAGTGCTTCCCCTCCGTTTATGGCTAAAGCTGGAGACTCACTAGGCAAGTATAGTGTTTGCTAGACCAGGGATTTTCAACCATTTCAATCACAATGCTCTGCTGTTGACATTACAAAGTGTCGGTGGCCCATTGATGTGTGTGTGTGTGTGTGTGTGTGTGTGTGGGGGGGGGTTGGGGTTTGAGAGAACCTGTGCTAGGCAATGGATGAGATGGATGCAGGCAGATAAAAGGTGACTTTATCAAGAGACCTGCAACAGATGTATGTGGTGGATTGGTGGAAGGTTTTTATATTTTTGTATAGTAATCCTTGTCGCTGGTGTTTTTCCTTGGTCATATTCCTGAATAGGAAATACCTTCAGCACCCTTGCAGGACTGGTTTTTGACTGGAGCATTGTGAAAGATGAAGAGATGGGAAGTTTTCCTGATTCCTACAATGCCCTGCGGTAAGGGATCGAAATTGCTTTATTTTTTAAAGAAAGTCGACTAACATCAGGGAAGCTACCTGAAGTCCAGACAAGTATTATGGTCCTTGGATTATATAGTCGAGGCTAACATGTCATGTTACCATATATAACTGTGTGAAGTCTCTTTGAATTGATCTGAAAAATTGTGTCCAAGCAGACAGGTCCCCAAATCTACCTGACTTATGCCCATTCTGTCATGAGGAATGGGCCAAAAAGTCTGGCAACACCTCATGATAGCATGTGGAAGTCTACCCTAAGTGTTTGAGCGTTTGATTCAAGTTAGTATTTACATACTAAGTGTATATATACTTCTTACCAATTGAAAATCTAATATTTTGACATTACCTCTATTACTATGGCAGGGAAATATCTGGAAAAAAGTTTGATATTTTAATTTAAAATATCAGAATAAATTGTAGTGAGTTGTCCACCCTCTCACGGAAAAAAAAAACCCTAAAAAAAACACAAAACTCACGGACAGTCAATAGTCAATGAAGTGGGGTTTTGTCACACCAACCATATTTAGTACACGGTATATGTGCAGTAACATTCCCCGAACTGCAGTGCTAAATATATACATAAAGTGCATAGATAGACAAAACAAATGTGGGGGAGGGGGGACATATTAGCAACATTGAGACATAATCTAAAAGTAAACAGTGATGATGGAATGTTTAGAATGGGCATTGCTGGAAAAGTGGTATATAAACAATAATCATCAAAATGCATAATGAGTACTGGAAACAATAATAAGTACAATAATCCTGCTAATGACAAAAGATACCAGTAATCTAGAAACAGTTGTTGTCCCTATTGCCAAGTGTACAATCTAAAAGTCCTTAAATGATTTTAGGCTGGTAGCAGTTATATCTTTAGTCATGAAGCAGGCTGTTCAGAAGCAGGTGCAGGCTTCTTTAGATCCTCTGCAGTTTGCTTGCAGAGCTGGCAGAGGATGCCACCCTGATACTGCTGAACTGCCTATATCGTCTCCTTGAGATCCCCCTGACTCATGCTAGACTTCTGTTCATTGATTTATCTTCTGCTTTTAGCACCATTCTTTTAGCCACATTTGGTCGCAGAGAAGCTTCTCCTTGAATTTAACCTGGATATTAATATCACTGGATGGACTAGATTTTATGATAGATAGATAGATCACCGTGTGTGAGAGTTAATGGTTTCCTCTCATAAAAGCTCCACTAATCCCCCGGTTCACCCCATAGCTGTGTACTCTCTCCATTTCTTTTTATTCTTTACACAAATAGCTGTCAAAGCAAATTTGAAAATAGACTCTCATTATAAAGGCTGTTGATGAATTGGTCATCGTTAGACTTCCGGTGGGTGGACCTGATCATGATCTGGCCATGAATGACTTTGTTATGGTGTAAGTGGTCTTTCCTTGAACTTAATGTGTCAAAATCCGAGGACATGATTATTGATTTTAGGAAGTCAGGACCTATCCACAAACCTACAGTCACTGAGGAAGCTGTGATTGGGTTGGAAGACAACTGTTGCTTTCACTTTCATTGTAATGACCTTGAGGACTTAAGAATGCATTTTATTTGTAACTTACAATTGGCGGGATGAACCAGGAATTCCTAAAAGGGTAAAAAAAACTCTTCTGCAGGATTCTTGTCTTTGCAGCAAAATATGTGACCTTGTCTTTGTCGAGACACAAAAGTCATTCAAAGGTTCTGGTTTTAGACAAAATATTCCCCTGTGGTGTTTTTGAGCATCTTGGATTAGTGCTTTTTTTGTGCAAAAATTTTCTCAAAAGAATGCGGCTTGCAACCCTGTCTCCTGTGTTGTCTCAGGGTACTCAGGTTTTCTGAGTCAACTTACACCCCCCCACGTCACATCTCTAACATGGAGAAAGTTGGAAAGCAGGGAGACATTATTCTTGTGTCTGGGCTGAAAACGGGAAATTCCAAGCTGAAAGCCAGGATCCAGGAATCTCTTTACAAGGTTGGAAATGTTTCTCAGGAGATTACGCCCTACTTTAAAATATTTTGTTGTCAGTCCCTGTTTTTGCTCCCTTCCAAATCCCTGCCAGACAGTCCATGTTTTTGCTCCTTGGGAGGGAGCAAATAATTGACTTTTTGGGGGTCCTTGAGAACCAGAAACACTTTTTTACACTATTCTGGTTTCATTGTATGCTGGTTATTAATGCTGTTCAGTGTGTGATGCAAAGATCTGGGATTCCTAGCTTTCTATGTGACATTTAAATTTTCTTGTACTAATTTGGGATTTGGGGCGCCATGGTGGTGCGGTGGTTGAGACCAGGGTTCGAGTTTCAACCATGGAGTTTGCATGTTTGCAAGTTGTGTGGTTTCCTCCGGGTACTCCAGTTTCCCACCACAGTCCAAAAACATGCTGAGTTTAACTGGAGTCACCAAATTGCCAATAGGTTTGCATGTGTGTGTAAATGATGTGTGAATCTGCCCTGCGATGGGTTGGTGCCCCATTCTAGGTTGTTCCCTGCCTTATGGCTGTAACCTCTGGAATAGGCACCAGACCCCCTGCGATCCTGAATAGGATAAGTGGTTGCTGAAGATGGATGGATAAATTGATCCTTTTTGACATGGGAACATGTTTATATTAAGTGTTGCTTCCATGTGGTCAGGATGTGGCAGCTGCTGAGGTCAGGCTTCTGATCCTGGAGAACATTCTGCTTAGCCCTGCATATGATGTATACCTCCTTGTGGGTACTTCCGTACAGTATAAGGTCCAAAAGATTCGGCAAGGAAAAATCACAGGTGTGTCTTTTGTTTATATGAATGTGACATATGTATTTGGTTTACAATACTGTATCTGATACATAACATGACACATTTAGATGAGTCATAGTCATGCATCTTTTATTTTTTTTTGCTATAAGAAATGTGTGTGTTAAAGATGAGATTTTCAAAAAATGATATAGCTACTCTATTTTGAGGTAAAATTTTAAAGATTTGTTTATTCACATTACATTCCACCAACCTTATGATGATGTGGCTTCCAGCATGATTGATTTTTTTTATCTAAGATGATGTCTATGATGTAAGCTTTATGTGTGGCAGTTTGAGCTTGCTTATATCTGGTCTTTTCCAGAGCTTTCCATGCCCTGTGACCAGTATGAGCTGCAGCTCCAAAATAGTGTGGTTGAACCTGATGGTGACCTGGCATTTCCTGTGGCCAGACTGAAACGTGAAACCTCCAAGGTGCTCGCTCTGCAGCGTGGCTACACCAACATTGTGCTGGATCACAAAAGTATCCATGAGACCTTTGGCTCTAACTGCTGGCTATGCATAACCAGCGCTAACAATGAATATTTACTGTTTGTGTGGGTATCAGTTCCTTTAGCTATCATAAACTATATAGTTTGTTTTACTCTGGTCCATCCTTATTTTTAACTTGAAATCTGTGCTGTTTAATCCATTTGGTCATTGTTACACCTGATGGTATTGGTAGTGGTGTAAATTGACCCCAATGTGATTCCTTTCGATTGCAGTTATTTGGGAAGATTGTATTTGGAGATTTATACCACAGTTAAATTAATCTATTCTTAGTCACTTTGAGAACCTAAATTCAAACCTTTAAATCGATTATGACTGATTCTGATTTTACCAGTCGATGCATCTTTATACCTCTAGTTTCCGGTGGATCTTGAAAACTTTTATTCTAAAATAATTTTGTTCCTCTGATGACTGTGATGATTTTTTTTATAAGCCTGTTTGTATTTCCTCCACCTGGAATCTGCAGTCGTCCTTGACTTGTGCGTGTTCAGGTCTTCGCTTACAGGGGGCCTCACGACTTCCAAACAGCACCCTGTATGTGGTGGACCCAGGATACCTGGGTATGTAATCCAGTAAAGAGTTTTATTTACACACGTATGCAGGATATACAGTGAAATGCAGCATTAATCAGGCTTCTGCACTACTGATGCTTAGTGAATGTGTTACCAAATGCATGTCAAACACAAGTTGCAACTGTTCTGTATTCCCTGCTCAAATTATGGTTGCTGATGTCAAGGATTTATCAAAGCTGTCCCTTAGCCAAGGCACATGACAATATAAACCTCCTCATACTGACTCCATGGTGGACAACTTACTATGTTCACTATGGCTCACATGCAAAAGTGTGCTGCACTGCTTACCGATTACAGTGTTTTTAGTTGAGCTTGGGTCACAACTTCTCACCTCTCATCTCCTAAAGGTTCACTATGGTTGGTGTTGATTTTTTTGAACAGGTTTTAACATTCAGCCTGGGGACCATTGGGTCCTTGAGACAGGACGGGTCTATGAGATCTTCATTGATGTGTTTGATAAGTCTAGCAACAAAGTGTACCTCTCAGATGTGAGTTTACCCTTTTGGGTGCTTCTTTGAATATTGATCATTGCTGCACTTTGAAGATTTAATGAGCTTTTTAAAAATCTAATCAAAAATACTTTAAAAAAAAAAAAATGAAATGGTGGTGAAAGCATTTATCTAAGCAATAAACACATGCATTTATCCTCATGGATTTATGGTGCATTTTTGCATAGGGGCATATGTGTAATACTTTAAGGGAAAAGTTGCTCACAGTTTTTTTTACTTTAATGTGCTTTGGTCTAAACTTTTGTTTTAGCTTATTTTTCTGTAACATTTGATATGTATTTGTTCCAGAACATACGAATAGATGCATCCTTTCAAAAAGAATACTTTGAGGTTTTGCAATCATCCATGAATGGGTCGTACCACAGAGTAAAAGCACTGAAGAACGGGCAGACCATCATTGATGGAGCCCTATCTTCTGTGGTTGATGAGGTCTGTTGATTCTCATCACTTATGTTTATCTTTAGAACCTGTCAAAGCTCTACCATTGTGTATTATTATATATGCTTTCATTATGTTTATTTGTGTAAGGCTTATGAATGCCGAACATGTATTTTTTGTCATATTTTAGGATGGAGGAGTTCATGTATTTCCCATTCCAGTGCGGAGTCAACAGGATGTGGAGATCTATAACCCCATCATTCTCACTCCCAGGATTCTTACATTTCCATGGCAACCCAAAGTAGGAGCATACCAGTACACAATAAAGGTATGTTTTATGCATGATATCCTGTATATAACATACCTGGACTGTGCAAACATCTAATAATGTCAGATTCTGAATCTGTTACATAGGGCTGGGCAATATGGCAAAATATTTTTTTTCCACGATAATTTGTTTTTTGTTTCAGTCAGTGTCAAGAATTCACAATGTAATTCAGAAATAATTTTCAAAATTAATTCATTATTTATTTGCCTTGAGGTTCCATTTATGCTTATAATTCCCCTTAAACAAATTCTCCTTAAACAGAACATTTAAAAGATGACAAATTGAATGGCCTGCAAACTGGAGTCTAACTTTAATGAATAAACCATACAATAATAGTTTTTTGTCATAGGATGTAACACTAGTAATACACCTACAGTACAGTTTATTGCTGGGTTTTGTCTCTGACTGCCTCGCTGCTCGTTACAAGGGGTGTGTTTTAAATTGCTGGTAGAGCTGCCCCCCACCCCCCGCCTCATATTGATAGATAAAATGCTGCATCCTGTTTTGATGTAATATGGGATGCGACTGAGAGTTGCAACACCAGTTGCTGGTGTCTGTGACTGTAAGCACTTGCATTCTGTTCGTTCTACTGGATGGAAACACTTCATGTGGTGAAATAAATTTGTAGTATTTCCAGATTTAGTTGGCACAGGTTTTTGTCAGAGATTACAGCACACATCTGTGCGTGTCTGTTGCGTATCAGACTTGTTTAAATTCCCTAAGTACCATCGCCCCACCGACCTCTTTTTCCATGGCCTATCCACAGTATCTCCTTTTTAGAAAGATGTTGTGGCTGCTGCGCTTTCTTTACCAACACTGCAGTTTCCTCTGAGGGAGTGCTTACCAAAACAGTAGTATATGGGGTGCTCTGCTAACTCTGTAGACCTTCCTATGCGTTTGGTGTGCATAGGTTGTTTGTTCTCAAGGCACATTGATTGATGGCAGGCCAGGTTGTTTCAGTTTGCGCCAACAAAACTCTGCCGCTTGTGTTTTTTCTAGCGTTTCTCGCTTCTCTGTAGATTATTACTGTATGGGTTTCACGTGCGCTGAATTTTACTGTGGACTTTTGTTTTGGATTTTGCTGGATGGGTTGCTTTACACTTCATTGCTCCCCTGGTGAGTTGTTTTGACTGTGTTGTTTTTCATCTGCTTTCTTTCCCTATTGCATTCTTATTTGTTTAATAAATCCCCCGTTTGTGCTTTTACAGCTGTCTCCACTTCTCTTAAATCTTTAATCATACATTTATTATATTAATATCGAGGATAATCACATTGCAATAATTATCGTTATCATTTGATCACCCAGCCATTCTGTTACAATGCTGTATCTGTAAACGACCGTCGATCAGCAGTTCATGGGATTTTTGTGGGGAAAGGTACTGTAATGCCTAGGGCTGTCGTACTAACCGCGATATTAACAAGCCAGCCGCAGGGGATGGCAAGCAAGTGCCACTACTGCAATGTTCGTTTTTTTTTTCTCCCTCCTTCCATGAACATTAGGCTGCTGTGTACTTTACCACAGGAGTTGTAGCTCTTTCTCATGTAAAAGAAAAAGCAACCAGAAGGACAAAAACTGCTTTAAAGAATTGAGCCCTCTTTGTCTTCCTCACTTTCTATAATTTAATAGACTGAACATGTCCTTGGAGCTTTTTTACTTCTCAGCAGAATGTGTCAGCGTAACTCCAGCAGATGGACCAGAATTGTTTATACTTGAATTGTTTGAGACAAAATCAATTGGAATTTGTGATACTTGAAATTGTAATGTTCAAATTTGAGATATTTATATTTACTTGATTTTCCTTTGTTTAACAGGCAACTGGAGGCAGTGGGAACTTCACCTGGTCGTCCTCTAGTCAAACTGTTGCCACGGTTACTGTGAAGGGAGTCATGACAACAGTCAATGATATCGGTGTCAGTGTGGTGCGAGCCCGCGATGTGCAGAACCCTCTGCACTTTGGAGAGATGAAGGTAAGTCCATTTCCTGCAGCTGCAGTGTGCTGGGAGCGTCTTTTTGGGCCTTCCGCCAGCCACTTCCTGTGTGTCATTTATCATCAGCGCTGAGCCGAAGTAGTCAGCTAAAAGCCCTGAACTTATTTGTACAGCTGGATGTTTTAAATGAGTGAGGTTTGGTGCCTGGTTCATGGTTACCTCAGCTGTACCCAGGGGTGCTGCTAGAGATTTTGGGCCCCATGAAAACCTATCACACTGGGCCCCCAATCCAGACCAAACCAATTGTTTTTAGTGCCTCCTTGGAATCATACTAACTTCCCCCCTTTTATGGCACCCCTGGCTGCCTCTTGGATAGACCTCATGGCTAATACTTGCCATTTGTTCTTCCTCTGACACATGTGACTTGCCTTGTAGCAGGTTCCTAAGTGCAACCAAGTTCTTGCTGTGTGGTGGCAAGTGTTTGCATTCTCAAATTTCAGGGCCGGTCAACCTATTGACTGCCTGCTGTTTCTCATACTGTTGGATGTGAAATAATTTCAGTTTATCCTAAAATGGTTTTCATATATTTTTTCATTGCCAGCCCCCTGCTAGGCAAATTTTATTAGTAGCAGTCTGATAGCTTGTCTGAAATGTATCATAAGGAACTGATTGTTGGCAAAATTTATTGGGGGGGAGTTTAATTAAAGTTGTATAGGGTAGTCTTGGACGGTACTATGGTAATATTTTTGTTATACTGTGGTATTTTCATTTGTTGAAATGTATTGTGGCCGAATCCTCCCTCTCCTCCGCTCAGCAAAATTTTTCATGGGGGAATTTTATTGGGTCACTTCGCTCTAGTCCAGGTCAGTGGTGGCACGTGACAGAACAGGCACGGATCTGGTGAAACTTATTACATTAAGACAAACAACACAAAACTAGAAAGGTGGGGAGAATGCATAGGATAGGCTTGGTCAGTATTACAGTAATATTTTCAGTGTACTATGGAATTTTTATTTAGTGTAAAGCCCCCCCTCCGAGATATACACTGTATTGCCAAAAGTATTGGAATGCCTGCCTTTATACACACATGAACGTTAATGACATCCCATTCTTAATACAGACTTTAATATGGAATTGGCCCACCCTTTGCAGCTATAACAGCTTCAACTCCTCTAGGAAGGCTTTCCACAAGGTTTAGGAGTGTGTTCATGGGAATTTTTGACCATTCTTCCAGGAGAGCATTTATGAGGTCAGGCACTGCTGTTTGACGAGAAGGCCTGGCTCGCTGTCTCCGCTCTAATTCATCCCAAAGGTGTTCTGTTGTGTTGAGGTCAGGACTCTGTGCAGGCCAGTCAAGTTCCTCCACACCAAACTCACTCATGCATGTCTTTATAGACCTTGCTTTGTGCACCGGTGCACAGTTATATTGGAACAGGAAGGGGCTATCCCCAAACTGTTCCCACAAAGTTGGGAGCATGAAATTGTCCACAATGGCTTTGTATGCTGAGGCATTAAGAGTTCTTTTCACTGGAACTAAGGGGCCAAGTCCAACCCCTGAAAAACAACCACACCATAATCCACCAAACTTTACACTTGGCACAATGCAGTCAGGCAGGTACCATTCTCCTGGCAACCGCCAAACCCAGACTCGTCCATCGGAGTGCCAGAGGGAGAAGCGTGATTCATTACTCCAGAGAACACGTCTCCACTGCTCTAGAGTCCAGTGGCGGTGTGCTTTACTCCATTGCATCCAAGGCTTTGCATTGCACTTGGTGATGTAAGGCTTGGATGCAGATGCTCGACCATGGAAACCCTTTCCATGAAGCTCTCTATGTACTGTTATTGAGCTAATCTGAAGGCCACATGAAGTTTGGAGGTCTGTAGCTATTGCCTCTGCAGAAAGTTGGCGACTTCTGCACATTGTGCGCATCAGCATACGTTGTCCCTGCTCTGTGATTTTACGTAGCCTACCACACTGGCTGAGTTGCTGTTGTTCCCAGTTGCTTTCACTTTGTTGTAATATCACTAACAGTTGACTGTGGAATATTTAGTAGTGAGGAAATTTCACGAATGGACTTTATGCACAGGTGGCATCCTATCATGGTATCTGTGAGCGACCCATTCTTTCATAAATGTTTATAGAAGCAGTCTGCATGCCTAGGTGCTTGATTTTATACACCTGTGGCCATGGAAGTGATTGGAACACCTGAATTCAATGATTTGCAGGGGTTTCCCAATACTTTTGGCAATATAGTGAATATGCTGGTATCTGGGAGTGGTGATAAAGTAGGGAAGGGGGGGTAACAGGTCTGTGTGCCATTTCTATGCATGCTTATCTGGTCTAGCGCTATGTGTCTATTTCCAAAGTTAAAATGCTAATAAAACAGTATTTTTGTTTGTTGCTAGTGTTTAGTTTTTTTCAAGTTCACAGGAATCTGGTTGATGATACTGATTTTATGTACACCCCACTGTGCCTGCTAGGCAGCTAACTAAAACTTGTGTGTAGAGTGAAAAGCAGCCTAGGTAGCAGTAACACTTAATTTCAGAAGAAAATCACAATGGGCTCTGAGTGTCTCTGTATGTGTGTGTCTATTTGACATTAGATGGTAGGTAGTTAGTTGTACCATTGGTGTCTCTGTTACAGTTTTTACTGTGATGTCATGGAAAATGATGGACAGAGAGTAATAAATATTAATATTTAGACATATAAAGAATTTAAATAATATAAATGACCTTTTAAGACATGAAAATTTAAGATGCTTATAACAAGAAATATAGTTAATCACCTAATTGGTGGGGAAAAATTTTGTAAATCACTGTGTAAGTGGAATGGAATGTACAATAAATGAATAGGTGTAGTTTCAGAGTTATCGCAGCTAGTACTCAGAGCATTCAGGTAAAAATGCATTTATTGGCATTCTTGTTCCCAGTTGATCCATCCAGTATTTCTAGAAATTGTAGAGGTCAGGGGGTGTTGGAGGAGTAAGGATTATATTGAGTGCGGGGTGCTGCCTGGGGAAAACGTTGTCTTTCTTTGGTAAAATTTGGTAAATCCTTCGCCAGAGTCTGCTTTCTTAGTAGTGATGTAGATAGCTTAACAATGTCCCTTTCTACCCAATAGGTATATGTGATTGAGCCCATCGGCATGGACTTCATACCCTGCCAGGTGGAGGCTAGGGTGGGCCAAGTGCTGGAACTGCCGCTGCAGATCTTCGGCCTGCTGAGTGCTGAGAGCAGCGAGCGAGTGACCCTTAGCGACTGCTCACACTTCCAGCTGTTGGTGGAGATGGAGAGCCAGGGTGTTTTCCAGTTGTTGGAGGGTGAGGCATACATTCCAATTGAATGTAGTGACACCAGCAGGCTAGCAACAGGTTATCCTCTGTTTGTAACATGGGCCAAAAAAAAAAGTCTGTGAACATCACTCGATTATGTATTACCTTTCAGTATGACCTGTAGTTCCGTAATCACTTTTGAGAGAATGATAATTGTTGACAAATCCTTTCATGCTCAGTAGCTGGACTGTATCACAGTCAGCTTAATAGTGCAACATTTGTCTTCCTTTTTGTTTACTGTACAGATTATGACTCAGTATAGTGTATTTGGTGTAACTCAAGTCTGCAGGAGAATTCCTACAATGGTTTGAGTTGATGACTTGAGCTGATGACCAAATGCTGACTGTTAAGGTTGTCTCTGTGCTCAGGGCGACTGGCACCTGGCCAGGACCACTGCAGTGGAATCCGTGTTCAGGCACTAGCACCTGGGCATGCCACCCTGCTGGTCAGCTATGCTCACGGTAATGTGCGCCTCAGCGCACGCATCACCATTGCTGCCTACCAGCCCCTGAAGGTGAGAAACTCTGCATGTCAACATCGTACCACTTCTGGTTCTTTTCTGAGCCAAGATGGAACCAAAGTACTACCTTCCATCTACAAGCACAGCCCCAGAATCTACTATCATGCTTGTGTTTTATATCCTTATCATGCCTTAGGTACTGGTATTATTGTTGTGTTTTGAGCTGCGGCCCGTGGTGACTGGGTGGGGTGGGTGGGTGGGTGCTGGTGGATTCATTGCTTCTTACCCGTACCCGGAGGATGTATTTCTGCCACGATTATTGGCCCATCTTGGCAAGCCACTTCTGCTCATCCGGGAAATGCCACTTGTCCCCCTGACATTCATTCTTTGCCCTGTGCAGTTATATAATCGCTGCTGTATAAGGGGAAGCTCACTGTTCTGATTGTATGTGGAATGTTAAGTATAATATGTTGTGGTTATTTGCCGTTGCCCTAAACAAACTATAAAATAGGAAATTGTATCTGTAGAGGAACATTTTCAGGTGGCTTGTGTTTTCAGGGTTTTCAGTGGCATTATACTAAAACTATAGGAATCCACAGTTGAATATTTGGAGCCATTTGCTTATTTCCTTTTTTTCTTCCTGAATAGGTGATTGACCCCATTTCTGTAGCTGTGGTAACACTGGGTTCCTCGAAGGACATGCTATTTGAAGGGGGTCCTAGGCCCTGGGTTCTGGAACCGTCAAAATTCTTTCGAAATCTTACAGCAGAGGATAGCCTCGGCGTCCACATGGCCCTCTTTGGCCCTGCATCAAGGAACTACTTCAGACACTGGGTTCGGGCCACCTGCCAAGCTCTTGGTGAACAAGTAAGGGATATGAAATCAAAAATGACCAGACAAGGGCTAAATCTAAAGGAGGGTCATTTATTATTTACTTGTTTATTAAGAGGAAATGCATTCCTGTACCGTAGTTCGTGAAGGGCAAGTTGGAACAGATGCAACCGATATTCATACTTCTCCATTTGTCCTGTAGGTTCTGGCTGTGACAGTTGGGAACCAGCCAAGTCTTACCAACCCATTCCCAGCAGTGGAGCCAGCAGTAGTGAAGCTAGTCTGTGCCCCGCCCTCACGCCTTGCACTCGTTCCTGTCTACACCAGTCCCCAGCTGGATCTGTCCTGCCCTCTGTTGCAGCAGAACAAACAAGTGGTGGGACCCTGTTGCCTCTTCGCATGGTGCTGCCAAGCAGCTGTTGTCTGTATAGCCCTGCCAGGTGCGGTTTAGGCAAGGGTGCCCTGACCCGCTTGGGTGACACATCCGGTCACTTTATTACTGCAGGTTCCAGTTTCCAATTACCGTAACCCTGTGCTGGACCTGGCTGCCTACGACCAGCAGGGGCGACGGTTTGATAACTTCAGCTCACTGAGCATCATCTGGGAGTCCAGCAAAGTGTCCCTGGCCAGCATCGAACCCACTATGCTCATGGAGCTCATTCTGACAGAGGACAACAATGGGGAGAAGAAACTTCATGGTACATTTCACACTTTCTTGGTGGAAATTCATACGTTGGTGTTTTTAATGACGTGGCTTACTGCTACTGTCATAAAGAAGTCTGATTTTAAATTTTGATTCTCATTAAGGTCGGCAATTTTTGGTGGTTTTGCACTGTAGCATTTCTGCACTTTGTTTCAGGCCGACAGACAGTTCTTGTGCACCGTGAGTCAGGCATGGCTGCCATCACAGTGACAGCTGTAGGTTATCAAGCTTCCCATCTTGAGGCAGCCAAGGTGCTGAGTCCAGTAAGTGTGTCAGTCTGTTAATTGTGTTGACTCAATATTGCTTTTATTGTGTAGTTAAAAAAGTAGATGTTTAGCAGATTTTCTGCACTTACAAGTGACCCATACCCAGAGTAGGGAGAAAGGAGAAGTGATGCTGAGACCGCAAACTAACAAAAGCCACGTAACCAACAACATAGCATGGGTTGCCATGGTAATATTAATAATAAAGAAAAAACACTTTCCTGAGTGGGTGCTGTATTGGCATTGTTTTTTCTGTTCAGTGCATTGTTGTTTTGTATGTTAGTTTTTGAAATAAGATGGATACAATACATTTAGGAAACAGTTTAAAAATGTTATCTGTTTAATTTGCAGCAATTTTTTTTCTCAGTTTCTCATACTGAATTTGGTAACCAGTTTGATTGACTGTACACATTGTCAGTCACAAACTGGCCATAGTTTTTAGATGACTGAATACATGAGAAACAGAATGTAGTAATACATCTGGAAGACTTTCCCAGTCATTAAAAAACCATGAGTTGTGCATGTGATCATTCCTCTTCTCTGATCCTATTTCCATCATTCTTGCAGTATGACCCCTTAACAGTTGTGTCGGCCACACTGGAACTCCTACTGGTGGAGGACGTAAAGGTCAGACCAGAGGTCATTACCATATACAATCATCCTGAAGTGAGGGTAAGTATACAGTCAGAAACCTGCAGGTCCTGTCTCTTCTCTCAGTTGTATGTAGGATGCACCTAGACACTCAGGCAGAGGAGGTTGAATTGTAGATAAAATGATTTGTAGGTCTGGATGCGTTTTTAAGTTTTTAGGCAGCTTTGTTCCTGCTCTTTACCTTAATATTTTGATTGAATATGTAGTACCAATGAAATGTCTGTAAAACAGCTGCAAGCTGTATTGCAGGTAATACTAGTTTGAAAAACTCATGTTTGCGCCTGACCTGAAAATAAAATGGTGGGAATAAATGTTGAAAGTTATCAGGAATAGTGTCATTGTCATTATGAAATAAGGTATTTGAGTCTAGTCATATTTTACTGAAGGTAAAATATTGTTTGTGTTCTTCAGAATAATCTTAAGACTCAAATGTTTGAACACTTGTTTCAGCAGTTTCATATTGATATTTGGACTCTGAACAGTTACTCAGTCTTTAATGTTCATGCTTGTGTAAAGCGGTAAATGGTTAACTTGTCTCCTCTCTTTTAGACTGACCTTGCTCTGAGGGATGGTTCAGGGTATTTCTTTGTCAATGCCAGTGTTACTGGTTTAGTGGACTTGGTTTTCCAAGAATCACAGGGAATTGCAGAGGTAAGGACCAGCATTTTGCATTAAGATTAATACTGTGGTGCTGTAAACCAATGGATATTATGTTCAACACAAAACATTTACATTTAAGAGTTATGGTCAGCATGTTGCTGTTATGCTCTTGAATCGGATTTTCTTCAGTCTAGATTAGTTTACCAAATGTGTGGTACTCTCTGCTGCCTGTCACCGAGTTTTTCCCTTCCCCCCAGGTACACCCACTGCAGGCAGGAATTTTGCAGGTGTTGGTTCATGATCTTTGCTTGGCCTTCCCTGCCCCTGCCAAGGCCACCGTCCACATATCTGACATATTTGAAGTATATGTTACAGTGGTTGACAAGGTCAGTGCTGCAGTCTCACCGGTGAAGCACTGCATTCTGTTACTCATCAGCTCTTGTCAAGTCACTGCCTTGGTAGACGATCCAAAATGCTGCTTTCACAGTGAAATTGCTTTAGGAAAAGTTGTATAAGTATAAATAGATACACAGAAACCTATGGGTTTTACTCTTGTGCACATCAAGTAGCTCAAGTCTCAGGATTGTTGTATTACAGGTGGAGATTGGGAAATCAGTGAAAGCCCATGTGCGGGTCCTAGATGACAACAAGAAGCCTTTCCTGGCTAAGTTCTTTCACTTCATGAATCTGGAGCTTCGGGTAGCATCAGCTATCATCTCCTTATCGTGAGTATAGGATGATACTTTCCTACTTGTTAAGTAAAAGCAGTGTATCACGCGTTGTGTATCCGCTACCGAGACCCACTTCCTTATCTTATCAGACCACTTACAGAGTCTACTGAGAAGGAGACGGCCATTTTCCTTGTGCAAGGTTTGATTGTGGGACAGACCAGTGTGTCGGCCACGGTGCTGGACAAAAATGGTAGAAAAATCACGTCGGCCCCTCAGCCAGTGGAAGTAAGTGTGTCCTTTTTTTCCTACAAATACATTGTAAATGAGTTCATGTTGGGCAGCATGGTGCTGCAGTGGTTAGCACACACATCTGGGGCCAGGATTCTCTGCCATGGGTTCATGTGTGTGGAGTTCATTGTTCCCCACATCATCGGGTTTCCTCTGGGTACTCCGGTCTCCCACCACAGTCCAAAAACATGGTATGGTGAATTGGAGTTTCCAAATTGCCTGTAGGTGTGCATGTGTGAGTGAATGATGTATGAGTGTGCCCTGGGTTGTTCCCTGCCTTGCGCCCATATCTTCTGAGATCCAGACGCCCTGCGACGCTGACTAGGGCAACCAGATAACATGATGGATGGTTGGATAAATGGATGAGTTCGTGTTAATGCATATGTAGGCTCTGAGCAGACTTTGTTTTCGACTTTGCAGGTGTTCCCACCATTCAGACTGATACCCCGGAAGATGACACTGATTATTGGTGCCATGATGCAGGTAGCGGTCCTGTGTTTTTGCCCCTAGTTGTTGGCTAAAAATTTCCATTAGAAATATAAATATTATGGTCAGTGTACTTGTGAACGCGGGATTATTTGGGTTGAAATGGAAGCCCAGTCGGAGTGCTCTCTTCGTCATCATTGATGAGGCATGTTCAGCTGAGAGAGAGGAGCATGACTGGTGCTTATCTTCCCTCATTGGCAGGTTACATCTGAAGGTGGCCCCCAACCTCAGTCACACATCCTGTTCTCCATTGCTGGGGAGGAAATTGCCTCCATTAACAGCACAGGACATGTGAGGGGTCTTGCCGTGGGCAACGTAACGGTGACTGGGCTGGTACAAGCAGTCGATGCAGAAACAGGAAAGCTAGTCGTTGTTTCTCAGGTAATGCAGTTTTTTTTTTTTTTTTTGACCTGGTCTCAGTACATTTATTTTGTAATTAAACATATTTTATTACTTTAACATCCATGTTTATATTGGCAGGATCAAGTAGATGTGGAAGTTGTGCAGCTGAGGGCTGTGAGGATCCGTGCACCAATCACAAGAATGAAGACTGGTACCCAGGTAAGAGTTGAACCTGCTTGATATAAGGTTACAGTATCAGTCCAGATTGCCAAGGTTGATAAAGCTTCTTCATGAATTTGCATTTTGACACCCCTCTATGCTTCTGGGGCAGTAAAAGCAGCTGGTCTCCACTGTAGATGCCTGTTTATGTGATGGGGTTAACCAGCAGCCAGACGCCCTTCTCCTTTGGCAATGCTTTGCCGGGCCTCACCTTCCATTGGTCTGTGACGAAACGTGACATCCTGGAGGTACAGACACGTCACTCAGAGGTACTTGACCCCCATTCTCAAGTCTCACTGAAAGGTTTCTGTCTACATATGAATGGTTTTTCTGTAAAAAACCATAGATGGTTTCCCTATGTTGCAGCTAAAATAATTTTACTGTGTCCAGAAAGAACCCATGGAAATTAAGATCATCCGTCAGTGTACTGGTGAATTGTTTTTCACGATTTGAGTTGGAGCAATCCAAGTCAGGCATGGCAATAGAGAACCACCATGAGTCGTCCTCATCTATTTGCAAATGTTTATTAGACTATGAGTGGTTTATACTCAATAACCGGGTGTTGATGAATTTTCATTTTGCTGAAAATATGGTTTTTGATGTACCTGAGAGTAGAACTGAGAGAAGTTAAATTACTAATGTTTCTTACTTTAGTTATAAACCTTTTAGACACTAACATTTATATCTTCTGTAAATGAGATTGACTTGACTATATTGCACTACATGGAAGAAACCGATATA
>JAAGVU020000103.1:28868929-28894007 GCA_011763525.2 Mormyrus iriodes | reverse complement strand
TGTGTGTATATGTATATATGTATGTGTGTATATGTATATATGTATGTGTGTATATGTATATATGTATGTGTGTATATGTATATATGTATGTGTGTATATATGTATGTGTATGTATATATGTATATATATGTATATATACGTATATGTGTATGTATATATATATATATGTATGTGTATATGTGTGTATATATGTGTGTGTGTGTGTGTGTGTGTGTGTATATATGTGTGTGTGTGTATATACACACATACATACATATACACACACATGCATGAATGTATTGTGCCGAAAGTGCTGTGCTGAATGTGATTGTGCTGTGAGGAATTTGTCCTTTATTTTTTTTTTATTTTTTGTAGTTTATTCATTCCTTCATTTGTTGTACCTTCAGTGCGAAAGTACTTGTATCAGCCACAGTGATTGAACCTTTACCGCCTATGTTTGTGTTGCGGTTTAACAGTATACCTGTTTTCATGACATTGGTATTGTGCGTCATGTCCAGGGACAGTGTTGGGCAGCTCTCCTACTATGTACATAATTGCCCCAGAAAGGCTGCTGTGGTCCAGGTTGATGAGAGTGGTCACCTATCATCTGGAGCCCTCACAGGCACTGCCTCTCTGCAGGTGACATCACAGGAGAGCTTTGGTGTCAATCAAACCATCATTGTGGCTGTGAAGGTAAGGTTTTTCTAACTCGTTGGCAAAGCATGTCTACTATGCTTATGGTTTTTCCACTTGTAAACAGCTGTTAATATTGGTAGTAGCATTTATGTTAAATATTCACATTCACAAGTTAAGCACAAACTATACCTTGTATCTTTTCTGGTTGTCATGTGACTAAGGACTATGTAGAGTGGAATATTTCATTTCCTGAGGTGCCATTTTTAAATAATCATAATTAAATTTTTTGAATGACATGCATACTTGCAATGAACTTTTATACCTGTTCTTGTACAAAGACCAATAAATCGTTTTGCAGCTATATTACTGTAAATTATTACTATATATACAGCTGCTAACATTTTACAAACTAATTTGATCACATTTAAACAAGTCTTCTATAATAACAATAAACGTTTTAACAAATTAAACACTTTGGACGATTTGACCAGAATTCAAATGAACGGGTAAAATGCACATACAATGTCCTTTGGTTTAGTGCATTTAAAATGCCAGTCAATCTAATCTGGATTTTCTGCTAGAAACACAATTCTATGTACTTTGTCCAGCTTTAGTTATGAGTGCTGTGTGTTGAATATGTGCTTGGATACTGCTGAACAGATGTGCAAGTATTTGCAAGCTACGCTTGTCAGCAGTGGTAAAAAAAGGATCAGCAGATGTACTTCAATTTACGCACCAGATTTTTTTTTTTTTAAGAATGCTGCTAAAGAGCATTTTAAAAATGCTGCTAATGTACTGGTCGACAAAGATTTTGACAAGATCTTTTTGTTTCACAAATCAAAATAGGTGAATTTTGCAGTATTGTTTGTGCCGAATTCAAATATCTTTACAGAAGTTACCTATTACCCAAGAATTTTGAATGACATGCAGTTAAACATCGTACTACACGTATATTTACCGTATAAGTGCATGTTACAAGTGACTCATCTACAAAGTTGAAATGTATGATTTTCTGCTGTACTTGGCCTCAGAAACATTCTACTTAAGGGTCCAGCAGAAGTCAGCCAGCATACTGCGACTCCACTGGCCTTGATATAATTTTTCCATATCAGAGAGATGGTACAGCCTGTAAACTCGGGCAAAAAATACTTAAAGCACTTTGCAGCCATCTTTTTAAAGTCCTAAAAATGTTCAGAAATAGAATAATTTTTCCTAAATTACTCTGAAACATGGCCACACACTCTTCATAGGGAATTATGTACTATCAATATAGCCTAATAATGACATCACTTAAACACTATGGGTGAGTGCATTTTCTAAAACGGCATAAAAATTTCTTAAAAGACAACCCTTAGTTGTTTTCTATTCAGATTTTTGTTGACCAGTATTATGCGAAATACCTATTTCACATTTTATAACAATTATAACAAAATTGACTGACCTGTTTCTCAAGAACCTTATCTGATCTGAAAATTTTGAAGCTGATTCTGTGATACGCATCTCAAAATCTATCACTATATATTATAAAGGAAACAAAAACCTTGTAAACCAGGGTTACTAGCTGCTGCTGCACACCATCTTTCCTCTAGGGGCACAAGATGTGAACCACAATGCATCACCTCAAACAGCTGCTTTAATTGACTGGTTTCATAGCACAAACCACACTGTGATGCAGCGAATCAGTACTACATTTACATTTACCGTTACTTAGACAGTTTTTTCCAAAGTGACGTACGTGTAAGGATAATAGCACATTACAAACATATGTGCTGTCGAGCTGTACGGCTAAGCTGAGCTTCCAATGAATGCCCAGTTACAAGTGCGCTACTTAACATTATTATTATAACAGAACAAACCGGCAAGTACCTATCACAAGATGCCTGCAGTTTCGGAGGCTGTGAAAATGTAGCAACAAAAACGGACTGATGTGAAACAAAGCAGGTTCAACCTGCATAACATCTTAGTGCTGTCTGTAAATCTGACTTCTTTGTCAATTACAAAGAAACAGTTAGGATCATCTGTCACCATCGATAATAGGAATAATTAAGTAATGTACCGATGACCGACTAATATTGATGAATATTCCATAATAAATATCGTGGATTGTGATTATAACCAAAAATATTGTGATATAGCACTTTGGCCGTATTGCTTAACCCTGCTATAAATAACCTGTATTATAACAAAGTGTGAATCAGTAAAAGATTTTGATTTAAATCTGATAAATCGGGCTAAAATTCAGAACAGAACTGCGAGGGTCCAGGAAAATTGAAAATATAGCCCCACTTAGCAAGTGCTACAAAGTCTTTTGTGTACTGATCATGCAGGTGGTTCCAGTGTCTTATCTGCGATTCAGCACGAGTCCAGTCCTCTACACCTCAAGCAAGGAGTCTCCCTCTGCCATTCCGCTGGGAACTGTTCTAACTTTTACTATACACTTCCATGACAACACTGGCGACATCCTCCATGGCCACAATTCACTGCTGAACTTTGCCACCAACAGGTCTGTCTCATTAAAAAAGAACCGGAAAAAAAAACACTGCAGCTGTTTTTGTTCTGCTCGATCAGTCTTTAGTTTTGCAACATGTACTTTGCAGTGTAATTTGACTTTGCATTCAGTCGTGGTTCAAGAATTTCACATTAGTTTTATCTTTCTCAAAGCCGACAGTATGAACTTGCCTGTCCGTCCTTTTTTGTGACATCTCGTTTTGTCATTTTGGTTTGTTCTTTGACATTGCTCATTTATTTTCTTCACAGAACCATAGGTTCAGTTAGTTGTACATTACATGGTCAGGGATGCTATGTTTTGATTAGCTGCTGCTGCAATCTCTCTGTAGGGACGACCTGGTGCTGGTTGGGAGAGGGCCCCGCAATGACACACTGACCGTGCGCACAGTGAATGTGGGGCTGACACTGCTTGGAGTGTGGGATGCTGAGCATACAGGCGTGGCTGACTACCTCGCCCTGCCTGTGGAGCATGCTATCCAACCAAAAGAGGCTCAGAGCCTGGTTGTTGGGGATGTTGTCTGCTTCAGCACCCAGCTTGTTAATCACGAAGGTAGGTGAGCACTGGGACATAATCATGACCTACTTCGATGGCAAGTTGTGGTCCATCTTGCCTGAGGATTATGTATAAGTGGCAATATCAGAGTCTGCTTCGACGCTGCTTGTAAAATATAGCCTGCTTAGTTACTGCTTGTATGGCACTTAGGCCTGGACAAGTCTTGTTTCTTCTTCAACAGACTAAATCTACTGTCCTTTTGATATAACATTATCAAGGTAGTGTACATGTAAGGCTACATGATCACCCCGGGTAATGGATAAAAAATCTGAATGACTAGTAGCTTAAATCATATTTTGATTGATTGTATTATGAGAAAACCCAGTGCATTGGAAAAGAACAAACTGCTTGGAAAAAGGGAAGACTGGCAATTAGGTTTCAGAGTTATAGTGTTTTAATTTTTGTGCCTTGTCTATTTCCATCAATGTAAATGGCCCCTTAAATAATTCTGACTTTATTTTTCCCTAAGGTGTCCCTGGTACTTGGAGCTCCTCTGCAGTGACACTGCTTCAGGTAGATCCTAGGACAGGTGTGGCTGTGGCCAGAAACCCCGGCTCAGCGACTGTGTATTATGAGATACCTGGCCAACTCAGAACCTACAGAGAGGTAATTTTTCAGGTGTATGTTTATTTGTAAATAATTTAAGCTTTAAAAATCAGATCGGTAAAGGTACTATGAATTTTTGGATATTGGGGTGGGGGTCTCTACCCCCCCCCCCCCCCCCTTTTCTTTCACTAGGCTTATTCTGACACATATCTAGAATAGAAAACAAGGAATGAGCCCCAAGGTTGTCTACCGCAGTATACTGTGGTAATAAGTTTCCTTGTTGCCAAAAGGACTAAGACGGGAAGTTTCTTTGATAGGTTTCTGCTTGAGGCTGCTGAATGTCCAAATCGAGTAATGGGTGTTCGTGCCTCTGTGATGGTTTATTTTCAGCTTGGGAAAGGCTCTATGGAGCTGTACAACCATGACAGAATTTATCAGCTTGTACAGTTACGAGGGATCTTTTTAGAAACAAGACTTAAACCGCGACAGTGTGAGATTATTTTGCAGGCCAATGACTTGTATAATCCCATGGTAATGCTCATCATTTCTGTTGGTCTCAACTGTGGATGAGTGGGAAAACCTGCTGTCAGTGTGGCAGTGGTGTGTATTTGTCCTGAAGTGCTAAAGTCAATATTCTCCTTAAGTCCAAAAAAGAAGGTGTTGGGGATTTACAAACGAATAATAAGAACTCAGAAAATAATTTTTTTTTAAATGTTTTTCCATGTAATTGTTTTTCTCAGGTATCTGTCAGTAGTGCCATGCAGACAGCTGTGATAGTGCAAACAGCTGTGCTGAATAATGAGCAGCAGTCCAGGGTGCTGGTCACCACACGAGAACAAGGAACCAATCTCATAGGTAGGTATTTTCAGTGACTTTAGACTATGGATTAAACCTTGCCTGAAAAGGTCATAAGCTTTTGAGATCATCTGTCCATTCTGTAGGGTATCAATGTGTCACTCTAAAAAATCTGTGTCTAGCTTGAGAGGACATTAAAATGACACATTTAGGGATCATGAAACATTTGGTCACACTACCAGTTGTGATACCAGATGTTCATTAAAACTTATACCAGATAACCAGATATATAATAGCTTGTAGCCTCGCAACTCGGAAGCCCAGCTAGTCGATTTCTCAACAGCACTTAGGTTTTTAATGTGCTGTTTGCCTCACTTGCACGTCACTTTGGGTAAAAGCATCTGATAAATAAAAATACATTATATGGACATATGTATTGGGACACCTGGCCATTCCACCTACAGGAACTTTTATGACATCCCATTCTAAATCCATAGGCATCAGTATGGAGTTGGTCCCCCCTTTTGCAGCTATAACAGCTGCCACTCTTCTGGGAAGGCTTTCCACAAGTTTATGGAGTATGTTAGGTACTGATGTTGGTCATGAAGACCTGGCTCGCAGTCTCCATGCCATTTCATTCCAAAGGTAATCAATGTGGGCTAAGGTCAGGGTTCTGTGCGAGCCAGTCAAGTCCTTCCACACCAAACTTACTCAACCAAGCCTTTATGGACCTTGCTTTGTGCAGTTGGCACAGTCATGCTGAAACAGAAAAGGGCTTTTCTCAAACTGATCCTACAAAGTTGAAAGCATAGAATTGTCCAAAATGTCTTGGTATGCTGAAGAATTAAGAGTTCCCTTCACTGGAACTAAGGAGCCTAGCCTAGCCCAGCCCTTGAAAAACAAGCCAATACTGTTATCCCTCCTCCACCAAACTTTACAGTCGGCATAATGCAGTGAGGCAGGTAATGTTCTCCTGACATCCTCCAAACACAAACCTATCCAAAAGACTGCCATACAAAGAAGCATGATTCATCACTCCATAGAACACGTTTCTACTGCTCCAGTGTCCAGTCGCAGCATGCTGTGCACCACTCCATCCAACACTTGGCATTGCGCTTGGTGATGTGAAGCTTGCATGTAGCTGCTTGGCCATGGAAGCCCATTCCGTGAAGTTCCCAGTGCACAGTTTCTGTGCTGGGGTTAATGTCAGAGGAAGTGTGGAACTCTACAGTGTGTCCCAATACTTTTGTCTATATAATGTAAATGTAGATGTAAGCTTATAACCTTTGTGTTTTCTGTAGGGGCTTGTTCTCCTTCACAGATTAGTGCCATCCAACAACTGCATCCTGAGTCCTCTATACGTTGCCATGTCCATTTCAGCAATGAGGCCATTGAGTTCCCTGCTCGTGATGTGTTCACCACACAGACAGGATTTGACCCCAAGACTGGTGAGTCAAAAATGTACAACCCCACTTCCAAAAATGTTGGGATGTGTTGGGGTGTGTTTACCTGTGCAATATTTAAAGAAACCTGTTTGGAACATTCTACAGGTAAGCAGGTGAATAAGTAACAGATGGTAACAGATTATGATTTGGGTATGAAAGGAGAATCCATGAAGGGCTTAGTTGTTTACAGTCAAGGATGGGCCGAGGCCGGCCATTTTGTGCAAAGCTGCATGAGCAAATAGTTCTAGAGCATAGAAACAACATTTCTCAGTGTATGATTGCAAGGAATTTAAGTATTTCACCATCTACAGTCAGTAACATCATTATAAGATTCAATGAATCTGGAGAAATTTCTGTACATAAAGGGCAAGGCCACAAACCAATATTCACTGTGCGTGAAATTTGAACCCTTAGACCGTACTGCATTCATAACAGGCATTCTTCTGTACTGAACAGTCTCCTCAGTTCCCAGAAGATAATTTAATGTTATTAAAAGCGAGTGTGATGTAATACCATGGTAAGCGTGCCCCTGTCCCAGCTCTTTTGAAATGTGTTGCTGGCATCACATTTAGAAGTAGTACCATGTGACTTATAAGAGCCATAAATCAGAAAAATAAAAGGTACAAAAATACAAGGTACAGGAGTACAAAATCAAAGCAAAGAGTTAATGTCACATGATAAAAGGTTATACTCCAGGTTGTAGAGATATGATACTTCACTGCAGGTGAGAAAGGTTACACTTCATTGCAAGTTAAAGGGATTACACCAGAGCAAGGCCTGTATGAGACCAATTACAGCTTAGTTCAGCTATGATGGCCTTTCAAGAATAGGAAATAGTACCCACTGGAATTTAATTTTGGGAGTGAAAATTTGGTTGGCTCCTTAGTGATGATGGGTCTTAGTCATTTGGAATCATTTTGTCTTTTTTATTTTACATGGGAATTTAAAATAATTGTCACATCCAGGCTTCTACAATTGCTCCATGGTCCTGAAGGCCCTGACAGATCAGCAGTTGAAGGTCCTCAGCAGGTCTGCAACCCATCTGGTGGTGAAGGCCACTATAGAGGGGGGCCACTTCACGGGGCAGCAGCTTGGCGCCCAGCTACCAGTGAACCCTGTCTTCTATGCTGACCAGAATGAGATTCTGCTCACCAATCAGCACCCGTCAGCAGAGTTCACAGTGTATGGAGCATCTGTAGCCATCAGTAACCTTGAGGTGAATATGCTCATTATTTTAGTCACTTTACTTATAGATGATAAAACATCATATTTAATCCATCAGATGCTTAACCTCTGACCTTCTTAGTTAATGGTAGTTTTATCAGTTTTGTCTTTAGACTTTGTACTTTCTAGCCCCACATTAAAATTTGCTAAGTAAGACTAGTGTTACTTCTCATCAGGTGGCCTAATTCAGTGATTCTTGCAGGTGACATCGAGCTCATCAAGTGTAGTAATTCGTCAGAAGGAGATTTCGCAGGGGTTCCCCAGTTTTGCCAAGTATACAGTTCACTTGGCTGACCCAAGATTTGCTCAGGGGGGCACATTAGCCACAATCACTGTAACAAGCTCATCAACAGACCAGTCCTTACAGCTGCCGGTGGCAGTGATCCATGCTGCTGACCCCAGGACAGCCATGCAGGGTGGGTTTGCCTTTGCCTTTACCACTCAAAACCTTTGGGAGCGTAATGTTCATATTGAGTAGGATGTCTAAAATGCGTTTTAAACCTGGCTAGCACTGGCAGTCTTGGGTATTTCAATGGCAAAAATTATTGAACATAATAAGGCATACTATGAATTGTCACATCTTATGCATCTATATAAATGTTGATATTCAGTATGACATCAATTTCAAAAGTTCAGTTTCATAGATATAAATTGCTGAAAGAATTGGAGTTACCAAATTGCCCATAGGTGTGCATGTATGAGTGAATAGTGTGCGAATGTGGCCTGTGATGAGTTGGTACCCCATCCTGGGTTGTTCCCTGCCTTGTGCCTGTAGGAAGGAAATTACAGAAAGTAAAAGGCCATTGTTACATTGGTGGTTATATAAGGGTGGATAATCCATTCTTTGGGACTGTGAGTGGTCAATGACTTGTTTATCTCACTCTACAGCTAGTCCAACTGGTTCTTGGGAGGGGGCCTCTCTACTGCAGCAGTTCATCGAGTCTTACCAGGTCATGTTCTTCACCCTGTTTGCTTTGCTTGCTGGCACTGCTGCAATCATCATTGGTGAGTATGACTGTCTGGGCGAAGGAGGGTGGTGGTGTTTTATCTTTCATTTTATTTATTTATGGGTAAATTTCTTGAGCACAGTCTTATCACATTAGATGTACAACATAACATATTCAATGAATCATGCAAAAAAGTACAGAATGTTGTAAAATGTCCATTAGATCATCACAAAATGCAGTTTCAGACTAAAATTGATGTAACAATTATTGCCGACCAAGCAAACAACTTTAGCAAACAACTAATCAGTTTGCTCCTTCCATTTTGAAGCATTGTTCGGACAGCATATGGACAAAGATCTACAATTGTGGTCAAAAGTTTACATACACTTATCACAAACATGTTTGTAATGGCAGTTTTGGGCTTCCAGTGATTTCTACAACTGTTCTTTTTCTGTGACAGAATGATTATATAACTCACAACTTTATATAAAAAAAAAACTTTGCACAAGTTTTATTGTCAGTTTTCTGAAACCAGTATAGAACAGGTACCATATTTGTATCACATCTATTTATTGTGGCTGTCCATCACGTATACATTACTGTATACATACTGTATTACAAGTTAGAAATGCATGGCGGTTCATTATATGGCTGACAGCACTGTCCATTCTCCTGCACCTGTTAAACTAACCTAACATCTTACTACATCCACTTTCAGGCGTCTGGCTATTGGTGTATTATTTACTATGGACCTCAGACTTAAATGTGATCGGATGTGCCTCGATCAGGCATATCTTGACATAAAAGTGTATTTAGTGAAAGTGATGTATTTCTATGGCCATGGACCTTATATGACTTTGGAATGATTCCTTGTCATGAGCATGACCTGCCTGTACATATTTCGTGTGGACATAACTAGATTATTCTATTTGTCAACCTTTCAACGTTGATAATCAAGCGGAGTCCGCGCATATCCTATGTGCCGATCAATTTGCTTCAGTTACGTTTGTGCGTATGTGTGGTCGGGAGTGTTTGTAAATATATGCACATTTCTATGCACAGAAAGAAATTGATAAATACCATTCTGTGCATAAAAATGTCCACATGCACAGTTTATATCACCTGCAGAAGACGCTTGATCTTGAGAATACAGTAACTGTAAAAGTATTTTACTTCACAGTAACATTGATCATCTCGGACACCAAAACTGTCATGTAATGATGGCAAAGAAAAGTGAATCTGTTGGAGAGTGTGTAGAGGAACTAGAGATTATAGAGGATGTGGGGTTTGGGAGGAGTAGGGAGTACCTGGGAGGGAATTGGTAATGGAGCTGTTCTTGAAATACCTTGTTGTTGTCCCCACAGCATCTAGTTTTTAACGGAGTTTAAGCTCTTATATAAATTGCTTTTCTAGCTGCCTATTTCCACATTAATGGAATTCCAGTATTATACAACAACGGGATGAACAGCAATGCAAAGGCAATACCATGACATTGGCAGAAAATTGAAAAATGTATATAAAACAATCCAGTTAAGGCAGGCAGTAAATTTGAAACTAAAGGAAGAAGTGTTTCATTTGTCCACTGAAATTTCATGCATTAATATATCATGATATTAATATATATCATTTATATGTCATATCATATCATTAGCCTTGTCAATGGCCTGCACCAAATATTCAAGATATTCAATAAATTTAAAATTAAAGATTTGAGAAGAAAATTACACATTTGAATAACTGGTTAATAACCAAAATTCATGTGCATTCATATACTTCTCATAAGTAACATGCACATATCACACAAGTAATCAAACAAAAAAGATATGAGTGCAAGTAAAGATGGTCCTCCTAGCACTACTCAAGAGCACCCAAACAGCTCTGACCTATTGGAGCAATTTCAAAATATTTCAGGAAAAAATCCACTGAATATTTGAATATGGAAATATTTGTGAGTTTCACTCCCCAGTCCTTTGCATAAATACATGAACATTAAACAAATCTATTAAACTGTTCTTGCGTTTTGATATTATTTAAAAATAAACTCATTTTAATCATCCGATACCATGCAATACAAGCAGGTTAACATGAAGAAAATGGTACAGCAAGCTAATTGTTATAGTATAAAATTTATTCAAACAAAACGGGAGCATCTTGAATACTGATTTTTTTGGTGGTGTTAAGATTATTTTCCCTTAACCTTATCTAGCGCACTAGCACATTTCAGTGTGAATGGTAACAAAACCGTCGAATGCACTCTGTTAAATACTTAAATACATGTTAGTGAGAGTCTTCATCTTTTATCTCTAGCCTGCCATGCCTTCTCTCCACGAGACCAGCCTCCGCACCCAGCATTTATTCAGAAGACTCCTTCTACAGGTACTGTGCTATACTGTGCAGACATTTGATAGTGTAAAAACTCTGCTTGCTTTTCATGTTATTTTCCTGTTTCCGTCAAAAGAAAACTGAAACCGCAAGTGGGCTATCTACATATGCACTCTTTGGGAAAGAAAATTACTTAACATTATTTGTATACTTAATGGTCATACAGTGCTCTGACCCACACGGCTAATTGCCTACTGTCTTGCCATTTCACAGGACTGGCATCTCCAGCCTTCAGCCCATTCAACCACACAGTTCCGTCTGACCTAAAGGCCAGCCCTAAACTGCGACTTTACTCCCCTAGCTACAGCTCCCGCTAGGTCCGCTCCCACAACGACCAGTAATGGCAAGCAGCTTTGTTACAGGAACATGAAGAACTTGAAGTGCCTTTCTTATGCTGCAGACGCCATCAAAATGGTAACCGTCTTTTCACTTTAGTGTTATCTGTGTTACTGATGGCTTTTCAAATAGCTTTTGCGCAATAGACGCCTTATTTCTATAGCAAAAAAAATCTTACTTTTCTGCTTGAGTGTGTGTGCTGATGGTACTTTATTTGCTTTCAATTTTTTTTTATGGGGGGAAAATTGAATTGTTTTCTTTAATGATCAGCAGTCATCAGAGACAGTAGCAGTGACTGAAAAATAATATTTTGTAACTCAGGAACATTATGCACTGAATTTATTCTGTTTGTAATTCTGCAATATATCAATATGTTATATAAGTATATTATGTGCATTCCGATTGAATGAGCTTATTTTGAATTGAGTATTTTGTGGCCAGTGAATCTAATTTTCTGTGCGTTCTAAAAAATAATCCTGACAAGTCACTTATATTTCAAGTAAAACTTTTGCCAGCCTCTAGCGTAGCCCATCTGTAGTGTAAATGCCTTAAATACCTCAATTTGATGCAAAGACTGCAGATTTAGATGTTAATGTGAAAGTTTATTCTGCAATGTGAATCTGATTCCTCATTACAGACGCCTCCGATACAGTCAACGAAAGTGAATTAGCTTTGCTATAGTGATGTGACTCTATTGGAGTTTGACATAATGTCGACTTAAATGGCAGGGTTTTTTTTTTAAAATGATTCTAATGGCAGCACATAATGTTATTTATTTTCTTAAACCTGTTTAAGACTGCAGAATGGTAAATGCAAAATAATGAAAAATAGCAGTTAGAAAAACCTGGGGGCATTTTTTTCCACCTCTTACTGCAGATTTTTATCAGATGTGGGGTACTGCATGATGTCCTCCACTCATGTGTGACTGCTTGTTTCTCCTTTCAGAATGTAAGCTTCTTCTTTGTTCACAGCTCAATAAATTAAACTAATATAATTTTTGAAAGGTTAAGGAACAGAATGGTGTAATGTTTTTCTGTAAATAAATTTTTTTTCTAAAAGTTTTCTGTGTAAGGATATATGTGTTCAACACTAACCAATACGTCTGAATATTCAATGCTTTGTATTAGGGCTGTTAGACAATTTGATTCGACCTGCAATGTTTATATTTTATTTTTAAATTGTATTAATTGCCATTAATCATATAAACTGATTGAATATGTGATTAGTCACATATTCAATCATGTTATAATTGCTGAAAATTGTTTATACTATAAAAAATAGTGCTAGTACTAACAGTCTCACACTTAGACAAACTCAAGGAACAGGTGAGAGGAGGTAAGGAGCACTTGCCCACCACATGACAAACCACCTCAGGGATGAGAACCTGAGTGTAGCCGTTCAGTGGGTGATACCTCAGCACCACACTAGGGAATGGATACAAGAACAGAACAGTGAAGTTTTGTTTTTTTTGGGGTTTTTTTTCTGGTGGCTGGAGTGCCAATCCGGTCACCAACCACAAATTTTCCCAGCTCAGGTTCCCTTTCTTGGGATATACTGGGCTTCCTAACACCAGTCAAGTGTTGTTTAAATGCCACTCTGTCTGAGTATTGTTGCTGACCATATACATACCTAAATGGCCATAATTTTGCCCTCCTCCAATGCCGACTTTCAGTAGGATAATGTGCCATGTTACAAATCAAAGTTCTCTCAAACTGGTTCCATGATCATGACAATTGCCTCGTTTCTACTAATACGGTTCTGGAGCCGGTGCCAGACATTTTCCCAATCCAGAAGTGGGCCTGTGCATTGCCACTGCAAAAAAAAAAAGAAAAACTGCTCCAACACAACACCATAGAAAAGCTGGCCTTAAAATTTAGAACTGTGATGTCATCAAAAGTGGGATGGGCTGTTGCGTCCAAACCTTCCATATACCCAGAAATTTCAGTCCATAACCAATATACATAGTTTTGTCTAATATCACAGGTGCCGGCAGTGAAACAACTTGCCTGCTTATAGCGGAATAACATTGCATCGTTTTTTTTTTTTTATTCTGTGGAAAACAAGAGATCGATCTGCTGGCCAGATTTAATAATAAAATATAAACATTGCAGGTCGAATCAAAATATTGTGGCGCTCAAGTGGCGAAGAAATCATCAGGAGGAGACCAAAGTTCTGTTTTTAGCCGACTCTTAAATTGCATGTTCTTTTAAAAGACTGCGGTAAAACAGCAAGTGAGAATAAACTCACGTACACAGAGGGGGAGCCTTTAAGGATACCGGCAATAGAGAGGGCACAACGAGTCATACTCTGAAAACTTTATTTTCGGTTCTTCATCTTATAAAAACTTAAAAATCAAAAACGTATTAAAATAAATCCAAAAAACGTAATTAACATGATCTTATATTTTACTCTAACTTCCGCCTACATAACATTATTCCTTTTTAAAAAAAAAAAAAAAACGTGCAGGTTCTGAAAAAACACCAAGTGAAAACCAGCCCAGCACCAGCACCGGCCCTATGTTAGGGCAAATGAGTTCACTATACTTTAATGGCTTCCCCAGTCACAAAAACTGAATCGAACAGAGCACCTTTGGGATGTGGTGGAACAGTGGAATCAGATCATGAATATGTTGGCTGACATCTTCAACAATTACATGATTCAAATGTCAATATGGCCCAGAATCTCTAAGGAATGTTTCCAGCACCATGTTGAATCCATGCTACAAAGAAACCAGGCTATTTTGAGAGCTAAGAGGGGTCATACACAGTATTAGAGTGAAGTAGCTGGTAAGTGTATATTTCAAATTTTCAACCCTTATAACAGTCACACTATAATGAATACTGACCCCAGAAATAAATTTTGGGAATCTCATAATACCACTAAATATATAAAGAAACAAAAGTAACTAGCTCATTATGCTGTTTTGTTGAAATACCTGGAGCATCTATTTTTCATCTGCTGCTGCTATGTTTTCCCTGGGGCTAAAGTATTCAATTTTGACACTGCAATGCTAAGACATAACATGCATTGAATTAGCATCTCCTGGTATAAGATGATAACTGGAAATTTAACAGTGCTGTCTGTCTCTTCATTGGAACTTGTTTTGAGTGTCCCCCAGTTTATTGTATTTCCCCTAGACTGCTCTGAATATATGTATTATCATTATATTTTTCTTACTTCCTGTTTCATTGGTCAGTAATAATTTGGTGTTGAAACTTACTGCTTTATGTCTCCCTGTTGAGTCTCTGCCCCATATTGTGGATTTACGCTAATCCTGATCAATTCACCATTGTACTCTAGATTGTGATGTAGATATAGTCTTTCACTGTTTAAGTGCCTTGTCCCATCGTTATCTGAGCTGTTCGGTATAAGCAATCATTTTTTGTGTGAGGTTTATTTTAATGCAGTGTGTATTTGCAACTGGGTGAAAATATTCACACAGTATCTATTCGGCCCCTGGTCTCTTCACTCCTCGCCTGCTGACTCCACAAAAAACGTAAACAGTGTGTGGCATGCTTGGTTGCGCGTCACTTCAACGGCTGTAGGCGACAAAGTGGGATACAAATATAAAATGTAGGGTTCATTACACATAAAATGTACTCTTGTTCTAGCAATACTTAGCTAACCAAAGACACACATTAGTCTTGCTAACTAGTGTTAGCACTAGCTACAGAGCCTGAAATTCATTTCTCACAATGGGGGAGAATGCCCCTCTTACGTGTAACACATAGGGTGCGATAGAAAAAACTGCACGGATTCAGTAGCATTAGCCATGGAATTTTTAGTGGAATGGCACTGTTGGCTACTAACACCTGGGTGCAAACAGCATCTTCCTGCTATATTTCCCCAGGTGCAAATAGGCATATTGGCTATCCACCCTGGGTGCAAATAGCACTCTTGGCTATAGACACCTGGGTATAAATAGCATCTGCCGTATTTTAATGGGGTCGATTCAGCCAAAGTCTTTCTCTTTATCTAATTTTCACTACAGGTTCGCTGTTTCAAACTTTTTTGGGGGTTTAAATCCCAGGAAGCACAGGTCACAAGGGAGGACATACTCTGACCAGGTTCCAGTCCATTTCTGGGCACACAGTCACCAAGGGCAAGTTAGAACCCTTATAACCATCACACCATAATGAATACTGACCCCAGAAATGACTTTTGGGAGGACGTACCCTGACCAGGTTCCAGTCCATTGCTGGGCACACAGTCACCAAGGGCAAGTTAGAATCATTAGTTCCCTTACTTGCACATTACGTGCATAAACATGGGAGAATTCAAACCACCAACACTGCAGGTATTAGATGTCAAGCTTGTATTATATTGGCCATGTTATCTTGCAATACTGTAGTCATATATACACATATGGGAATCAAATATCACCTTTCAGACCACTTCCAGTAATTATTTGTATATAATAATTGTAAGTTGCTATAGACAATTAAAAATTGAAATGCTGCTTTAGATGGCATTCTCATTCAAAAGGAAGACCAATTTCTTATGCTCTTGGTCAAGTATTTCTATGTGATAAAGTTTCTGTTTCCTATGAGTACCATGCCTCTGCTGCTGATGTCACACACTAAAAACCAACATTAAACAACACAATGTGATTGATTGCGTATGCCAGTTTCTATAATTCACTTATCAAATGATTCAGATTCTTTTAATCTAAATATACGACACAAAGGCATGATGAATTAACGGACAAGCCAGTCCAAATTATTACATGCTCTATTTTATCTATATTTTGTAAGTTGAGCATGTCATCTAGGATATACCCCAACATTGTGCCCTGTGCTGCTTGGGACTGGCTCCAGGTCCCCTAAAACCCTGAGCAGGACATGCAGCTGTTACATGGATAATCAAATAATTGAAGACTCCCAAGAACTTGGTACTGTGTTATATAATTAGTGTTAGACATATCATTCTGATACTGGCCACTTTAGTTAGGGGTTTTAACTCTTCCTTGCACAGTGTTACACAAAAATAACAGAACATGCAATGTATTTGCTAGTCTTATAAGTAGAAATGTATGGATTACTTTCATGATGTTGTACAAAAATGGTGTCCATTCAAATTCGCATGATTAGTTATTTTGAAATGTGTTAGTCCAGCCTGGTCTCTCCATAACCACTTTAGATCAAGTGTATGTCTCCTCATATTCACTTATCCAATACAGGGCGGTAGAGGACAAAAATACACATTTATTACATTCAGTACACTGCCGTTAAATACATCTACAATTTCTCACATTAATAATGAGCACTAGGTCTCCTAAGACTGCCTGACAAGAATTTTTAATGTGCAGTAATTATATTGCATATTGAAATATAAAACCTTCTCAATCACATAGTTCCCATAAATTTTTGTGTGAAGATTAAGTAATACCCCCCAGAGTTTAACCAATTTCAATCAATAGAAAAGAAAATTAGTTTTACATATTAAAAACTGTTGAACCAACCAAGTGAGACTATCAGTTGCAAACACATCTGGGAATGATGCAATGAAATTGGACATCACAGTCCTAACACACAAAATTAAACAAGAAGTTCACCAACGTTTGTTAAGAAATAAATATCAAGGCCATTGGGGAAAAAAGTTGCTAGTATTTCATTATTGTTGTGGTTGCTATACACCTGTATTTTTAATGTGAACTACACAAGCAGGACTTTCTTTCACTAAAACTAATTCATAACAGGCCCGGTTCTAGACTGTATCAAATGGGGGGGCAATAAGAGATGTTGGTGGATTGCATCTTTGGCTTTAGTGGGGCATGCGGAGCATTTGGTGGAGCATTGCCCCCTCGTGCCCCTGCCTAGAACGAGCCCTGATTCATAACCACCCCAAAGTAGACCATTTTGTTGGTGTGAATCTGACTTAAAACTATCATATTAGGTCTATACTGCTCATTGCTCACAGTTAACAATTGAAATTATGCATCAGATGGGTTGTAAGTGCTGTTAGTCTGCTAATGGAATTTTAGTGCTGGAGAAACGCCATGTTTTATGTAACTACTAGATATGACTAATGTGACCTGCTAAATCAAACAAATGCCACAAGCAGCCTAATATATTGAGGATGACGCATTTAACATCACCAGTGGTTGTTTGTTTGGTGCACTCCAAGGGCATGGGGGCTGACAGTGGGCTCGGGTTGAGAGGGTCAGTCAAAATTCAATCAATACCGGCCTTAACCATTTCGGGACCCTAAGCAGAAACTGACTTGGCGGTTACTTGACAGCAGCGGTATTTACATGTTGTTATATGTACAAATCCTGCATAAAGTCACATTATAAATGTTATAGTGAATTGTTAACTAGGTAACTACATGGCTTACTGAAGGTGTGGTAATGTAAAAAATACTAAACATATGGTTCAATACAACATTTATTCAGTGCAAAATGAAAAGACAAGTGAGACAGAATAAGTTAAATTACCAATTTGGAGAATAAACAATGAATGAACAAACAACTGAACATTACAATAAATAAAGTATAAATAAATAAACTATCAGGAAATATAGCACAAAAAATAAAACTGCCTTTTGCCAGTCCTTCTCTTCATCCATTTTCTTCTTTTTCCTGTTCTCTGCTCTAGATGCATAAACTCAGTTTGACATTAATTGCGGCACAACAAACTTATGCTGCGGAGTGCAAATTGTAAACTTGGAAGTGTAAACTCGGAATTGCATCATTTTCAAACTTTGTGCTTTTGAGCTACAAAGTGGGAAAAACCTTAGTGGGCCCCCCCTGCTTATTTGGGGCCCCTACACAGCTGCTTATCTTGCTTATGCATAAGGGTAGCCCCTGGGGTCAATGCCGACACAAAATGTGGTGCCAATAAAAGAGGCCATCTTGACTGGCATGCCTTAGGCATTGAGTATGGCCGTGTACTTCTGTGTTTCCAGGAAATGGAGTTTTATTGCAAGCATTGCCCCTGTGTAAGAATAACACGGCACCTAAAGGCCTGCAAGTCAACAGGAGATTAGTTTGGTGTGGTATAACCAGGAGGTATACAGAAAATATATCTCTGTGAGCTGAGGTTATCCCCAGGAAATGTGTCTTGAGGCTGCTGGCAAAATAAACCCATATGCCTTTGTGACCTATGAGTTAATTACTATTACCAATGGAGTCTCTATAACACAGTAAATCTTTTCAAAAGCAAATAAAGAAGCACCCTTCTTATTGAGAGAGAAGGAATCACCTGGATCCCATTTGCGTTCTTCTGATTTATATTCCTTAATTCATACCACAGGGAATAAGTATGCAATAGTGTCTATGCATGAGAGAGAGGGAAAATGCATAAGACTCATTTCGTAATGCACAATAAAACAAATATCTGAAACACTGACAATATAACATACTGGTCACAATGGATCTGTAAGTGTTTTAGAATTATTTATAAAGGACCTACATCCCAGAAATTATTAGTTATAAACATTTCCTGTGATGTGTGTTCAAACACGATGTAATGCACGGTTACCGTGACACATGCACATTGTGTTGAATACAGTCTATTCAGAGTCAATTATATAAATTTGATAGACTAAAAAGTTTTACCCTAGCAACATCCATTTAGTTATTTTTTAATGAAAGGCAGTTCATAAGTGGCCCGTCTTTTATGCTCTCAAAAATCCATTGTATATCAAAACTGAACAAAGCAGAAGATGTGTTACAAGCTGGGTCACTTTTCAGCATCATAGAGAGGGCAGTACTTCATGCAACTTGACAGGTACATATCCTGACTATGCTTTACACACGTTTATGATGACTGACAGGTCAAGAGAATATAAAATTGTTTTTGTTCCCTCTTACTAATGGAGGCTTGCTTTAACGTACACTCCCTGGTAAGATAGAGATTTTCTCAACTCTTCAAACCCCTGTGATTTTCAGAAAGATGATGCGAGGTTTTTACAGGGATGATTCTTCTGTCTATGGCACTTTATATATATATATATATATATATATACACACACACATACACACAGATATACATATAAGTTCTTAATGATAATCTTACTATCAGTATTGCAAACAAACTGCTCACAGTCACATGTACTTTGGTCATCTCTGAAATGATCTTGCTGCAATATTATTTAGCCTACGCTTTCAACACTAGATTTGTGCCGGCATTCATCTTTGTGCCTAGCCTGGAAAATGATATAGTCAAAATGACAAAGTATTATCCTAAGTTCTTAGCGATAACAGGGGAAAAAATGAGAATCATGGGGATCATCACTAACACCTCTTAAATGCAGATGAAAGGAAAGAAGAGGACGGCAAAATTAATCTTTCTTGTTTGTTTGTTTTTAAATATAATTTGGCTTGGCATATTCCCACACACTATCTGCGTCACTGCAGTCAAGCAGGACAGTCTTGTTGAGAAGAATACATGCTGGGGTGCCTTAGAATTGCTACATTGCTGCCACCCCCTTTTCCTCTTCCTTTCTCATACCCAACTTTCTATATGATACATGATACTTCCAGTCATCCATTATCCATGCCACTTACCCAGTAAGTAAGGGTGAGCTTGAGGTTTTTGCCAGGAAGCACAGGGCACAAGGCACAGGAAACCCTGGACAGGCAGAGCAACAAATATATCCATTTTAAAAAACGAGTCATTTGCTTTCACATTTTTCCCTTTTTCTTCATGATGATGTCTATTTAACAGTGTGTTTGTAATAATCAGTTGAATACTTTTCATGATAAACTTTGTGATAGAACTATTCCCTTTACTGTTTATGATGTGCTTATACTGTTTCCTGAAGAAGTTTCTTAGGTATAAGGATATTGTATTATTTTAAAAGCAAAAGAGCATCCAGAGTCCCACACTGATGTTTTATGTGTGATGGTTGCAACCAAAATTCAATATTAGAGCATTATCGCTATAATTTCTTTAAGTGTTACCAACGATTTTTCTTCATAATGCACTTAGTAAGTTACAAATAGAAGGAAATTATAGTACTATTGATATGGTACAACTATTATGCTCTCTATACTCTATACTCTATACACTATAATTCTAATCCTATTAATTCAGGAAATATTACAGGAGACTAGAATCCCATCTAGGGTGTACCGCTGCCTTGTACCTTATGCCACATCAGACGGGCTCCAGCACCCCCTCCATAATGGCTGCTGTAGGCTGGATAGATGGATGGACAGCCTGGAGCTAATCCCGGGAAGCAAAGGGTGCAAGCCATTGCACAGGATGGTAGCATCCCAGGGCCACAGAGAAAGAATTTGGAACAAAATTATTATTATTATTGAATTGTGATATTGTAAACTGTAATTCTGACTGTTTGTATGTTTTAATATGATAATTGGAACTAGCCTGTGTTTTTGTCCAGTAAAACAATTACAGCTGCTTAATAATAGCATAAATGACTACTACAACATAAATGTGTGCTGCTATTATGTCTTAAGATCAGCATTGAAATGACTTTCAAGAAAAAGCACAAAACGCTATAATTGACCATGTTTGAAATTCAGAAACAGACGGTCCACATCCTCAGTAGATGCTTTGGTCATATTTACTTCATATAGCAAACGTTAACGCAGATCTGAAATCTGTACATTCTGTATGGGACTTCCTTGTCACTGATATCAAGGTTCAAATGTTCAACTTTGGAAAGTGTTCTGCCTGTATCTTCATTCCAAAGGGGAAACTGCATCATCTTTTTGAGGTGTTTAGGTGCGGAGTCTCTCAAACAATTTTCCCTTTTCTATATAAACAAATCATGTTAGATTATCCGGAATATCTTAATGCATCTCTTTCAGATTTTTGATTATTTTTTACCGGAAATCCTACCAGTGTTCATGGTCATTATTGTTTGTGTTATACAGTACATGCGTATTTGTATGACTCACCATTTCTTGATAACTACTACTAACAATTTGACTAACAATTTCATTTAGATTTTTTAAAATAAAATTTGCTTAAATTAGCTAAAAATTTGACAGAAAAGTGAAGTGAGATAAAAACATACAGCGCTGGAAAAAATTTAGTCCACTCCATATTTTTTTTAAAACATGCATTTTTAAATCATGGTTTAACCCTAGTTCTGCTGGTAGAATGCTATACGGCAGATTGCTTCCAGGCTCAAAATTTCTAAGAGGGCAGTACACAAGAAAAAGGTGAAACAGAGGACACTGGGAACTACCAAAAACCAGCCAAGTAGAGGGCAGAAGTGACTTTCTGATGGCAGAGATAACCATCAACTTATCTGGAAGTTTCTCAAGAATCAGAGGATGACATCAAATGACCTTCGAAAGGAATGGGAAACATTAAGTGCAGGTGTGAAGTGCACTGCTAGGATAGTTCCTATCAGGCTCCTAAAAGCAGGACTGAAGTCCCATAAAGCAAGGAAGAAGCCCTTGATTGATGAGAAATAGAGAAGAACCAGGCTGCAGTTTGCAAGTATATATATTCACAGACGCTCACCCATAAATTGAGAAATGAGTGAAACAAATGCTTTATATATATATATATATATATATATATATATATACACACACACACACACACATATATGTATAGTGGTTGCATAACTTTGTAACAAGTGATGATCTGTAGTCACAAAACATCATGCATATGCTGACAGCAGACAGCTCATACACATATCTTTTATGCCGAACAGAAACATGTAGAACAAACAACAGGTTGCAATTCAGCAGCTACAATTTATGCAACAATAACCCTTGTGTGCTATAACTTCTGTTTAAGTGCGAAAAAAGAAAAATTGAAATGTTGGTATAACACTTGTGGAAGAAAGCAAAACTCATGCAAGGTCAAGCCCGTAAGCCTTCTAGTTGCTGTCGTAATGCCTTTCTCACCAAGTTACTGGGCTGTCTCAATGGGGAACTTTTGTAGCTCCGGTCCACTTTCGTTGAGTCGTTTTTCCACCACACAACAGGAACTCTAACCTTAATACTAAATAGGCACATCATTTCATATGAAACTACACCACAACTCTAAAACGATGTAGCATAAACAAGTGATTTTGTTATTTATTTGTTAGTTATTGTGGGGATCAGTCACAATCAAAACAGGACAGGTTTTATTTATATGACATGTTTATAATTCATTATTAAATCTGGCCAACAGATCGATCTTTAATTTTCCACATAATAAAAAACGATGTAATGTTATTCCACTGATATTAAGCACTCGCATGATGAATGCTGGCACTGGTGGTATTATACAAAAGTGTATTGATTATAGATTGAATTTTCAGAGGTAGAAATTTGGAGGTGCAAGTAAAAAGGTATTCATTAATGTATTACATGTGCTCAATTTTTGCTGCTTTCTACTTCTATCTCTTTTCCCCACACTTCTCTGAGACATCCATGTCATTAGTGTTATGATCATGTCAACCGTGACTAGCCAATGTCAAGCTTAAAGCATCATCGCAGAGCAGTAATGTTGACTTGTTTATTAGTTGGCTAGTGTGTACATGTGTATGGGGGGGGGGCAAATGTAGGTATAGTGCACACACCACATAAAGGGTCTGAATTCTGCTCCACAACCAAGACCTTATGTTTTAACTAGCTTTCTATATTGTGGCTTGTCAATCTAGAATTAGTTACACAAGTTTTCTGGCAAGTTTCCAAGTTAGAATTTTTGACCATTATTTGTAAGTGACACATGGAGGTAAATTTACTAAAGGGATGTTTTGGATTACCTGTCTAGCTGGGATGATGTCCACAAAGATAGCTAGCTAGCTAGCAGTGCATCAACATGTATGCTAGAATACTGTAACTTTTAGCTAATGAACAGTGTGAGTAAAAAAGGACCTAATGTTACATTTCAGGGATACGGTGGAACCAAGGGAATTAAATCAGCACTAGTTATGTTTTCTCTAGCTTCTATGTTTTCATTTGTCAGGTCTTTAACTAGCTAATGTTATCTGATAAGTTAGTTAGTGAGCATTATAGGTTTGTGGCTAAGTGACAGACAGGTAATTTTACTAAAAATGAATGTCTTGGACATAAACATGTGAAAATGATATAAGTTTTTCAGTGACCACATATAGTAGTGTAGTAGTAGCCATGATATAAGCAGCATAATGTCCTTCAAAGTTCCCTATTATTCTGAATAAATACTCCTGTAGAAGTGTATTATAAAATGCCAACTGACTTATTGAGGACGGCGGCCAGCGACCCTGATGTTGATCTTGTACCACTTGCATGTTGCGGGGTCAAAGGCTTTGATGCTCAACTCGCAAAGTAATTTCTGAAGTGCTCTTGTTTTAAGATTCAACTGTTCACAATAAGAAGCACATTATGTATCAAGTGGCCCAACTGGTCAACTCATAACATTTATACTGAGGGGCCTGGTAGTTAATTCTTGCTGTATGTGGAAAGGGCCCCAGGGGTCAGCTTGTGCTCTATATGCTGAGGGTCTTTGTGGTTAACTTGCAATACATATACTGAAGGACCCTGGTGATGAACTCTTGCTATAGATGCAGAGGGTCCTAATGGTCAACACTCACTATGTTGAGGGAGCAAGGGGCTCTGAGGGATAATTTGCACTGTATATATCAATGGGACCTGGTGGTGAATTTGCGTTAATATGAGGGTCATTGTGTTTTGCTTGCACTATAAATGTTGGGAATCACAGCCACTAGTGCTCTGAGACCCCTTCCAGCTGAGGCCCTGGGGCACTAGTCCCACTAGCCCAGTCCATAATCCAGCCGTGCTGCTATCCCCAGATACATTTTGTAAGAAGGGGAGTCAATCATGTGACTGGAGTTAAATAATGTTTTGATCTGTCTGTTGAATACATGCCAGCCTGTGATTTAAAAAAAATGTATTGTGTGACAGTCCGACTCATAAAACAATGCCCTCACTTTTCTAGATGTCATCTTTTCATCGAACCATTTTTGAAAGAATTGAAATTCAGATTTTACTTACTTTCATGTAGTATTTTTGTTTTAAATGAATAATTTAATTATTTATATAAATTTAATGAATAAATTTAAGTTAATGTTAGGATTTCAGCAACGGTGAGCCGCCAATAATGTTGTTTAACCTTCTGTGTTTTCTCTTCCAGGGGCCTGTATCACAGAAGCTGGACCTTTGGGGTAGCAAGATTACTTGTCAGATTTATGGTAGTCTGGGCTAAATGTAAGTTAACAAAGATAGAATGCATTTTAGCTGGGGCTCTTTAAATCTGACAAGTTATCCAGCTGAAAGCAAGAAATCCGGCTTGGTGATACAGTGCCCAGGTCATTGCAGTTAGATTGGTTCATTAATTTATCACACATTGCTTTATTGGTAGCTCAGTTAAGCACCTTTTTTCACATACAATTTAATTTATGAATTATTACTATTATTCATTTCCTTGTTATTTTTTTATTTTGTTTACGGCCTGGTTAAGTTAGTTTGTTCGATCTTAGTCACACCTGGTGTCTTGTTATTCTATTGGTATTTAAGCCTGTTCTGACTTTGTCTCAGTGCAAGATTGTTAGTCTAGCAATACTTTTTATATGAATATTTTGAACTAATTATATACAGTGAGGGAAATAATTATTTGACCCCCTGTTGAATTCCTAAGTTGACCCATTTATAAACATATGAGAAGTCTATAATTTCACTGGTAGGCATATGTTAACATCAAAAGACAAGCAAACAAGAAAAAATTATTATGGAACAGGTACAAATCAATTTGTCATTTGTTTAGGGAAATAATTATTTGATCCCCTACAAACCAGCAAGAAATTAGGTC
>JAAGVU020000103.1:28852432-28868048 GCA_011763525.2 Mormyrus iriodes | reverse complement strand
TTAAACTAAACCTACCAGTGAAATTATAGACTTCTCATGTCTTTATTAATGGGTCAACTTAAAAATTCAGCAGGGGGACAAATAATTATAATAATTATTTAACTGTGTGATTAATCACTGTGTATGCAAGTAATCGTGATGAATCGTCTGAAAGCCCTGCTAACAATATATTAATATTAGGCCAAACATTTTCAGTCCAAACAGCTTGAAATAGCATTCTTCAGTAAGATAAGCTTCCAGTTCATTAAGGGATGAAGGCAGTGAAATCTACCTTATGGAGGAACTGTGTATGCACCATTGGGTGAAGCTGGTCCAGTATAATAGCTTGAAATTTCTTGGTCATTATAAAACATATAGAGAAGAGGTCTGTGCCGGAAGCTCCCACCTACACCGACAAAATTCTGTCCCGGTCCCATAGAAGCTTGTCATATGTAGATCTGCCCCCCGCCTACACCCACAAGATTCTGCCCTGTTCCCGCCTGCTCTCGCACAAGCAAAAGTCATATTTTGTCCTGCTCCTGCCTGCGTCATATTAGTCTTGTCCTGTTCCCACCCGCAAAGAAAAAATACATTTTAATTGACTATGCTTATTTTCAAGTAAAGAATAAGAGAGATTTATTTTATCATGATACAATATTATTGTCTTGTTTTTTATTTATTTTACGTAATTGTTTTTACAATGTGCATATAAGAGTCTCTTAGGTTTCGCTGTTCAGACACGTCGATAGAGGCATTGCCTTTGGACTGCAACTGTTTCTAATTGTTTGTAGTTTTAATAATAAATAATTTAAAATCAAATTTAGTTTCCCTGCTGTACTGAAATTGCACTGAACCATGAATCCAAAACTAAGAACTGTGCCAAGCCATGAGTTTTGCATACCATTACAACCCTACTAAATATACACTTGAAAAACAATCTAAATCCTAGATTATAGTTACATCTGTGTTACAGTCACCAAGCAGTTTCAGGCACAATGATTTCCATTACTTGGTTTACGTTGTCTCAGCTGGGGCCCCCAATAAGTTGGCTCTAATGGTGTGATGTTAGCCAATGATTTGTTCGTGGGGAGTGAGTCCCTTACAGGAACTATACACTCACATTCATGTTCCCCTTGTCCTCAGAAATGGGACTTGAAAGCTGCTTCTGTCCTCAAGTATGACCAGTGAGAACAAGTGAGGCATGTAAGGGCATGCTATAAGCCAAGGGCATAAATTTGGCTACAGATGATAGGGACATGTCACTAACAATATTGTAGGAGAACCATGTGTGTAGAGGGGGAGCGGTTGGGGCTGATTTGGCCCCTAACGCTGTTGACACCAAACCTATGCCCTTGGTGTAAGTGAGCATATGACTGGCTGGAAAATAAACCTGGGACTGAACGTACATGCCTACAGTGAACAAATGACCGAGAACTGTAAATGAGAGACTCCCTCACTCTATGATTTGAGGGAATGAGTGAGTGAGTGGGTGAATGAGAGAGTCAGAGGCTATTTTTTGGTCATGAGTGAATGAACGACCCGTACCTCGGTTGTGACTGAAATATACCATCTGTTGGTGTAGCATATAACCTACATGTGCAGTGACTTCCTGTATGCTGCAACTGAATTTTAGAGATGCAATATTTTCACGATTTAAAACGATTTTAATCAAGCTTCCTTAGTATTTGGACTCATTAGCTGACTAAGTGAGGGGCTTTTTGGTTTGAGTTATTAACAAACATGAGTAGCTAAGGTACAATGTTACCAACAAAACATGATTGAGCTTGATGGGCCGAATGGCCTCCTCTTATTTGTAAACTTCTTATAATACATAATAAAATCCGATAACAAAAGATTCTTCTCTCATGACTTATTGGTGGTATTTAGTTTACTCCTTAGCACTGTTTAGCCTAATTCGTTTTTCAAAATATCAAAACACAAATGTTCCAGAGTTATTTTTAATGAATCAGTAAGTGCTACTGAACGAGTTTGTCAACAAATCAGAATGAATCTTTTAGGAGAACTGAATCAAATGAACTAGGTCTCTAAAAAGGTCATTTCACCCATCCTTAGTTGGCTCGCCTGGAATCATGTCCCTCTCCAGAGATGGGCATGATTAGGTTAATTATTTTGATGAAAGACAAATCATTTTCAGTAGGTGTGTCCAAATGTTTGACTGGTATTATAATTTGACTTAACGTTCTAGATGAATTAATAAGTGTGATTTATTTACTGCAAACTTAAAGTTTTTTTCAAGAGGTGAGTCTCTTAATTTGTTCAATAACGGGATGCACACATACATATATTTAGATTCATCCATCTGCAGGGACATCGCTAGGACTATTTTAGAGGGGCTTTAGCACATTTTTTTAGCCCCCCCAAAATAAATGCACATTATTATCATCAAAATCAGACCTCCTTAGTAAAGGCTTAGCTACCCTTTTTTTAAAAAAATAAATCTCTTGTGATGCTCCTGCATCCATCAATCCATCGTCTAATGACTTATCCTGGTCAGGGACGCACTCACTCACTCACTCACTCACACACACATTTATTGATCTGTGTCGTATTTTGCAGCTTTTCACTTAGAAATCAATCATGGTTATATGCACACTAGAATTACATTACATAGGCTTAATGTTTCTGGCATAAGCTGAATTGTGAAAACCAATGGTTAAAAAGATACAACGAAGCTATTAAATGGGGAAACCTATTATATCTGTTGTCTAAAGAATAACTGTTAAAGAGTTTAGACATACTGAATTAATATTTATCATTTACGTTTCTCATATCAATCTCACATGTACGCGTTTTATTTTTATTTTCACAGCTTTCCCCAATTGCAAATAAACAAAGGGTTAAGTGGGTTTCCCGTGTTCGGTGTTGCGTACAAGGATTAGTTATTGTGCTGCAGAGCCTCCGGGTGGCAGGCTGCTAAGGACACACAGCTGAACAACTTCATTTTCACTCATTCAGTCTCTACCAAACGAACGATGTTGGAGTGGAAGACGCGCGTCGTGTCGGAATTTGACAGCGACCAGTTGTAGGGCCAGGGAGAAAACTACATGAACTGCGGGAAACCGGTGACTATAATCAGAATGGAAAACCCCGCCGAAAACCCAAGCAAGGCTGCGGAGTACTTAAATGAGCTGAACAAAATCATCGAGACGCAGCAGGAGTTGTTAGAGAAACAGAAGAATAGGATTGAGGAGCTTGAGGAGCAAGTGGTCAAGTTATGCCAGGAAAACGCCTGTCTGATAGAGCAATACCAGCGGCACCTGGCTAACTGCAGACTGGTACAAGGCAATAGCCATCCTGCTTTAGGTGCTATAAAAGAAAATGTCATCCGAGAAAAGTAAGTCGGCTTTCATCCCAGCATTGCCATTTGCTGTATGATGGTCTATACAAATTAAGGGTATGCTTACACGAAATATATGAGAAACAATAAAATGCTACAAAAATGACTAGGAAATTAAATACAGCGGGGGTGGCGGCTTGGGATTTTGTACCATGCGCTTCTCACTAGTCAATAACAACAATTGTGGAATATCTTTGGGACAGCATGGAGAAAAGTCTTTAGCAGCCATTCTGCATTTAAGAGATTGTAGTTGATCTAAACGCAAATTTGTGTTATATTTTATTGATAAAAGGGCCCGTTTATTATTATTAGTATTAATATTTGTTGGATTTAATAGTCAGTATTCTTTAAATATGTTGGCCTTAAATGGTTGTTAATGCATTCTTCACCGCATAACAAATGAAAAGCTGTTCTCTTTAGAGCGCTCTATTTTGTTTTCGCATGACTTTACAATTAAGATATTTTAAAATATCTATTTTTCTGACTAATGTATATTGCAGGTATCTTTTCTAATGAACAGTATTATCGTATTGTGCCAGTAAAGTGCTACTCCCATTACCACAACGTTAACCAGGTTCAGATGTCAAGCAATGAACGTACAGCTTTGAAAAGGGACTGAAGACCCGCAGGTGTCTTTCTCAGCGCTGCGTATTGCTGAGGTTTGTGTAATTATAATTAGTGGTGATGATGAATCAGCAATACAGGAAAACATCTGCAGTTAAATAAAGCTCAGATGCTTTCGCTAAAATTAAGTGCCTACTATGAGGAATACAATTTTCCAGTGAGACGAGTCATCAACAGACACGCATTTAATTTACCGTTTAGTTGGGTCGTTTAAATTGCTTTATTGATTTCGATTCACTTTGCCCTCTGGAAAAGCTTTTCAGCTTTAAATATATGAAGAATGCTACGCTAATGGATATAACTGTACAAATAAGAGGGACAAAGCTCGTAGCTAACTACTCTACAACATCATGCTATTACTTAAACATTTAAACTGTAATATATCGTTTCATTTGTTTGTAGTTTGTAAATGCGTTCATATCTTTCTTTAAGTCTGACATCCATTTCTCGGTTAGGAAAATGGATGTCCATGCTTGGCTTTGTTTCTCATGAAACTGTCAGTTCGACGAACCCCTATATGAAGTATTTACGTGTATATGAACAAGAGCAGAACAACAAACAAATTGCATTAATGTACGTTAGTGACGAACAGTCTAAAATTACGTGTCTGATAAATGTGCACAGTACATTTCTTTCCATGAAAGGAACATTGTATTGTTCCGATAAATGGATTTAATTCACAGCTCAGTAATAATCTGGTGTATTTATGGATTGAAGCCGTTAGAAGGGAACCCAGTTTCACTTTTGTGTAACAGACAGCAGGAACTACAAGTACTGGATCTTCGGGTTTGGGTTGAAGGATTTTGCAATTTATCTTAAGGTTGCTTTCCTCACGATTTCATAGTAATGGAATGCAGATTCAAACTTTAGACCCCCGGACGTCTTTCTGGGCTAATGCAATCATGCAAAACACTTCCCATAGGAAATTAACATGATATGCAGCCCCAAGTCAGAAGTGAAGTTGGAGGCATATTCACCCCGGATTATTCCGATCACTTTTAGAGATGGAAGAACAAATGAGGACCGCCGGCGAGGACATAGAATCAGCAGATATTTTTACGCTAACGGTGTTTGTGGTATGTCAGTGTGGCATGAGGGTGGGCGGGAGGTTCAGAATGGACACCATACTGATAAGCTCCCGGGAATACTGTCTCTGGCTTTATTTTCCCCAAACAATATTTTTGTCAGGGACGTAAATGTTATTCTGATGATAGCAATGACTAGCTGTCTGTGTTTTCGATAATGATCCTTATTAAACAAGACACGGCATTATTACAAAGCCCTTTAGTCATGTCAGGGAGCACTAAATGGCGTTTTTGGGATAGCAGCACTTCGCGGTCTGGTCTGGTGTGTACACACTCAGAAACTAGCTTTATGTTATACCAATGCAGATCCTACAAATATGGATAGGAATTATAGTTTTGGGTTCTTCGTCATTCATAATTTTTACTTGACTTCACAAAAACTCAATGAATTGAAAACCTGGTCAATCATTTAATAATAGTCGGTGTTGCCTTGGTGCTCTTCTCGCGAATTCTGCAGTAATGAGCGAAGAATTAATAATTCCCAGGGTTTCGCAGGGCACTAAGAATTAGACGGCAGATATTTTCGCCATTATAACAGAATAACAGGGAGATACACTTCATACCATGCAAAGCCTTTTGTATCATCAAGGCTGTGGAAAGGAAATGGTTTCGGGTGAAAGAGCGATGCATCTAACGCTTGAAGATCTTGAAAGCAGTTGCTCATTGTATTGCCGCTAAGGTTCGTGGACGGATTTATTTTTTTTCGACGGCTATTTAAAGATTCAGCAGGCGAAATGAAACCCGTCCTTGAAATAATCGTTCATCTACAACTCCTGTGCTTTGAACATGAAGGGGCTTTTGTGAGAAATGGTTAGGGGCACAAGGCAGTGTATGTCAGTCTAACCACTTGTAAACTGGGAAAGGAAAATACCCATCTTCGCAGAATGTGGACATTCCCCACAACTGACAGTTTGCCCCACAGGCATCCAGCCAGTGACTAATATTTCCTTTTATCTGAAGGGACACATGCATAGCTCACAATTTGGCTTCATGACCAGTTTATACAGCTGGATATCATTGTGATTGAAGTGATTGAAGTTAAGATTCTTGCTTAAGGGTACAAGCAGTTTAATTCCTCAGACTGAACCAGCGACCATCTGCTCTCAAGTTCAGAGACCATGAGGCCCTCCAATATTCAAGGAGGGGGAACAGCATAGATGGCCCCTGTTTAAAATCCCCCACAGTTGATATAGCAGGTGGATTAGCAGGACAGTCACCAGCCTGCCATATCAGCTCTGGCTAGGTAGCATTTGACCTGACCATAGTCAGCAGGTAGGGAGGAAACGCCACATAACACCCCCACCCCCACTCCCCGTCACACACACACACCCAACCAAAAACAAAGTTTGTCAAGAAGTAATTTCTTCCCCTCCAGTCTAAATTTGTTTGTGTTCATTTCAAACAAACACTATATCTATGACAACATAAATTATGTCTTAAAATAATATGTAGTTTCTCATGTATATAAGTGGTGGAAATCTATACTAAATAAGTTATTTTGTTTCTGTGAACGTAAAAAATAATCTTTTTGACATTTGGATTAAGTAGCATTTTGGAAGACTATTTTGGAAGCCTTTTATAAATATTATTGGAAGTTTGACGCTTGGGAGTCCGGAAAAAGGTCTATTTATTTAAAGTAAATATGACCACATAGGAATACAACAAAGATGTTATTGTGCTGCAGGGCTGGATGGAAGCCTGGAGATATTCTGTAGAGATCATTAGAGAAATGATGTTAGCCAACACTTTCATTCATGCGTGTATTCATTCAGCCTTCAAGATAAGTTCCAGGGCAAGACTCCCTCTTTGCCAAAATCAGGACGGGAAAATCAAAGCTTCAGGAATTAGGAACTCTGCCTAAAACATTAATTAATACATTCACTGAGTACTTTATTAAGGATACCATACAAATACTGATTAGGGCCTCTCTTTACTCTCAAAACAGCCTCAGTTCTTCATGTCATGGATTCCCCAAGATGCTTGAAACATGCCTTTGAGATTCTAGTCCTTGCTAACATGATTGCATCATACAATTTCTGTATATTTGTAAGCTGCACATCCATGCTGCAAATCTCCTGTTCTACCCGAGCCCAAAGTTGTCCAAATGGATTCAAATCCAGTGACTAGGAAGGCCAGTGAAGAACACTGAAATCATTGTCATGTTCATGAATCCAGATTGAGATGACTTTTGCCATCTGACATATTTTATCATGCTGAAAGTATCCATTAGAAGATGAGTGAATTGTGGCCATGAAAGAACAATACTCAAACGGATTGTGGCATTTAAGTAATGATTGATTGGTATTAACAGGCCCAAGTGTGCCAAGAAAACATTCCCCACACCATTACACTGCAACCAGCCTGGACTGTTGACAGAAGGCTGGTTGGGTCCATGGACTCTAATTCTGACTTTATCATCTTTGTGCCTCAGCTGAAATCTAAATTCATCTGACTAGGCTATGTTTTTCCATTTTTCAGCTATACAGTTTTGGTGAGCCTGTGCCAACTGTAGTCTCAGCTTTTTGTTTTGATTGACAGGAGTGGAAACCGACCAATGTTTTCTAGAATTGTAGTCCATCTGCCTCAAAGTTCGATGTGCTGTGCATTCTGAGATGCTTTTCTGCTCACTGCAGCTGTACAGAGTGGTTACGCGAGTGACCATAGCCTTTCTGTCAACTCCAACCTGTCTGGCCATTCTCCTCTGACCTCTCTCATCAACAAGGTGTTTCTGTCTGTAGAACTGTTGCTCACTGGGTGTGTTTTGTTTTTTGTACCATTCTGAGTCAGCTCTGTGAGACTGCTGTGCGTGAAAATCCTAGGAGATCAGCAGTTACAGAAATGCTCAAACCAACTCATCTGGCACCAACAATCATGCCACAATCGAAATCACTGAGATCACGTTTTTTCCCCATTCTGGTGTTTGATGTGAACATTAACTGAAGCTCTTGAGCTGTATCTGCATGCTTTTATATATTGTGCTGCTGCCACATGATTGGCATATTAGATAATTGCATGAATAAACAGGTGTTCAGGTGTTCCTAATAACACGCTCAGTGAGTAGTACATTCAGGTATTCCTAATAAAGTATGTGAGTGTACATTGCTGACTCATCACTAGTGAAAATGCACACTTTTCTCCAGAAGTATCCATTACCCTCTCCATGCTTAGCTTCGCTTCAGGCTGTCGGCTTGCAGCAGCACCGATGTATTTGAGTTTTAATTGGTTTGAACTTGAATTTAGATTGGGCCATAATTGGGGCAAACTTGTTAATTCAGCCATTTGTGCACTAAACCTTGACGTCCCTCTAAAGATGAAAGGAAAAACATAGCGGTGCTCAGTGTGTGCTAATTTTCACTGCAGAGTGCTTTCTTGCTGGTGGGTTACATCATCAGTTAGTCGGAGAAAGGTTCATGTTATTGAAAGGAAGGGAGAATTTGGGGGATAAAGTCATGGTAGAGCGGCATAGCATTTAGGTTCCTTAGAAGCACAGAAGCCCCAGGATTGAATTAATGTCCCACATGATTTCATGTACAACCAGAGATGCATTTTAGCAAGAAAATGAGAATGTGATTGTGCCCACAGCATCAGTCAGCCATTGCATACCGTAACCTGTGCAATTACATGGCTAACACTTTGCTTACAAAAGAAAGGTTTGACTTTCCAGAAAGAGGGATGAAGGGATGAAAAAGAGGGATGCGGGTTGAATATCAAAAAGAAAAATACTTCTTTGTGGGTGGGACGTTTAAGAGGTGGAAGAGAGTTTCTAGGTGAAAAACTGAAGAAGGAGTTATGTGCTAGAAAATGAATTAAAATCAATGGGAAGAATACAGAGAGATGGAAAAAGAAGGGATGAAGGAGGGTGATCCGGCTCAAAATTGGTCAGATACTTTTGAGCTGCATACTTGTTGTCTTCAGTTGAAGATTGAATGGGAGTCATGTGAAAATGTTCCCAATACAAGTCTATGGGAAAAATGTGACAGAAAGTGGGATGAGAAGGAGGGATGCGGAAGGAAGCTGTAATAAGGAAGCTGTAATTGTCAGTTGAGCACTATACAGTTTTATTTACATTATCTTAATACGTTCAGTGAGAAAGGGATGATTTACACAGATTTAGCAGAATGTACTTGTTGTAGAAGAACGGGTGTTATCAAGGTAGCACAGGGAACAATGTGCCCACAGTGGCTTCTGATTCCTATATATGAACATATGTCTTCAGCAGTCATTGTTCTACAAAAATTATTTACTTTCTTAATAGGATTTACTTGTGGTAAAACCAGTTTTATTTCCAAAATCCCTGTGCAAAACATGCAGTAGCACATAGGGCTGGTACAGGTAAACAAAGAAAACCAAGTCTCAATTCTGTGGCGATACCAAGGTCCAAGCCGGAGCAGAAGGTCATAAAGTCAATAGGAGCAACTAGGGAAAAACTACCAAATCCCAAGACAAAGAGCAAGACATCCAGAAGAACAAACAGAAGCCATGCACAGGAACTTGGTAGCCACAAGCCAAACACTCGATAGTTCACAAAAAGATAAGAGAGGACCAGATGCTCTTATTCCATAAAAATTAGTAAAGATGATGAGTTCCAAGGAGAAGCAGCAGGAACCAACTGGGTGTGGCTGAATGGAGACTCAGCTTGATGCAGAAATGACATTCATACTTATTTTGGGCATACTTTATCTTGTCAGTTTCAGAATGATTATGATTTATATTTGAACTTCTTGACTTACACAAGTATTAACAGCATTGAATCTATTGTTATTATATGTTGCTTGCCCAACAATTTTATCACAAGTTGCTTGAAAAATGTCAAGTGAAATATTTTAATAGTTTTATACATATATTCAGTTTGAAATGAGCTTTGATTGGCAAAGTTAATGTTATAAAGACTACTTCATTACAATAGTACACTTTGCATTACTTAAGGCACACACTGCAATCGTCTTGTTGCAAGTCCCACTCAGTTGTTCCACAGGCTGTCTGACTCTGCTTCCTCAAAAAATGTGTGTTGCTTTGGATAAAAGCATCTGCAAAACATCAATAAAAATGTAAAAAAAGACTGCAAGATGCAGCAGCCCTGTTTGGGGATCTGTACATCAAAGTACGTTCTTTATATGTTGATCACTATACTTCAGTTTGGGAGAGGGAGGCCTTTCGCAACACGGACCAGTGTTTTTACCCTTTTTTTTGTTTTGCTTTTCTTTCCCTTTTGTGGTAGAAACGAAGTGGTTTATTTACAGACTGACAAACTCTTATGCAGACTCTAATGTGCTGGTCAAAACTGGTTCTACACCCTGCTTTATTTTCATAAAGCAAAAATAAGGTGCGTGAAGCAGATACAGACTGGCTTGCACAATTACCTTCCTTATGAGGGAAGGGATGAATGGCTCCACAGTGGATCTTATCAGAACTGTTTAAATGTGGGTCATTGATCATCTGGTTAATGACTTGTAGTATTACTCAAGTGTAAATCTCCAAATGACTCACATTCTCTATTAAAAGTAGCTCTTCTAAATCCTCAAAAGAAAGTTACCCCATTCATGAAGGAGAGACATGTTGCAGTAAACCAAGTAAAGAATTCTGTAACTGAAGGTCTTACTAAATATTTTTGTTCTCCTGTCACTGTTTTGTGGCTTGTGGCCATTTTAAAGGAAAAAGGTTTTTTTATTCTTCCAATTTTTACACACTGTGCATTTTAGCAGACTTCCATTAATGAAAATGAACTCGGCCTCTAGTACCTTGCCACCCTGTAAAAACTCTCATTATGATCTGTGGCACACTTTTAAGGCATGCCTGGTGCACCCATGTATGTATTGTAGAGTGAAAAATAACATTCACCTGACCATTAGAGCTACTAGTCGTATTTTTGCAGTTCCATGTAATAAACGTGCTGTCTGATCTTGAGAGATGTTATAAAAGTCAGTCACAATGGAAAAAAAAAAACCTTTTAATTGTTTTTTTTATGAGTATTTGTGGTACTTTAGGCTTTCCTCACTTGTCGCTCTGGACAAAGGAATTTGGTTCAATAAATAACGGTTATGTAATAATACCTCTTAAGCATTGAATTCAAGCGTTTCATTCAGACCCATTGCCACAGGTTTGTCTGCCATTACCATTTAGACCAGGGGTGGGCAATCTTATCCAGAAAGGTCAGTTGGGTATGCAGGTTTTTGCTGCAACTCCCTAATTAGTTTACTAATTAGAGGACTGATTAGCTGAAGAGTGCTCACGCCTGGGTTTCAACAGCTGATCTAAAGGTTGTCCCAAAACCCTGCATACACACTGGCCCTTTGTGGAAAAGATTGCCCACCCCTGGTTTAAATGGTAATGGTAGACAAACTACTTGCAGAGCTGGTCCTGGAAAGATAAAAGGCATAATACAGATACTAGACCAAGACTGATGCTGTGTTCTGTCCTGTGTAGTATGATGGTGATTTGCTTTAGTGTAGGTTTTTTTTCTTTTTCATTACTCTCAAAGGTGGAAACTGAAATGGATGAACGCTTTTGGTTGTCCAGCTAGGTTTGCAGTTTTTTTTTCCATTCTGGGTCACAGCTGCCCTTCAGACACTATCTTCATGCTTTGAATACACAGCATAGTTGAAACATAACGTGAAAGTTCCAGTCATGATTTAGCTCTGTCTATCTTACAGCCATTGATATTTCAGCTGTTGTTTAAGTTAAATTCAGAGTTAAAGCAAAGCTGAAGATAGGATAGGTCTTTGGTCTGCCTTGCATTTGACCTCAGTGTGTTCTTATTGTAGCTCAGCTCAGAATATGCTTTTAATTAGGTACTCAGTTGGTGAGAGTTGAAAATTCTTTTATTTTTTATTCATGTTCAGTGGTGTTACTTTTTGTGATCAGAAAAAACATTACTCACAGTCAGATAAACTAAAATACTTTAATTCTCATCCATCCATTTGTCAAGGTTGTAGGGTACATTTGCTTCTGTTTTTTCTTTTGAAAATTATGAAGTTTGGATTAAGGACAGTGATCCTTCATTATCCACCATTTGCCACATTTCATGCCACATGACAACATACAGTAAGTGAAAGTGAGTGTTGTCTGGACAGGTGGCAGATCTCTCAGTGTAGGCAAACAGAGTCTGATAGGTGATGATTTTGAAGGCATGCTGTTGGTCACTGTGTGGTTCAAAGTCAAAAATGCTAACAAAATATTGCTTCATGGGATTATTTCAGCTTTTGATTTGAAATTCCAATTTGGATTTGGAAGACAATCCAACAATCCAATTCACTAGATCCTCAGATGGGGAAAATAAACAGACATTCCTCACTTAACGACCGAGTTCTGTTCCTATGACTAGGTTGTTAAGCAAATTGGTCAATAAGCCCCTTACCAGTATTTTAAGCATACTGTACTGGTAGTGGGTTTGTGTCTACCATCTTTAGGTATTGTTTTAATGTCACCTTTGCACCATTTATAACATTTTTTGTATATTTCTAAATGTTTACAGATAGCCAGTAATAGTTTTTATTTATTTTCACCAACATCTTGTACTATGGGGCACACAAAAACATACAAATTTATAGATGAAATATCTAGTCTTAGAGATTGTGAATGCTAGTGTAGTGAATACTGAGAGATTGCGGGAATGACACTGAAACTGAGAAAAGGTGATGCAAAACAAGATGCTTTACACCACACTTCTGTTTCCACAACCAAAGTTCTCGTATAACGTACAATACTGACTTTTCGGAGAGCTGGTCGTAAATCCAGGCAGTCATTAAACAGTTTGGTCATTAAGTGAGAAGTGTCTGCATATTGTATTTCAGACACATTGCATGGATGAAGATCTGGAAGTCATCAAATTCTGAGAAAATTCACAGGAAAAAAATGAAGCAAAGGGAAGGGTGACAGGAGATACCTGACCTTTTTAACATGATAACTCAGAAAGTACATTATGGATCTTATTACCACTTCACAAAAACCTTACATGGATGAAGATCTACACCTAATTTTATTTTGAGACAAAGTGCACCAAAACTGAAATAATGGCACTTAGTGGTGGCACATGTAATAATAGCCACAGATGCAGATCTGGTGATCCTGATAATGTTGAGAAGTCACACAAAATTGGGCTTTTAATAAAGATTTTTTGGAAAGGTGGAGCGAGTGTGTTGGGGGACTAGAGATTGTACAGGTTGTGGGGTGTGGGAGGAGCAAGCATTAGTTAGGGAGAGGGGGTGACGGAGCTGTCGTGGAATACATAGCTATTATTCCAACAGCATCTAGTTGTTAAAGGTGGTTCCATTTAAATGTGGTGTAAACGACAGTGTAGATAGCAGTGTGTTTTGAGATTTGCATAATTGTGAGATTGCTACAAGAAATTAAACATAGTCATTACACCACGTTGCTTTAGCATTGGCAGATTTTGGAAGGCAAAGGTGAGCTCATTTCAGTTGTGAACTGATGTGTTAAGAACTTTTTGAACTCATGAAAATGTCTTTTCAGCTTTGTCCTAGAGATAAAAAAAATCTGTAATGTAGTTCGGTATTAGAACTAGTGGGCATGATTTTATTTGCATTATACTAAAAGAATACTTAATGATAATTCTGATGAGAGTACTGAATCATGCTTTCAGGTAGGGAACGGCATTCTGGAAACGTATCCTTACTGAAGACTAATTCAAGAGCTGCAGGATTACTGTCTACTGATGCATATTGTTTCATAAACACTCTTTCGTTTTATGTTAACCCAATTTTCATTCTGCATTGGGAAGTCTAATAGCCAGTCTTGAGGCTCAGTAACTCTGATGTCCACACTCTATGCTGGATGAGGCCCTTTTCCCAAAATTTCGTCCTTGTCCTGTGACATCAATAGCAGATGAGGTATGCCTTTCATTATAATGAGAATACCCGGCCCTTTTTGAATACCACCCGGAGGACCTCCACAATGGCCACCTGAAGAACTAGAGCATGTCAATATCAGAGAGTGATGAGGATGTAGACCCCCAAGGTGAAAACTTTGGGCCTTATAGAGACCTGATGGAGATTGTGATGTGATGAGATTGTGATGTGAACTGTATTTCCTTGGTCCCAGTACACATGCACACATGTTTAGACTTGCAGCATATATACAGAGGATAAAGAATTTCTGAATAGTCAGTATTGCTGCATTGGCTTAAAGATTACATTCGGCTGCTTCAGTGCATATATAGGGCCGCTGTTGGAAGAAGCACAGGCTGACTGTTTCAGCACAGATTTTTAGAACTACATTATTTAACTTTCAGGAGGCTATGAAGGAAAGCAAACCTGAATTTTTCTACCTTGGTAGCTAACCGTTCTAAAAAACCTAGGGTTTTATTCAAAGCAATAAACGCATTCATCCTCAGCCAGGCAGGGATGTATGTAGCATCATTCATACACCTGAGCAGTTCCTCAGTTTTTGGTCAGTAAGATAGATGCCATTCGTGCTAACGTTGTGCCAATGGGTAATTTTTCTGCGGTTGTTAATCACAACATTTTTGGACTCGTTTGATACAGCATTGAGCTCTCAGTTAATAAGCAATATTCTTTTCCTTAGGCCCGCTACTTGGCCTGTTGATATAATTCCACCTAGATTGAAAAAATTACTCATTCTTTAATTTTTTTCTGTAACTGCAACTCACTGTATTTGGGGATCAGCAAATCCCTGATACGCAGGTTGCAGTTAGTCTAAAATGCAGCAGCCCATTTCTTGGATGGGACAAAGAAATTTTCTTCAGTAAAACCCAGCTTAGTGTCACTACATTGGCTACCTGTTAATTTTAGAATTGATTTTAAAATTTTACTGTTAGTTTTTAAATAATTATATGGTATGACCCCAGCTTGTGTGTCTGATTTATCCATTTTGGCCATCTAGAGAACTCAGGTCGCTTGTTTTTAGAGATCCTGTGAACAAAGTTTAAAACAAAAGGGGACAGGGCATTTGTGGCCATTGCGTCTCGATTATGGAACTCTGTCTGGAGCCGTACCATTTAATGATTCCCAACTTCATCAAGGAATCTTCATTGACTCAACAGTTTAAAACCTGTCTAAAGACTTACTTTTACTCTCTAGCCTTTGTGATCCTCAGTCATATGGGTGCTGCTCCCTCTTGACAACACGCACGTGCTTTTATGCTGCCAGTTTTTGTTTTACTTTTTTTTTCCTTTTAATTGTATATCAATAGGGGCTTTCATTATCTTAACACATTTTCATGTGATTTTATTTCATTTTTTTTTGCTTGTTGTGAAGCACTTTGGCTACGGCAGCGTGGTTGCTGTTGTAAATATGCTATATAAATAAATTGACACTTGACACTTACAGTTAGATTTGACCTTCATCTAAATGCGAATAATAAATAAATGCAATCTGATTTAAATATGCCTACATAATGTTAGTTTATACAGTTTAAGGCAAGGGTAGGCAGCTGCCTGGGGCCCCGAGGAACTAGGGAACTAGAATACCATCTAGTCTTTTGTAAAATTGATTGAGGGGTATCAGAGTTGCTTTATATACACTCACCTAAAGGATTATTAGGAACACCTGTCCAATTTCTCATTAATGCAATTATCTAATGAACCAATCACATG
>JAAGVU020000103.1:28835266-28851588 GCA_011763525.2 Mormyrus iriodes | reverse complement strand
ATATGGGCCAACATTTCTAAAGAATGCTTTCAGCACCTTGTTGAATCAATGCCACGTAGAATTAAGGCAGTTCTGAAAGCGAAAGGGGGTCAAACACCATATTAGTATGGTGTTCCTAATAATCCTTTAGGTGAGTGTATATCCACCTCTAGATACTAGATTTAAAAAATTACTTGTAAAATGACAATATACATATATGTGTTATTTTGGACAGATCCTTTATGTATTATAAGAACCTAGAAAAAGATCAGATCACATTTTAGGTAATAATATTTCAGGAATTCAGGCAGATTTAAAAGGATCCTGTATTTCTCTCACCACCGTAACTGAGCAGTAATGCTTCTGAAGTCAGTAGTATAATTATATAAAAGCAATCATTTGCAGTGGAATGGTCCGAAGAATAAATCAAAATTATGAAAATCATTTAAGCTTTGAACTCGTTTAGTCTATTATGACAGTTCTCATTTGATTGCATTAGAAGAATGTATGATGTTGACTGTGTGTATTTGATAGCTCCAATTTATTGAGTAGCATTGATGTGTAAATAGTCTCATTCTCATGAGAAAAAAGTAATTTTATGAGGTATGATTAAAATTAATGAAATTGACACAATTCTGATAAACTCCAATCATCATTTCAATTCTATTTATTTTTATAACTTTCACAACAGTCACCCCAAGGCGCGTTACAGGGGTATGTTGTGATACAATTCTATTATTTGCTTTCTCTCTGGGCATGTAGTGGTACATTGTGTGACAACCAGTTCTACAATATGAAAATCAGAGCAGCTTTCAAATATTTAAGCATAATGTTTTTCTTAATGAGTGTTCTTTTTTCCTTTGAATAAATGATTAATTCTTTTAAAAAACACAAGGTAAGGGATAGAAGCACTTTTGTTTTGCCTAACTAATGTTCTGTTCAGAAATTTGTGTTGTGTTAGCTGATGCTGTTGCACCTCTGAGTCTAATGTTTCTTTGAAAAGAGAATTGCTTTCTTTCTGAAAGTGAGTTTGAGTGAAAAACAACAGTTTGGGGCACACTCAAAGTACTTCTGCACTAATGCTTTGGCAAGTGTGGACGTTGAGAGAATTGTCTACTTTGTGCAAAAGACTAAAGGATTCAGAAGTTTGTTTTATTTCACAGGGTAATGAGCTCTGTGCAGCTCTAAGTGCCCACTGACTTAAAAAAAAAACTAATGGGGGTCTTAAATATTTATCCGAAGTTATCCTTACATTCTGGAATACCAACCTTGGGTTCCAGGTGGAATCATAAAGCTGTTTCGGTATGTTCTTGTATACTGTTACAAAGTTGCTAAAATGAAAGGTCACAATGAATACTCTTTCACGTTCCATTAAAAGATTATTGTAATTTTTAAATTTTAATGCACCCTTGGTTCTGTAAGTGGCTGGCAGTGGCCAAAGAATTATTGATTAATGTAGATATTAAATTTTAAATGGGAATGTAATTCCCTTCTATCCTTGACACTAAGTGTCTCATAATGTCACACAATTGGTCTGTTGTAGATGGGTCTGAAACATCTTAGCCCGCGTTCTCATTGGGGCCCATTTACTGCTTAAGAGGTCCTTTGTGCCTCCCGCATTTGGCTTTCAGGATAACGTTGATTGCTAATAAAATTAGCGTATTACTTTTTGAAGAGAGGACTGTACAATCTTATTCTGCATAACCCTTTGTGCTGCCAGTGCGATGCAGAGACATGCAATTTTACTAGGGACCAGAAAATATTTGTTCTTTACATTTCTCAGTTTTAACAGTTATTTCATTACTGCAGCACTAAAACTGGTGTATGTATACAGGGATATCTTAATTTTTTTGCATTCAAGTCTTCATAGTCTCCATGTATGTGGAGTTTTCATGTTCTCCACGTGTCGTCGTGGGGTTTCCTCCGGGTTCTGTGGTTTCCCCCCACAGTCAAAGAACATGCCGAGGTTAACTGGAGTACCAAATTGCACATAGGAGTGAATGGTGTGTGAGTGTGCCTTGCGATGCATCCTGGATTGTTCCCTGTCATCTGCTCATAGCCTCTGGGATAGGCTTTGGACCCCCACAACTTTACATAGGACAAGCGGATGGATGGATGGATGGATGGATGGAAGTCTCGATAGTGATAATTTGGTCCTATCACTGGTTTTCAGCTATGTTACAGCTGTAAGGAACAAATAGTGCAAATGTTTATGCAGCTGTGTTTTTTGTAATTATTCACTTCTATTATTTCTATTGTTACTTCAAGTGTCTAGTACTCCTGTGTTGCTATTAAGATAAACTTGGTTTGTGGCGATGCCACACTTTAAAGCATACGTTCATTTTAGTGCTGTTACTGTCGGCTATATCAATAATCAAGTAATCTACCGATTCATCAAGTAATTATTTATATACAATATACAATGTATGGACAAAAGTATTAGGACATCTGGCCATTATACCTACAGGAACTTTTATGAGATCTCATTCTAAATCCAGAGAATCAATACGGAGCTGCCTCCCCCTTCCCTTTGCTGCTATAACAGCTGTCACTCTTCTGGGAAGGCTTTCCACAAGTTAATGGAGTGTGTCTGTGGGACTTTTTGCCTATTCATCCAAAATAGCATTTTTGAGGTCAGGCACTGATGTTGGACTTGAAAGCCCAGCTCACAATCTCTGTTCTGCTTTATCTCAATGGTGTTTGATGGGGTTGAGGTCAGGGCTCTGTGCGGGCCAGTCAAGTTCTTCCACACCAGACTCACCCAACCATGTCACTATGGATGTTGTTATGTGCACTGGGGCACAGTCATGCTGGAACAGAAAAGGGACTTCCCCAAACTGTTCCCAGAAAGCTGTAAGCACAGAATTGTCCAAAATGTCTTGGAATGCTGAAATATTCCTTCACTGGAACTAAGGGGCCTAGCCCAACTCCTGAGCAACAACCCTATACCATTCTCTCCTCCACCAAATTTTACGGTAGTCACAATGCTCCTGACATCTGCCAATCCCAGACTCGTCCATAAGACTGCCAGACAGAAGCATGATTCGTCACTCCGCAGAACACATTTACATTGCTCCAGAGTCCAGTATCAGCGTGCTTTACACCACTGCATCCAACGCTTGCCATTGCGTTTGATGATGTGAGGCTTGCATGCAGCTGTTTGTCCATGGAAACCCATTCCATGAAGCACCTGACACACAGTTTCTATGCTAGGATTAATGCCAGAGATAGTTTGGAACTCTGCAGTTATTGAGTCAACAGACTGTTAAAAATAACCTGGATCTTCTCGGCCTCAATATTGGTCTTGAGTCTCAGCTTCCTTGAAGTTTGCTCAGTGGGTTGCACTGGCAAGTACTTGCTCTTGATTTCCTTTGCCATTGCAGTCAGGGAGTGCTTTGCTTTGGTGGCCTCATGATTTCTCATCTTAGAAAGCTGGTCTTGGCCAAGCTCAGTGCAGTCGCTCAAGCCAATGATGGCACTGTAAAATGCAGTAAATAGTATGTCACTAATGTAATGCATGTAAACAACAACAATAATTATAATAACAATAAATGATCAATAGTACTACTTCTTCATCAATAATAATAATAATAATAATAATAATAATAATAAGAATAAGAATAGTAATAATAATAATAGCCTTTATATTTCCATTCCACTTTGGCACTCTTAGTCATTGAAGTGACGTGCAAGCAACAGTGTTTGCATTTTTGTGGAGCCAGGGGTTGGGGACAGAGGAGACCAGGTGTGAACAGTGTAGCAGATGAGCAAATGCTATTTATGTCCAGGTGCAAACAGACACTGCAAAAAATAAAATGCTGTGTCTGGTTTTGAAACAATATGGGATGTGATTTGTCTTGTAGTTTCAGCTGGGCGATCAGCCTGCCCCCCCACCCGAGGTGGGGGTTGCCTCCTTTATTTATTGATAGATTGATCGACAATGGAGTGCGTCTGCTGTTTGCCAAACACAACAGCAAGGTGAGGAACCATGAGATTCTGAAAAGGCTGATTAAAGCAATTTAATTTGTAGGTTGTCAGGAACTGGCATTTAGGAACATTATGGGGATAAACACTCTGATTGCCAAGGACACTGTAGATGTGCTGTCATGTACTGTGCAGCAAAACATTCATGTAAATAATGGTGGCCAATATGACGATATTTTATCATAACTGGTTACAATTGTATCCACGTTACACATTTCAGAGGTATTGAAAGAATTGCAATACAGCACTACATTTACTTTTATTTAGCAGATGCTTTTGTCCAAAGTGACGTACGAGTAAGGATAATAGCACATTACAAACATATGTGCTGTCGAGCTGTACGGCTAAGCTGAGCTTCCAATGAATGCGCAGTTACAAGTGCACTACTTAACATTATTATTATAACAGAACAAACCTATCATGCAGTGTCTGCATGTTCGAAGGCTGCAACAGTACTACAACCAAAAAGACCAATGTGAAACAAAACAATTTTTGCCTGCATAACGTCTCAGTGTTGTCTGCATATTCACCTCTTTGTCTATTTTCTGGCTCTGTGGTCTGCTAACAATATTGTACTTATGTCACACAGTGAACAACACATGGTCTACAGACGAGTCCGCTATGCTGTTAAATAGATGGCGTGCGGCACGGGTGATGAGGAAGAATTGGTTCTTCAAAAAAGTTTCTACTCTGATTAGGTGGAATTGGTTTGTAGATGCAAAATTTAATGTGGACCATTCTATTGTGATTGTAAATTTCGCTACCATTTGTACACTTCACTCCAGCGTCTGGCTTTACAAACATAACCAAAATATTAAATCTAATTAAATTTAAAAATTAATTTGGCTTGAAATAGTAAATTGAGAACGCAGAAAAATGTTAAACTAATTTGTGTGCATTAATTAATGCAGTGTGGCCATGAAAAAAAATCACTGTCCGTGGCCCCTCCAGGGCTGCATATATAGGCCTACCATTAGTGTAGGCCTATCCGTTACAGTTCTTACTGTTAATTCATGAAAAATGTTGGTCATAGTGAAAATGAATGCAAATATTTATTTAAATATATGCATACATATACATAATGACCTTTTATTCTATATTTATTGTCGTGTGTGTGAATGGTTGCTATACTACTCCACATCCCCTTTTAAATGTCCCTTGGGGACAAATAAAGTGAATTGAATTGAATTGAACTGGATTGGATTGGATATTTAAAAATGCACAGGTTGAGTGTGGGACACGTACAGATTAGAAGGGCGGAGCAAGTGATGTGGTTGTCTGAGGTGTCGTTCTGACAGTCCCCCTTTTTGTTAAATCTGGCCATTATAGCGATCTTTTGTTTTCCACAGGATAAAAAAAAGTAATTCTGCTAATCTGCGCCAGCAAGCTCAGCAAGTTTTTCACTTTTTCTGTATAAAAAGAAAATGCGCAACTCAGTTTTCCTTCTTGCGCTACACTGTGACTTACAACGCCATATTCAAATTCTAAAAGGATAGGTTGTTTTATTTAAGATCAATAGATCTGAATGCACAGTCCGCATGTGGCGAAGTGCACTCCAGCCTGTAGCATTAGTTATGGGCTGACTTTCCTGCACAGTCTATTACTTATGGCTTGTGTGGGCCATGTATTTCACTCCTGGTTTCCAGAAAAAAATGTATCATCTGTACTGTCGATCTGCCTGGAACACCAGTTTATCATTCTGTTTTTCCTCCTATTATTTGGTTATCGAGTCCACTTGAATGCACATATGCACACACAAACCTAGGCATAAAGCCACACCTATGTGGAAAGAGGACATAAGGAGAACACCAGGGTCTCTTTGTTTCCTGTTAGTTATATAATTAGATAAATAGTAAATAGTAATAGCTGGGCGATCAGCCTGCCCCCCCACCCAAGGTGGGGGTTGCCTCCTTTATTTATTGATAGATTGTAAATAGTTAGATATTTCTTTGAGTCTGAATGTCTTACTGTTTTTGATTACTGGTATTTGAAGGGAGGTAATCTTTATAACAAATTTATCTACTATAGAAGTTACGGTGGCAGGTGACATCCTTTGAGCATGATTTCCACACGTATACACTGTGCTGATATAGATTAAAATTTAAAACTGCTGTCTAAGTGCTCTTCCTAGTCACAGAGGCATCCTATTGCAGCTATGGCTCATTAAGCCCCATGCATACACTGACTCAGCATTCCTCTGACATTTGGTGTGAGGGCGGAAGGACGGATGCTGTATTGTATTGGTAATGTCTGTAGTGATCTCCTGTTGAGCTGTTGGATAGAGGATGGGAGCTGGCTAAGAGCTCCCTTAGCTTTGGAGAGGTGAGATCAGGTGACAGGAAGTAGCTGTATTTATTCCTGGCCCACCATGCCCATCCTCTGGCCTGACATGTATTACCCATCTGCAGCTTTAATACAACTAATAGAAATGTTATCTGTTTGCCTTTAAAGTAATCTTTCCTTGGGCTTTAATGTCAAATCCTATGTTGGTTTATTTACCACAAGCCATACCACTATCTCTATCTTAACACTATATGTTCATATTGGGCAAATATAATTGGCACAAAAAGGCTGGCCAATAACATATTTACTCACTTAACACATGCCTCTAACTCAAGTGACAATTTAAATTTAAGTTTTCACTTAGTCCCTTTTTGGATAATTGAACGTCCTAAAGTGAAACTATTTCATTGATCTTATTACCACTTCACCAAAACATTATATGGATGAAAATCTACACCTGATTTAATTTCTCCATCTTCTCTATGCTAGGTGTCAGCAAAGAGAGGAAGAGGAAGCTGCAGAAGACATTTGATCTTGTGAAAATAGTGGCTTTATAAGTATTTGATGGGAATTTTTCAAACTTCCCAGGGGCCTATTTCATTTTGAGACATATCACACCAAAACTGAAGCAGTCTCACTTAGTGGTGGAACATGAAATACAGCCACAGGCATAGATCTTTTTGGAGAGGTGGGGGCAGTGTCTAGGTGTCTAGGAGAGCTATAGATGTACAGTTTGGTGGTGTGGTGGGAGAAGACATTAGATGCGGGGGGGCATCTGGCAAAAACATTGTTGTTGTTCTGACAGCATCTCATTTCAGTGTCCTTTGTAATTATACTCTTTAAATTGAAGCAATAGTCATTTTTTTGGTATAGACTCCTAAGAAGATCAATGATTGTGGAATCAAGAATGGTAATTTCCAATTGTCCATGCATCCTGGAAAACCTGAAAAACCTGGATTTTTTAAATTTATTTTCCAGTCATGGAAAATTCATGGAAAATGAAAAAATGCCAATGTCCTAGAACAGGGATGGGCAATCTTACCCGCAAAGGGCCAGTGTTTATGCAGGTTTTTGGGATAACCTTTAGATCAGCCGTTCAAACCCAGGTGTGAGGACTCTTCAGCCAATCAGTCCTCTAATTAGTAATCTAATTAGGCAGTTGCAGTGAAAACCTGCATACACAGCGGCCCTTTGCGGATAAGATTGCCCACCCCTGTCCTAGAAAATAAATGGATTTTCTTGATTTTCTTTTTTTTACAGGCATGAAAAAATTATAACCTAATCATGCTTTGAAGTTGAAGACTTTTTAAAAAGTTGACAATTGTGAGTGAAACTGGTTGGAACTACCATATTAATATAAGGGAAGACTTTACTTTACTTAATTTTTTGTGGGGAAAAAACTTTATACAGAAATGATGCACTTTTTACTGTTTACCAAAATCATAACTACCAAGCAGGTAAGCATATTAAACATCTAATATATTATTTTTCTGACACATACTGTACAAGACACACACCATTGTTGAGAAGCCCAACGATGTTCTCATTTTCTCTGATTGTATCAGGATCGGTTCATGCCATTCTGCCCGTCGTTTCCCTAAGTTCCTTTTTTGGCCAATGGGCATTGCTGGTCATTCTGTTCTCATTTCGCCCACCCGTCTTGTTTTCCATGACACATAGACACATGTGTGAACGAGAGCAAGTCACCCACAGCGATGCCCATTTAGCTTGGGATTAAGAGCCTTGCTTATGCACCCACAGATGTGACTATCCTGCTGAGGCCGGGCTAAAACTGGCAACCTTCCGGTCAGAGGCTCAGAGGCTTAGCCCACTGAGCCATGCCCAATCTCTGTTCCCTTGTCGGCTGGTGATTGTGTTTGCTATTAGATGTTCCCCGCTGGAAACCCTGTTCTAAGTCTGTGTAATTACTGTCTCCTTGTATTTATTTTAAGTCTTCGTTAGTTCATGTATTACTTATCTGTCTTTGTTTAGATCACCTATGGCATCTTATGTTCTTGAGTGTTTTAGGGTGTGTTTAAAATCAAAGTTTCCTGTGCTCATGAGCTCCATCACGGGCAGTCGTCCACGCCCAGACGTAACAGTTTGGCACGCTTTGCAGTAATGCATGCTAAGTTATGTTTTTTGTCCTGCTGTACTTCATTCAACAAGCAGAAATTACAGTACTTTATATCAGTTGATGATTTGTGAAATTACTAGAATGTGGTGATCCCCCATTTTCAAGCGACAGTTTCAAGAAAAGAACTCTGCCTTTTAATTGGACAAATGCAATGTAATGTGTGAATTTCACATTCAACCTGAGTAACTGAGGGTCATAGTGGCCGCTTTTGTAGGTGAGTATTGAGGAGGAGTATAGTTTTGGGTGCTAACTTTACCTTTCGGTTCTGGTCCCCAAGAGGTACAAGCTTGCATGGGAGCTCTATGCTTGCAGACACAGGTTGAAAATATTTATCACAGATAGCTTGACTAGTTTAGAGCCAGCGAGATAGCTACGTTGACTCCAGTGATGTGTGGCTTCCACTAACTGACTGACTGACTGACTGACTTTTTATATTTTGTGCAAATATTTCCATTTTATGATCTCTGATCTTGTTTCTCAGTATGTACTCTATGCAACTGAATTGTGTTCCTTAAAAAAATAAATTAATTGTATAATTAAGATATGGAATGTAGCAATGTAAAATCTAACAATACTAAATAATAAAAAGATCACTGATGATGAAGTATTCTACAGACAATGTTTATAACAGGCTATTTTGGTTAAATTGCCTATATAGCATTAAAAGCATAATAATAAGCCCTTTCCATCAGCATTTCATTTAAGGGAAGAATATGTGGATTATCAATTTTGGGTTGTACTGTAGGAAATTGTGGTATTAAGCAAATAATGCCAAAGATAAGTATCAGGATATTTTCGAGTGAAGTTTGGGTTATTCTTTGACAGTGGCCTGCGTTTAACTTCAAAATCCCAAGCCGTATATATGCTATGAAAAATTCGGGAACCGTGTATTCACAGATGGTGAAATTAATATGGTATTAGGATTTTTTTTCTACTTTGTTCTACTTCCATCAGGACCATTGACTTCCATTTGGTAGAGGCAGGCATGTGATATCCTGTCTGTTGTATTCAGATTTGTCGTTCCACACAGTCTGAATCAGAAGGTCTCTAACACCGAATTACCAAGGACATGTGATAAGATTCTGCAGCTCTCTTAATGAAGTTGCCTCATTTTTCCATGTAATTCAATACCATATCCCAAATCTGCAGATTGTACATTTACCATATTTATGAATCAAATGCTACATCTGTACATTACATTAGCGATTATGATTATTCCCACATTGTATTAAGATGCTTAATACAGATTGGCATGTTAGTAAATAACAAATTCAGATGAAAACAGACTCTTAATCATTTTTAAAACAATTAGTTTAATAGAGTATATTAAAATTGCAGCAATGTATCAACATTTTGAGCATCTCAGCACCAATCTGTTGATTTTAAACATTGTTTTTTTATAATTACCACAGAGAAATTTGCCAGCAGCAGATTTTTAAAAACATTATGGATATTAAATGCAGTTAATCACCAATCATTGTTTTTGTTAAATTATTCACAACAAATCTGTTCATGATGTAGTTTTGAAATGATACTCTTACCATGCTGGGGGAATAATGATTTAGCTGGATGTATTATGTTAGCAATACCATCCCTTTTAGCAGATATAAACCTAAATGGCTGAAAGACATATTGGAGTAGAAATTTATCAGTTTGCGATACATGATTTGAGCTTGTGATGTCATGCATATTACAATACATCCAAATTCAGTATGTCCACTATAATTGTAGCTACAAACAAGCTACAAATACCAGGCTTTATAGTTTTCATTTAGTAAAAAAGCAAATTCTATTGATGTCAAAATAATTGAGACTTTATCAGGTAAGTTGTTATGCATATGAACTTAAGTTCATTGAAAGTACTGAGAATTGTAGCAAGAAATAGCCATTCCACTTATAACTGCCACTGAAAAATTTAGTGCATAATATTTAGTCTCTATTCTACAAAACTGACAACAATTTCATACTAGTGGTTTTGTTAGAAGCACCCAAGATGGTACTGAGTGTGTTTTATTTGATTTCATTTAGCAGATGGGTATTAGTTTAAGATTGTAGTAATTATTGTGGAATTGCTGATTTATTTCTCAGGTCATTATGCTCATTTGAAAACAATTGTTATTGGTATTGTCACAACCTGTCTGTGTACAGATTTAATGGGAGTTGGAGCGGTTATATGGTATGTATAGGCACACTAGCGTGAAAAATATCCAGTATCTTCACGAAATTAAATGAAAATGGGTGTGACCAGATCATACGGTATACCATGGTGGTTTCATTCAATGAATGAATAGTGTTGCTTTTGAAAATTCCGTATGGTAAGATATGTGAGAATCATGACAGCTGGCATTGTGTTGTAAATAGGGATTGACATAATTGGTATGCAAGTAGGCATAAGCAGTATGAAGGGTTAAATCTGATGGTAGTGTCATAACAGCAAAAATATGTTCTTCTCCCACAGTTTTTTATTATTAAAAACTTTCTTGTCACAGTTAAAATGTGCATTAAATGTGTCCTCTTCCATTTTTCCCTGCTGTGAAACTGAGGGCAAACCAAATAAGGTTATCCCACCAAAATAATCTTGGTGGCCCATGAAAACCCGTTCCCTGCTAATTCTTCCTTTTCATAGTTACTAGCAAGAACGCCATTATGCCATATTGTATTCTCATGACTTTAGATCATTTATATATGTGAATCCATGCCAGTGTTTGATGCCTAATTAACACTTAGTGTGTGGTAGTAAAGCAACTGTACTCACTTTTCTGTCTCGAAATTCTGTTCGATAACAGGCATGGACGAAAATTTACCTGACTTGACCTGGGTAATATATATTTTTTTATTAGAGCCGGGCGCGCCCAGGAGTTGACAGCCAAAACACAGAGTATCCCCGTTCCGAAGAAATGAAGCACCGAACAGCAGAAAGCCTCGGTTCTTATACATTTCTGTAACTCCCCTAAAAGGCAGTCTTTTAACCCATTGGCTAAGACAGTGGCTTCTGTCCACGAGCAGAAGTGCATGATGACCTCAGAGGTTATGACCTTGTACACCTCTGCATCCCTTTGGATCCACAGCCAGACAGCCAGTTGCCAGTTGTTACATCCTACCCCTGCTAGCCCCTTATACACCCCATGTTAATCAATACCATACAATCAAGTAAATCAAACTACTCATTTCTCACTATATACTTGGTCCATTTTGCTTGATTCGTTATAACACACTTCATTATTACTCATTAGATCACATGATTCTTAACATCGATTCTTAACATGGATAATTGTAGCTCACACACAAGAGCATAAGCCTGTTCCCCTGTCAGATGTTCCTGACTGCTCTCCGTTATCTTCCTCTGCAGCATTGAGCAGCCTACATAGTACGTTATGTTCTTTTCACCAAAGGAGGTTCTGATTCTTTTCACAGACAGGCGGTCTCAGCTTACCAGTTACATGGTCTGCACACACACACTCACGCACATATTCTTCTTGCCTAAGGCCTAAGACATTGACAGCAATCCCACTACGCACCTTTCCCCAGATCTACTGGAACTTTCTTTCCATATTCCCCCCTGTATAACATGTGGAATCCTGCGTCGTTCACAACACGTTGGACTCAGCTTCCCCTTCCAGGTCCACATCATCCCACTTGGAGAAGTCGTGTCCACCATCGAGTCCCCTAGAGGAGGTGAAGGCAGCTCGATCCGGTGTCATGGTGTTGGCTACACTGATGACAACCTGGGTGCTTGCTGGGCTTGGTGGCGGGGCGGTGAACAGCCACGGTGGGATTATAGGCTCCTCAGCGGGTGGATGCAGCAGCATGATAGCCTTAGCCTTAGAGGTGAGAGTGCAACTAGTGATAATTACAGATAAATTCATGGCAAGTGGTGACAAGACGTAGTACTTGAAATATCAAATTAAACTGTCCAAGTGGAATACATAGTCTTTGATTTACACAAATAAATGGAAAATCAAAGGTCCTACTTAATATTTTCAGATATATTGTTTTTCACATCAAAGCACACTTGGTGATATTAATTTTTGGCATATGCGTGGTTACTGAGCAGGTTTACCCACAGTTCCCTGCTTTACAATGGGCGTTGCCTTTTAATGATTTATCTAAAACATTGCATTCACCTGCTGCTGAGTTTTCATAAATATATGCTTTTTTCCCTTATGTTTGTTTGATAAATCTGGGATTTTTTATAAAAACTGTGCATGCACATTTTGGGTGTCTTTTTGTGCATAAATAACTTTGATAAATAAGACCCCTAGATTTGGAGATTTTCTGTCAGTGTAGATGGGGAATGTTGGTTAACAGCTGGGCTCGAGTCTGGGCTCTGGCTGGGCCACTCAAGAAGACTCACAGTTGTCCCTAAGCCATTCTTGCGTTGTTTTTGCTTTGTGCTTTGACTAATTGTCCTGTTGGAAGGTGAACCTTAAGTCAAATCTCAGGTCCATAGTGCTCTGAAGCAGGTTTTTATTAAGGATATCCATATACTTTGCTCCATTCAGCTTTCCCACGACCCTGAGTAGTCTCCCAGTAACCATTAGTTTCTTAGTCACATGTCTCAGGGCTAGGACATACTTCTCTGCATGCTGACTCTGTGAACTGTGTACTTCTGTGGTCAAGCCGGCACAATGCGCACATGTTCTTAACAGTGGTAGAAAAAGTATACATTTTTCATACTTAAGTAACAGTACAGATACCAACTAAAATGTTATTTAGGTAAAAGTTAGCCTGTTAAAATAAAAAACGGTTTTAAAAATACTTCAATAAAAAGCAACCTATCCCTTTAAACTTACTCAAGACAGGTTTGAATATAGTATTGTAAGTTACAGTGCAGCATAATATAAAAAAGTTGCATATTATCTTTTTATTCAGAAAAAAGCTTGCTGACAGAGAATAGAGGAATGGACTTTTTTAGTCTGTGGAAAACTAAAGATTAATCAATGGGAGTGATTTAATAATGAATCATAAACATTTTGCAGGCCAGAACTTGTAGTAGTAGTCTTCTAAGTGGTGAATGGGCCAAAAACCTTCATTACCTTCTCCTTCGTTATGAAAATGGCTGATTTGTCCAATGCAATCATTGCCATTGTTTCAGCAGTAGCTCATGTGCTGCTGGCTTTGAATATTTGCTCCATTCAGCGCTACAGGTAATTCTTTTGACCTCATGGCTTGGTTTTTGCTCTGATATACATTATCAACTGTGGAACCTTAATAAAGACAGTTATGTCTTTTAAAAATCATATCCAATCAATCAAATTAACCATAGGCAAGATCTATCAACATTTCAAAATCGATCAGTAGAAACTGGACATATCTGAGCTAAATTTCAAGTGTCGTACCAAAGGGTTTGAATAGTTATGTCAATGTCATGTCAATTTTTATTTTATTTTTTTTTATGAATTTGCACTTTATTGTTATATGGTATTCAGTGTAGATTGATTAGGGAAAAATACATTTAAATGATTATAGCATAAGGCAACAACATAACAAAAGTTTAAAAAGTTTGAATACTTTGTGAATGCACTGTAATCTAGGTTTATCTGGTTATCTCATCTGCTTTGACCACACTGTTTCTGGTATCCCTTTAGCCTGCTGGGGTTCTGAAGTCTAGGAATACCCTTAATTCAGATTTCAGGATTTAATTTGAACATTACAACAGCTAAGGTTTTGTTGAGACAGCAAAATATGTAAGAATCAGTCTATTCTTTACTTCCACCCTTGTCTATAGGAGTGTGTGGTCAACCTGGAGCCTAGCCGAAGAAACACACGGAGCGTGTCTCTAATAGTTTTTGTCCTCTGAATTTGCTCAATAAAAGTCTGTTTATCTAGGCTATTGTCTGGAGGATTCAGCTATAATCCTCTGAAGTAATGCTTTCCTAACCATTACTGATTGGTCTGAAGGGGCCATCATTTTGAAGCTGGCAATGCTTAGATATATATAATGAAATCTGCCAAAACTGACTAAAATATGATTATTTAAAATATATAAATGCATAATTTGTTACAATTGAAACTGACTGTAGCATTGGGTTCTAGATTAGTTGTACTACTCATCCTGAAAGGATAAGTGTCCCAAACCTGTTGTTTGACCGAGCATTGCAGAATTTGGCATGACAATAGGCCCCCAAGACCTGTTGCCATTTATACAGAATGATTACTAATCACTATTTACATGCTGTTTTCACATGCACATTCATTCTGTCCTCTAATCTGTCCCACTCCTTTTTCACCTCTACTTGCATTTTGCATCCACTATCAAACAGTTATTTGTACTTTTGTCTTATCAAAAACAATGACAAACAATATTTCTATAGTATATATAATATAATATAGAGATTATAATTTTATGTGGACCAGATGGGGAACGTACCAGAATAAGCATTTCACTGAATACCGTGTGAATACAACTATATGTGACAAACTTTGAACTTGTTTGTTTCATTAACGTTTAGATGGCTTTCTGGTCTATTGCCATGTCTTGGTTGCCCTTCATTTATTCAGTTGCTATTTTGAATGCAAGAAGTGTTACAGGGAAAAATTCCATTCCCATGTCAATGACATTGCAGATGACCAGATAAATAGAATGGTGTGTGCAGAGCGTTGAACTTCATGTGAGGCACAGAATTGTACCACATCGCTATTTTATATTGTCAAAGGATTGATGCCTTTAAGTAATTCTCCCAGGCCTCTATGATCTCCACTCTGCTGCATGAATTCATTGACTGAGCTCTAGTATCACTATAACATGCTGAAGAAATCCAGGAATCAATAGCCACCTCCCTTCCCCTGGATGGGAACTCCAGCATCTGTATTCAAGCACTGCATCTCATACTGTCCTTGTGGACCTGTCAACTTCCACAGTGCTAGGAAGGTAGGTTTTAATGGATGTGCCTGGCCTACACACTCAGATGTCTCTCGGGTGACTTGAACTGTGTGAAGGCACAATAGTAAGATCCATTACAATTTGGTCTTCCATAAGATCCATGGCAACTTCAGATCAGCACTGCTCACGTAGTCCAGTCTCTTTGCCCTTGGATCTCTTGTCTTCAGAGAGAGTAGAAATGGCCCAAACCTGCCTATTCTTGTCATCTTTCATCTACCCAAGTAAGTTATATCAGTGTTTCTCAATTTGGGCCTCGGGGACCCTGAGACAGTCAACATTTTTGCTCCCTCCCAGCTCGCAACCGGCTTGCAAAATACTGACTTATATTATCCCATAATTGGCTCAGTAAGGTGTAATCAAATGCACGCTGCCAATCGGGGCAAATGGAATATTCTCTTAAATGCCTTTCATGTCCAACGAGGAGAAAGTTTCTGTTTTTTGGCACAGAATTAATGAAGAAGTTCAGTCTCCCCAGAGAGGTTACAGTGACAGAGTAGGCATTACTAAGCGATTTAGATGCTGCAGGCACAGGCGGTGAAGTGCATCGACTGATGGGCCTGTGTATTTACTCATATCATTATTTTGGTGCCTGTTCCAAAATTTGTGCTGATTTGGGACCACTGCAGTGACAAAGCCTAGATTAATAGAAGGGTGTATGAAAACTGTAGACTAACTATAGTCATAATCATAGAGATGCATGATACCTGAGAAAATGTAGATGAGAAATGTAGATGCTGTTCACTGTGAATCTCATTAAATGGTATAAAGATCTAAGGCTTTGCTGATCTGAAGGACCTGTTCTATTTTTTGTCTAAGGGGAGTCACAATATTATATTGAAAAATCTTAGTATATAGGCCTACAAATATATTATGCAGGAGATGCGAATGAATGAAATGGGTTTTTATTATGCTATTTTAATATAAAAACTATGACTGTATTATCTTTCTTTTGAAAATGAAAGCAAGGTAGAAGCTTCCTTCACATACACTCACCTAAAGGATTATTAGGAACACCATACTAATACGGTGTTTGACCCCCTTTCGCCTTCAGAACTG
>JAAGVU020000103.1:28786828-28827752 GCA_011763525.2 Mormyrus iriodes | reverse complement strand
TTAAACGTGCACTTAATAACTGAAAAGACCTTTTTAAGGTACTAGCCTTCAACAAAATTGAATTAATATTGCAAATTGCGATATATAACAAGATATTAAAACAAAATTAACCAAGTATCAATGATTCCTTGCCTTTCCCCTCCATTAGATTCTCCATGAGATGCCACTCACTGAATGGTTTGATTTTAGCTGAATTCTGGGAGTCTGTGCAGCGTCACGAAGCTCTCGCACTGTTTACAACCAGAAATAGAAATATTAGTTTCTATTAAAAATATTTAACAAAACCCTAATTTTAATACACAATTAAAGTATTGATATAAACAGTATTGTGTCATCTTTTTTGAAAAAATACCAATATGCTGCAAAAATTGTATGTAAGCCCAGCCTTACTGCCCAGCCTTACCATCCAGCCTTAACTTTGTCATATTTTTTTTCTATTCTTTTCAAATTAATTGTGCCCCCCGCCCCCCAGTCCTTGCTGAGGTCCCCTAGTGGGCTGTGGTCCCCAGTTGAGAACCAGTGCCTCTAAGGATTATGAATGAATTATAAAAATATCAGTTACCATATGACAGATGAAACCGTCTTGTGCTATATTTTGTGCTGTAGGCACATGGGTGCTTTTTGGTGATATAATTCTGTCAGAGCTGGAGAAATTCACCAAGGACACAAGTCTTATTTTGTGACTTTTTTTTTAACTAGGAACAAACATGCATATGTTCCTGGGACAAACTTTGTATGCTCTAGGTTTTCTTAATCCCACTCTAACTACACTGCAAACCAAGCAACAACAAAATGAAATGCAACCACTTCCAAAGCCCTATGTAATTATAAAACATTATTATAAAACATTATAAGAAGCATAAAAAAATTCTATTATACACTCAACTCTCTAATCTGTTTAGTTTAGTGCGCAGTGTTTACTACAACATTTCTTGGATTGTCATTATGGATCTTCATCATTGTGAATAACTTATAAGTGGAAGATGAAGGAGTTTGATTGTCATACGCATGTTTTCTGTTTTTACTTCATGGCCCATAATATGAACTTAGAGCACTCCTAGCTACCTCACTAGTCATGTAATTATAATTGGATATCAACCAGAAGGTTGGAGACGCCAAAAGGGGAGCTCATTGTGTGTTGCCTCAGTAATTTTCTAAGCTTCTGATGTGTGTGTGTGTGGGTGAAGTTCAAAAGCTTGATGAGGAATGTGTTAGAGGAGCAAGTTAATAATAGCAACATTAATGTTTCATCTTGTTGTGCATTAATTTTGAATAACTGACTCCATAGTGCCATCTCAGTTAGCAGGCCTCAGAGCAAGGGCTTAGTCTGATCACCTAGTGTGTAGAGCTCGCTTCACAATTCTTTGGTTTTCTTCGATTTAAAATCAAGAATCGAATGAATTTGCCTTATTTTTTGGCCGCAGCTCTTCATGAGATCTATAGGTTAATTATAATCTTGGTTCTGATTCCCTTCCTAGAGGCCCTTCCCATCTTCCCAGTGCTGGGCTGCATGGGCACACACAGAAGCCTTATGGGATCTCTCATTCTGCTCTGTTTTACTCTCATTGTGATTCTCCCTGGGGCAACAACCGTGGAGCAGATGTTGGCTTGGGGGAGAGGGCATTGACCTCATGTTTTTTTCTGCTAAGGGAAGGAACAGGAAGTCTTCTGTCTAGCATGTTTAAACAGATGCAATATTTCAGAAGTGGCACTGCTGTTCCATCTTCTTTGTTTTATGTTTCAATGAGCATTATTTCTTCAGCTACATCAAAATGTAGACATTCTTGAACTGATTTCTTGCTTATAATGGCAGTGATCTCATCGAAACATCCTTTTTCTGTTTTCCTATATATATCGGGGAAGTTTCATTGTCCAGAGGTCTGGAACATGTAAGCTCCTTACAATTATAATCGTGACACTGTACAGAATAATCATTCTTCAATCCAAGCAGCAGTTTTCCGTATTGCTCCTATTATTATGTTATGGGAGCATATGATGCTGCTGCAGATATTTTATTAATGATTCTGACTGCTTTTTACTGTTACACCTGTGGGTGTCAAAATTCAGATACTGTACTTTGTGTGATAGGAGTGAGAGATGATGCAAGCATAACTAAATATATTAATCAATAAGATAATAGGCTCACCAAAAGCTATACTTTTGAAAAGGTGAAAAAAGAGAAATCTGAATTTAGGAGTGTGCTTTTTTATTTCATGGGTATTCCTATGTTCCATTAATTTTATGTTTTTTAATCTAGTAACACAGCAAGAAAAACTTTGTAAGAACTGTGAATACTTAGGGTATATCTGCAAAGCCATTTCCAGAATGGCCTTCATTGATTAGTTTAGATCTCATTAGTTCAGTATTTAATGGCTGTTTCTAATGAGATTTCCTTTAGGCTCTTTCAGATAAACCCAGGAGATCCAGTGGCAAAGCCTTGTAAATTAAAAACAAGGCTATGCAAATGTTGTGTGGAAATCAGTCAGTTTGTTTCCTAATGCACATTTGCTCATGGTACACGGTGTTTGTTTCGTAAAAGGCAGTGGCGGCTGGTGAAAAATATTCTAGGTGGGGCTGTTTCTGCCATATTCAGTCAGTTTCAGTAACCATCCCAATACAATTTGACACAAACTGCAGGATACTGGTGCCCTGTGATATAGTCAGTAATTATTTCATTAGCATTAAAATCAACAGAAATAAATAATGAAAATTATCAGTACAGGACTCACAAAATTTCTGAATCTTAAAAAAATCTACCTGGAAACAACTTAAAAGCCATTCTTATGCTTTCAAGTGAGGCAAACCAGCCACTCTGTATGACAGGGACAACATTAACTAGGCACCAGCAGTGAACTTGAGACACAGCAGTCTGTCAGCTCAACATCACGGACATCAAGTGAGGAAAGCAAAAAGAAAGCACTGCGACAATCCCTTCAATTAAATGAAAGCAGCACATCTGGGGATAAAATAAATCCATCAGCAAATTACCTTTAGTCGCTTTCATTCGCTTACCCATGAAGTCTGAAAAACGATATAATTAACAGACAGTGGGTGACTCACAACCACCTTGCTTTCAGTGTTTGTGGGTCATATTCAGTAATATCCATTCACTTTTTATATCGTTTTTATTTATTTTGCTTTTATATAAAGTTATTTCGCCTCACAGTATGCAATGTATATGGCTGCACCAAGATGGCAGCCCAAGGTGATTGAGCCCCTAGTGGCCTGGCACCCCCGGCAAATGCCACGTTTTTCCAGGTCATGTGCCAGCCCAGGACTGTGCTTGGGGCGATAAATTAAACGTCCTTTACGAATCCAATTTGAGGATGCTGATTGGCTAATTTTATGTTGTTACATGCATTTCTTGCATCAGTAATTGGCTACACTGCTTGATACTTGATCATCTTTGGAGGGAATGAGATCCTTTAATAAATTCCTTGCCTCCTCTCTCTCATGTTTTTGTAAATATCACTTTCATGCCGAGGATATCTTCAACAGTCAGCGAAAGAGTTTAGAACCAGTTTTTTTTTTCTTTTTGCTATTTGTTTTCCTGTGGTTTCAGTTGCTGATTTCCCCATTTGCATATATTCACCTTAAGGTGCATTTTAATAGGTGTGTTTATTTTTGTCCACAAAATAGGGTAGACAAAGGCTAAAGCTGTAGATGCTCAGTACTGATTTTGTTTTCCTTTTGAATAAGCTTTGATGAGGTATTCTGTGATGAATTTTGCTGATTACACCTAAGCTATGAAGCTTGCTTTTTAGAAGCATAACTGAACTAAAATAGTAATTTATGAATTTTAAAGACATTTTTCTTAACACTAGAGGATTTATTTAAAATTTTCCAGCAGGGTTTATTGCAATATTTATACACTATATCAGAATGTACCATTGATACCGCTGATTATGTTGCAGAAGCATTTCAGTAAACAATAAATATAAAGGTATGTCTGTTTACCTGGTGCTCTGATCCCACAGTAGATCCACCTTTGATGCTTGAACTACTGACCACTTCACCATCATAACCACTATAGTCTCTGCAGGCCCTTGCTGTCAGTTAAAATGTGCTTGGTCTGAGCTGCTCAACTTTATACCAGATATATACGAGTATGCCTGTCATTTTGTCTGAGGAAAAATCTTTCTCTTTCCTTTGCAGGTCTGAATATGAAACCTCAAGAATTGTCAGGTAGGAATTAATTTAAACAGTCCATCACCACTAGGATGGCCCTTCACCTCTGCTACTTGGGCACTTTGATTAAATCCCCATTTAACACTGACTAAGTGTGCTGGTTGATTATCAGTAATAACCTGCCTGTTGTGTGTGTGTGTGTGCATGCATATGCATGTATTCCCTGTAATTTACCATTACTCCCTGCCTGAGCAGCTGCTCAAACCCCATTGGTGAGCGCAATGTCCCTCCTGCCCCTTGATATTTTGTTGTTTTAATGAATGATACTCATTTTACTTAGTTTGATTACCATCTGCATGTCTAGGATGGCAACACGCACACACACACACACACACACACACACGCACACACGCACATGTTTGTATTCATATGTTTGTTGGGCCCATTTCTATTGGAAAAACTCAGCCCTAACCTTAATCATGGGTAACCAGACAAAGTACAAGTCTTTTGGCATTTTTAGTATATTTGATTGCATTCACAGATTTTTATAAAATTGAATTTCCTCTTGTGGGGACCAACAACGTCAAAATAACAGTTTTTTATTGCATTGTGGGGACATTTGATCGCCACAATGTAATGTATACATGACCCCCCCACATACACACGCACACAGCTTAGAAACTGCCTTATTAAGGAATTCATTTGCACAATACTCTAGTTTGGTCTCATTTATGTATTGGTCATTGCAGCCTGTGACTTGCATTTAATGAAACCAAAACTCTTTTCAGTAAGTTAAGAAGATTTGTCTGTGTTGCATTTTCTGTGTAGATTCGATTTGTTGTTAATGAATTGGTTCTCTGCTATATAAGCTGTATTCTTGAATTGAAATATGTGATCTGAGAATCAACATGGTTTTTACTGCAAATTATGATGATCTTTAGAGGCAGATGAGTATAGAAAACACAGTCAAGAGACACTTCTGTCTGCAAAAAAGAGGTTTTAGAAGCCAGAGAAATAATATCAGCAAGTAGCATAGTGGGTACACATTACACTTGATCTAGGAAGAACTCATTTTAGTACCCTAAGGTAATTCAGTACTCTGAATTGCTCTATAAAAATAGACAATATAAATTAATGTAGGGGCACATACTTGGCGTTGAATTTTGGTTTGGTTTCTTAATTATGAGGTCGATTTTCCCGAATAAATAACCTTCTGCAGCAGAGCCTGATGATGTATGTATCAGCCAGAGCCAGTCAGCCGATTAGGTAACACAGGTGACCGCCTAGACTGCAATCTTCTGAGAAGGGTCTCGAGTTGGGAAGCCAGTGTCACTTTGTCTCAAATGGTGAAGCTTGCCTAGGCCTCCATATGGGCTTTGAATAGCAGTGGCCTATCAGCTATGCAGGGAATTCTCCAGATCACCTTCACGTGATGCTTGCTATGCATGACTTAGTACTGTAATCTGCTGTTGGTAATCCTCCACTTTTGCATTAACCGCTTAAGGATGCTGTCATTTAGGGCTGTGTCCAAAGTCTAAAAGTAAGCCTAATAGAGCTGTTACTATATGTATTATCTATAGATATCTATATCTATTTAGACTGCAAATTAAACTGAAAAAAAGCAAGAGAAGAAGACTTTCTTTTTTTTGGTGAATTCTGTGTTTTATTAGCACTGCACAATATTGGTGCATATTGTGCTATGTATGAATTTTAGTTACTCCGGTTCGGACGTCAAATCTTCCTGAGAGATTCGAATTTTGTGCTCAGCTTTTCAGACCTGTACTACCCATTGCTACACCGTTTAATTGCCTAGCCCAGGTCTCCCTCAGTGGTGCAATAATTGTAGTGAAGTGAATCAGTAAGGTGAGTTCAAGTGCGATTTCCATCTTCAAGACATGTACACATTTCTTTCCACAACAGTAACTATGGCACCATTATAAGTTGTTAAAGCGATGGAATTTATGGAATATGTCTGGGTGCAGTGTACAGATGTAATGCCAAACTGAAAAAGCTAAGGTAAAAACACAACAGCACATGACATCCACTCAAGCATGGATTTCATGGAAAGTCCACAGGTGTATTTGCAAGAACACTATATCTCAGTTCTCAAAGAATAATGTTTTTTTTTTCTTTTTTTTTTTTTACATGAACAGGTTTGTTTGAGTCTCCTCAGACAATTATTTTCCCTCCGTTCTTAAAGTTTTTAAAATCTACTACAGACTTCAGTCTTATACTTTGGAGGAAAGCTCCACACACAGTGCCCCAGGCCAGAGTGGTTGCACTCTTCTTAGATAGGCTTCAGTTTTCTTAGATAGGCTTAAATTTTCCAATATAATTTGAATATAGAAAGTTATTTCAGGGCCCCATGGCCCAGCTGGGCTGTAAGGGTTTTATTGATTCAGCTGTGCATCGCATGCCTTGAATTAACTATGGAATATTATACCTTTAAAAAACCTGGAGCTAGGGACTGAATTCTTAGCATATCAGCAAGCCATGGTTCGGTGAGTCTTTGACTGACTTTATAAACCCCGGTTGTGTGGGTTTTCCTGGCATTTGATATGTACCTCTGAAAGAAGCATCCGGGAAACGTCAGCAGCTATTCATTTTTGTGCATCCTGCTAGGTGGCTGAGATCAAGTGAATGCTGTTCAATGTGACAGTACTGGCACCTAATTGGAATAGCCAGGAGGAGCCTACGGAGGTGACATTGCGAGCATGTTGAACAAGACACCCTCTTCAGGAAAACTAGTAGCACCCTATGCGGGACAAGCAAGCTACAGAACAAAACAATTCAAAAAATGGGTGTGAGGCTATGGGAGATTCATTTACAAAATGCATCGTACAGGCATCTGATTCTACATTTTGACTTGAATACTAAGATATGCTAAGTGATTACAGTGGTAACATGGCATTATACATATCAGGTCTGGGGCAGCTGCTATGACTGTAAGGTGCTGAATGGGGGAGCCACCTGTACGAATCGAGATTAAGTTAAGCTGTATTGCTATTCAAAATGAGTTTGGCTATATGAAATAAATCCGGGCATAAGTGCAGAGGCATAGGTCATTAATAATTAAATGCAATTGAACGCAGTGTTGGCTACTAAGAATAACTGTCTTGCTGGCTTATTGACTTCTGGCTGAAGAAGCTTTCAGTGGTCTAGAAAGAAGCTCTTTCTGGTGCATTGCCTTTCAAATGCCTGCAGAATAGTTACTTTAGAGAATCATAGCCAGTTGTGCCTGTATCATCTTCACTAGGTGAGGTGGTCCTGTGTCATTACGAGTGCAGGATATTCAGCTCCTTCAGCATTGATTATCTGTGGTGAAAAGGAGGACTCTGCTCTGAATTTAGTGTGGGTGTACATGTGTGATTTTGCATGCTATAGGTTTTGTAATGATTTGTCCTTAGATCCACCATTCAACACTGCCAAATACACATATGACATTATGAATACTTGACCAAAGATGTTCCATAAACCTGTCAAGGGAAAAGACAGTGATGTGGAAGCATGCATTGTGGGAGAATGTCTCTGTAAGACAGTGATGTGGAAACATGCATTGTGGGAGAATGTCTCTGTAAGACAGTGATGTGGAAGCATGCATTGTGGGAGAATGTCTCTGTAAGACAGTGATGTGGAAACATGCATTGTGGGAGAATGTCTCTGTGACATGGTAGCCACACAGGGCCTGTGGGTACTTACTACACCTAAATTGGAACCAACTGCATTTCATCTAGTGTGGAGATGAATATTAATCATAAATTTAACTTCCTGAAATGTTTAATTTTTTCTTTGTAGTATTATGACAATATTATATACCAGCCTAACCCAATGGAACTTTTAGATGATTTTGAAAAGAAAAGATTATCTTTTAAGTGAAATGAAAGGAAGAAAGTCATTTGAATTAAGAGTTAAAACAATACACACATTCCTACTGTTTATCACATACAAATGACAATTCTGACTTTCATAATGATACTGTTTTTAACAGTGTTTCACACGAGTGTTTCTGCATGAGAAGATGGAGGCATGTTCTTCGCAGAGGTTAGACTTTAATCTGGCAAGAGATTAAACCATATTTTAATCACCTATATTTTTGACCCTGTCCACCATTCATTCATAACAAAAAGAAAGGTTGATGGTCTCAGTCCCACTGTAGAAAATGGGATAGGAGTAGATGTGAAATAACCAGTTTTTTTTTACCTATCTCCAGTCTCTTTATTCCCTATGTTGGAGTCATACCTTTAAGAAATACTAGGCCTTTGGGTTATGGGGCGCTGGACAGTGTCTCTCCATATCAAAGTATTTCATATGTTTTTTAGTACAGACTAGTCTCAGTAGGCAGCTGTGTTATCTGTGTGTTTTCCACCTAATGTACTGCTGCGGTAATACAATGCAGTTCACAATTTTGAGTACAAGCTACTCTTCCTTCGTGTGTCTGGAAAAGGCGCAGTGGGTGGGTAACAGAGACAGGTACTATGGGTTTTCCAGTTACTTTAGGGATACCTGCACTATGGAGGTCATTGGCAGATTTTTGTGGGGAATCTAGGAGATGGCAGAATTCAGCCTCTCACTACAGGGAATTAACCCTGAAGGGGCAAGGAGGCACTCATTTGTTCTCGGCCAGCTCTCTGTCATATCTTAATTATTTCCAGTTTACCTTCCTATATAGCAAAGGCCATTCATGTGCTGAATGGATTGGGAACATTGGGAATGCACTGCACCACATAAACTACGGCATACTGGTGTCAAAGCAAGACATCTATCCTCTCCAGCATGACTGACACTCTCTGATATATGTGGGACAAAAACTCATTATTTTATCTAATTTGTTTGCTCCGTGGCAGCAATCTTCCATAGCCTGTGAGAGGGAGACTAATAAAACGAGAATGATTCATGTTTCACGGTGTTTAACCCTCAGCTACTGTGGAAAGGCAGATGTGATTTGCATTTGGAAATGATTTGCTCAGAATGCAGAAACAACTATGAAAAAGGAGAGAACCCCAATTCAATTATCCCTGTGATTTTTGTCACAGCTGACACAGGAATGGTAAATTAAGGTCGGATATTACATAAGATGGGCTTGTCTGTAAAGCTACATAGTGCAGCTAATTCATTGTGTTGCACTGTATGATGTACAAGGAAGAATTGCTTCATGCTGCTTGCTTTCAAGATAACAGAGTCCTTGCAAGTTGCCCTGAGGGGAAAGTGGAGAAGAATAATGAACTGCGACTGGATTGCAGTCCCACTATAGTCCTGCAGCTGTGAATCCTCTGTGGAACCCAGCCAATGTGAGGCTGTTGGTCCGTCTCAATTAATCGAACAATGTGCCTTTTGCACAGCAGAAATATCCAGGCCAGTGATAAAAGAAGTGGAGCAGTAATGCCAAATCTTATCTTAAACCCCATATTACTCAGGCTTTCAGAAACTACATGCAGATCCTCTCTTCATTGTGGTCAAGATCTCCCATCTCTTAGTGGTTTCTCTTTGTCTTTTGGGAAACAGGTTCTCATTTTTCCGTTACGTTTGATTCTTAGACAACACACTCAAGGTTGATTTATACTTCCAAGCCCATGCAATGCCTACGCAGTAGCTTACGTAAGTGACCTATGCTGTTGCGAATACTAACACTTGTGCACAGTCTGCATTGTTGCAATGTGTAATTACATTTCTGGGGAGGTGTGTGTCAGGCATAGGGTATGTGGTTATGCTGTACCGATGGCGTAGACTCCACGGAGAACAAATCAGCCTTCAGAGTGCATGCATCTTCTGCCAATTAAATTCAGGCCTAAAGATCCAGTTATGGCAATGGGTTCCAACATCTGTTGGCTAGTAGCTGATGTTGGACAACCTGTGTTTAACAGGTGGCATGAGACTGAGACTCGCAGTGGGTTGTGCTGGATGTTTACAGCTCAGAGATCCGGATTGATATTTAGTATTGTTTGTGCTTTACACAGTGGCGAAAATTTACCGGTCTGTCTTATCTCTCTCTCCTAAAGGCGACATGCGTCCTTGCCCATGGAATTCATTGAGAGCCATGGTGGAATTATTTTGCCAGTGTGCAGGAGACGCTACCCACACCACAGATGGAAGTCAGAATCTTTCAGGTAAATTAACTTTTCTGCATATGTTCTGCGTGGTTTTGAGGTGTGTCATTGGGATGTGTCATGTCTGATTTGGTTAATGGAGTGACAAGCAGAGTCTGACACCCTTAGGCCAAGATGGCAGGACTTATTAGACGTCAGGTTGTTGGCCTTTTTTAATGCTTCAAGAGCCATGCTAAATTTTGTGCAAAACAGCTTGAGTGTCACATTGTGCACGTATGAAATATTTGGTGCTTTCATTATGTCTCAGATGCCACATCTAAACAGAGCAGCTGGCAGCATTATGTCTGCCAAAATGCTTGCGTTTACAGCAGTGGGGTTTGCCGGTTACACCCATAAAACAGGGCAATCTGCTTGGCAGCAACAGATTGCCAGCTTCTGGAAAGGTCATACAGTGATCCCTCGTCTATGGCGGGGGTTGCGTTCCAGAACCCCCCGCAAAAGGTGAAAATCCGCGAAGTAGAAACCATATGTTTATATGGTTATTTTTGTATATTTTAAGCCCTTATAAACCCTTTATATTCTCTTAGATATTAACCGCAGATATTAGATATTATTAATATCTAATAGATATTAATATCTCTTAGATATTAACTGTAACCGCAGAAATCCACGAACCAGCGAAAAATCGGCGATATATATTTAAATATGCTTGCATATAAAATCCGCAATACAGTGAATGTTGAAGTGCGATGTAGCGAGGGATCACTGTACTTGGTCTTTAACCACAGCCTCTAACCTACTGTCTTCTTATTTTGTTTTTTTTGTGTGAATATGTTAAGGGTTCCTTTTGCTATTATTTGTGCTCTCCTGCTGGAGGGGACTGAAATCCAAATTCCTACATGTGACCCCCACTCTCAGTGGGTAGATTCTAAGCATATCTCAGCTCTTTACTACTTGATGTCTGCAAAAAAAAAAAATCATAAATTTTTGGCACAAAAAAAGTCTTTGCTGATTTATTTATGATTATATGAATATTTGAGTGAGCCTGAATAATGACTGATTATGACTGTAGATGTGTAACTCCCTGTCAAGAACTAGATAATGTAACTACCATAGTAAAGTGTACTCTGTAACAGCCATCAAAGGCTGGGAGTAGCTCCCCATTTTTCTCAATCCCTGCACAGCCAAGATTTGCTATTGCCATACCTTGTCGCCAATTTGCAGTACCTGTACTACTTGCGATTACTTTGTACATTTGGCTGCATCTCTAAGACTTCCATAAAAAGGTTAGAGACAGGGAAAAATGAAACAGTGGAAGATACAGAGCAGTGGGATATGCGCTTCAAAAGGATTTCTGAGGAGTTGAGCAAGCTGTAGACAAGTCTGCTTCAGTTCTGCTCACTGTTATATAAGGAACAGACCCAGAGCATTTGCCCTGTAAAATATCTGATGTATGAAGTCTTGCAATAAAATTATTTGCTATAATTATTTCCCTGCATTTCAGGAATGAAGGTTTGCAGTGTAGTATGCTGTGCATCATTTCACCATGCAAGAACAACCACAGACCTAAAAGCACCTGAGCCCTGCAGCATGTAATAAGTTAGCAGATATTCAGGCCATGCTAAAGCCGAGATGTGATTCTCAAGTCTAGTATGCAGGTGCTTACTTTGCCTTCTTAATGATCTGCGTTCTCTGCGGTTAAATTGTGTCAGGGTCCGTATCATTGTGTTTTCACTCTCGGTGTTCTTCTGTAACTGAACATGTAGGAAGGAAATGAGGTAGAGCCTGCCATAGGAATTAACATTTCCCCTGACATTGTTTGAGAAACTTCTTAAAGCTTAATTAACAGAAGAACAATCACATACCAAGTTCTGTTTTTTATTGGGCAGTTTTGTTGTTCTAATTTCACTGCTGTGTATCCATATAGGATTAGTCCCATGTGTGGGTCAAGCAGTGGAGATTAAAGAACCAGACTTATAACCAGGGAGAAACTGGTTTAGGCTGCCCGGCGGGGGGGGCTCAGTCATTGCATGTTTGAAAAGCCACTGTAAGCGGCATATTTTAATTAAATTGCTGGTTAAATTAAACAACACTTTTTTTTCCCTTTTTTGTTTTTTTTAAGCACATTTAAACAAAAAAGTGAAAGTGAGAGAAGTAAAACCCTGCCTTTTAATTCTGTGAGTGCTGCTTTAAGAGCCTGTAATGAAAACATAGTGAAGATGTGGCTGTAAAGATGTCGCTCTCCCTGGCTGGCCGTTTTTCACGCGGTCTTGCCTGCTGCAGCTTCTGCTACGATACTTTGATTTTGTCCTTTATTCCCCATAGCAACCAGTGAAAGAAATTACGGAAGAGATGGTAATGGAGGATGCCGAGAGGTGTTGTGTGTACTTATTTTATGGCCCCTCTACTAGCTTACACCACTCTGTGTTCCCAGAATGCTTAGTGTTGCACTTTGCCTGTTGATTTGTTGTCTTATTAAGCTCCTGCCTTGTTTTAATGTGTTGTATAGCTCTTCCTCAAATAATGCTTACACATGTAACTGGGCTAGTTAACGACTATATGTTTATAATGTGCTATTTGCGAACACTTTGTGTGACTATGGACAAAAGCAACTGCAATATAAATACATGTAAATGTCCTCCGTCACTCTAGAATTTAAAGTTGTGTTGAGATGTTGGCAAGCAAAGATGACTGGGTATCTGCTAAGATAGTGGCAAGGTATAGTACAAGGACCAGCATATGTAGGGGCCATTCGGGTGATGGTCAGAGATGCTGAATGACCAGATTTTAATGTTACTAGATCATTAGTAGGACTCTCATGATCCTGAAGGAGGAGCGTACAAAATTCAGTTGTGTGAGTTTTCTTGGGTTAAAAGATTTAGTGAAGTCTTTCTTTTCTGCATTAAGCTGGGCTTTAGAAGCAAACAGGCTGTGTGTCAGTGGCAGCTCATAAAATACAGTAGTTCGCAGCTGAGTAGCATAACGGGTCACAGAGGCCAATATGAAGGTTAATATGAGATCTTCCTTTGATGCTCTTCTGGACAAATGGTGTGGCCTTAAACTTCTCCTTGGTACTCGATCCGGCCACAGTGTGCGCAAAGCCAAAAAAAGCAGCTCCGCTATACTTTACTCCTGCACATGCTTGCTGCCTCTGTGCCTCTGGGGACGTTTTTATGTCACAGCAACATTGGGGTCCTGGCTTACGGCCCATAAGGCTTCAGTCATCCTGAAAATCCATTTACTTACTGCATTCTCCACACATTAGATTCCAATAATGGTGAAAAAGCTCACATTACTCGGTGGAGTCAGGGTTAATACGGCCCCAATCTGTATGGAGTGACACTGGTGTAGTGGGGGTGGGGGGGGAGGTGCTAAACAAAATCCTTTTAAAAGGGTTGCTTGTGTAATGAACAGACTGAAGGGATCCAATTGCAGGGCAAATGTGGGTGAATTTCAATATGTGTACTTGACCATACTTGTGTTCTCATGTACCCATTGTACATCATCTTCCATTGCCAAAGACCAGTTCCAATACTAAGAACACAAGTATAGCGGACAGTAAAAATCCCTTGATGTTGTTCTTGCTCCACCCCAAATATCAAGGATACATCGGTTGCATCCTCTTCGAATAACACAAATCCCATGATTCATTGTGCCCCAAGATTGTTCTTGGAAGGAAGGTTAGCGAGACTGGTCATGTCAAGACCACAAGTACAGTCTTTGCATTCTTGGTATTGAGATTCACCCTTGATATTTAATCTGGTCAAAATCCAAGAGGCAGAGTAGCTATCCAAACCAAATGGGTAATCCAAAATCATGAACGTAGGTACAGGCAAGAGTTTGAGAATGGACAGAGCAAGCAGTGAGGCAACCAAATCCAAGACAAAACACAAAGGTTAGAATTTGGAAAATGGCAAAGAAATGTGGAAAATGCTGGGCTTAAATCAGGTAGTTAAATACTGGAGAGGAGTAGTAGCTGTTCAGTATTCTGGGGAGGACGATCTCTAGAGGTGTGGTGGTTCATATGAGTCTGGGTGTGGTTGGGTCTGTTCTGATGCAGGCTTGCCAGCTTGTCCTTCCTGCAGTCAGGAGTGCAGTGTCAGGTTTAATGGGTTTTCTATGAGATGGTCTAGCGCGACTCAGTGACTCAAACCTCTGAAATACCCTACAAGCTAAGTGTGTCCCCTACGTTTAATGGCTCTGGAAAATGTGGATGTAAGCACACATCTCGAATAGCCTTATGTTTCAAGGAAGTAATTCATATGATGATATGTTTTAGGCAATGTTGAATACCTTCGTATGCCATCATTGGGTTCTATTGTTTATATCATATCAGTTAGCATTAACACCATGCTTGTAAAAATATTCTTTACAATGTATTTTGGTTCCTATTGATCAAAGGTAAATTTAATCTAAGGATTGACTCAAAAAAATAAACACTCAGCATCTTCAAATATTGCATACAGACTCAGTGACTGATAAAATTCGCACATCCTCGTCAGCATGTTTATAGTGAAAGTCCTGTTGGTCTTAAATACCATATATATGCTTTGTGCACATTTAGGCTGCCTGGCAGACAAATATCTCTGTTTGGAAAATGTGACTTTGGTTATCCTGCAGACAGTAGGGCAATGTGTTGGTTAATGTCTAAAGGAGGAACATCAATAGGCAAGAAAACATTTCCAAGGGGAACTGAACTTTTACTTTGTCGTGAAACAGAATAATTGCTGTGAGATTATTAAGGTTATGTTGCAGTTCTAAAGGAGAGTGACAAAGGTGTTTCCTCTGCAGCGTGTCTCCTGTTATTTGCTAAGGGACAGGTCACATAAAACTCATTCATGCATTATTAGTGCATTTCCAATGCTTCCTCAGACTGTTCACCTCTCCAACACTGCTAGTTTATCTGTGTTTTGTCTGCCCCCTGGTGGTGACGAGTGGCAATTACCTGAACCACAGGAAGAGTAACGGGATACTTTGCTTACATGATTTTGAGTTCTCAGTGCAGAAGCTTATAATTCTATGGTGATAATTATTTACCAAAAATCTTTGAGTAGGGAGGATTTACACTCAAAAATGTGATTTACGTGCTGATTTTATACATATCCACAGGAAATTTTCTCACATGCACCTTAATTAGAGAATTGGTTTAAGGAAAAAGACCATTATTTTGTAATCTGCTGAAGTTGTAGGTTGAATATTTAATATTTTTCTCTATCTTAATATGAGGATATACTGCACATGTTCTTGTTTATCTTATTTTGATGGTGACATACTCAGTACTGCCTTTCTGCATTACCTCAAGAGAAAGAAGCTGTCGGGTAATGCCCTGATCTTCCTTGAACTGGATACTTTTCTTTTGCAATCCTAAAATGGACACAGACTGTTTCCTGTTTATCTCCAGGGGGCTTGGATGACAGATTTGGAATTGTGTTTGGAGTAAAAGGGTGGGTTCAATGTCTGCTTTTTGATGAAAGTGTGTTCCAGTCCCATAAAATCAACGTCTTGTGGAAATTTTAATTATTTATTTTTATTATTATGGATATTTTGAAGGTATCATTCATCAGATGTGAGGGCAAAGCACAGTATTGATTTTATACCACATAAATGTTGAAGGCAATGTTGGGAAAATAGCACGTATTTGTCTTATATTGCTTCTACATGGTAGACGCCTCAGAATTCATGGACGTGAAACTGATCTCATTAATTCTGGGATAGTAAACAAACGAGTGTTACAAAGTTTTATGCCTTAAAAAGCCTATATTTAAAAATCTTAATTTAATAATAGGCGGTGTGAGCTGAAATACACCGCTAATACGTTAAATGGAAACAAAAAAACATCCAGGTACTCCAGATCTAAAGTCTAAAGACCTACAGTTAGGCTATTTGGAATCTCTAAATTGTCAGTCGTATATGATTGTGTGTGAGTGTCAGTGCGCTGCAACACGACATCAGGCACATTGCCTTTTTTATGTGTGATTGAATTTTCTTTGATGTGGTAGCAGCCATCCTCTGATAAAGCCTGCTGAATTTTGTACTAATCCCTTATAACAGAGACTGTGACTGGCATGGTGTGGTAGGATGGTGAATTGCTTTGTAGTTTTTGTACTGTAGACGTGACACAGCCACGTGAATATGTGTCAAGCACATGAACAAAAAAGGAAAGTGGCCTGCTGCTTATGATTCATCATGCTATGGACATCAAATTATTGCCTGTATTTTGCCACTGTTGGGTACTGAAAAAAATGAAAATGCAGCATATGGCTGATTAACCAAAAGAACCACTGGTGGGGTTAGCCAAGACAACACTGGCATTTTTCCTTCTTAAGACTGAGCCACTAGCCAGCAGGATCAAACCTTGTGTTTTGAAGCGGAACAATGTTTTTCCTTTATTGTGGTTCTGAAATACCAAAGTATTTTTTTTACCATTTTTCACAGAATTCAGGAAAAGCTACAAAGCAGTTAGCTGTGGTAGTTATTGTCACACATGTAATGGATTCAGCTTGCCATTGTGTGTGCAAATTAAATGTTTAAAAAACAATTAAGGCCCTGACCGCACACCACTGAGTGCAACTAGCATAGTGTATGTACTGCCATTATTAGTGGCTGCATTTGTTGCTTAGCAATGGATGATATACACACAAAAATTGCATGCATACTCTAAATTTTGGGATATGTTTTGATTGCAGCCCCCACACTTTGGTAATTGGTGTTTGGCTACAGTGTTTGCTTGTCTCCACTGAAGCCGGTGCACTGCTGCTTATTTATGAGCACAGATTTCTCAGTGTGGAACCCCCTTTCACAGGCTTTCATTCACATTTATCATCAAGCTCTCTGCAGCCACAAGAATGTGATTGAAGAGGTGGCCAGTGAGGGAGAATCTTGATGTAACCTTCATGAATTTGGGTATTCCCATGTCACACCTTTACTTTGACAGGCACATATGTATACACAAACATCGAGAAAAAAACACACACAGATTAAAGTCACAGAGGACCTGGTCTGTTTTTCAGATTGGCAGATTACTGCACAGTATTGCTGTTGTTCTGTAATTTTGGTTGCATGTAGCGTGTAATGCAACCTAAAAAGACTGTCAGTCATGTGAAATCACTGAATATCTTCAGCTCTGCTGGAGCTGTATGAAAAGCTGAGCAATTTCTTCTTAGCCTCAAGGAGAACAGTCACCATTAAGTTTTATTAGCTCTGCAGTGTCCCAATGAGCTGGATTATTTTATTTCATTTGATTTCAGAGTTGATTGTTCTTCTAAATTCTAAAATGCATCCTCTGTTAGTCTTATAATTGCTCCCAGGAATCTTATCACAGCAAAATCTTAGGCTGAATTAAAACAGTCTATTTTTCATTTCTATATTTGGTAAATCATGAAGACATTAGCCATGCTTGTTTCATTTGAACTGAGAAAATACCTAAGGCATTAGTACTAACCCCCACCTGTTCAACACAAACATTGCCTCTAACCCATATAATTCCAGTTGTGGAGACTTGCATGAAAGATATCATTTCTGATTTCCCATTGTATTCTTTCATTAGCTTAGTTTGTCTTCTGTTGTGTGTGCATGATGTAGGTAGGCCTGGTCTGAGGAGAGTAAAAGCAAGATTTGCTTTCATTGTTTGATAGGTGGTATAACACTTGGTTTAGTATAGTAGCCGTTAAACTGAATCTTTTTACATCTTCTATATCGTCATACATCCATATGGGAATCTGGTTGTCGTATGAAAGGAGTCACAAGTCTGTTGATGATAGAATGATAGTGGTATGTGTACTGTGTTTCAGTGAAGGCCAGCTTCACTCAACACAATCACTGAGCTTTTAGCACTGGTAACAGATATTGATTTTAACAGCTTACTGGCTTATCAGTTCTGCTTTGCTGCTGTCATTAGCAGTGATAAGTTGTGCTCATTAATGTCACCTCACTACATATGGACATAGGAAATCGAGTCCGTGCTTATTAGCTGTGTCCACACTATACCTCCAGTTAGCTGTTTTATACCCAATCTACTTTATGGGCAGAGGGGTGGCTCTGAGGCTAGGGATCTGTGCCGGCAGTTGGATGGTTGCTAGATTGAATGCCATGGGTGATTCTACTCCTTTGGGCCCTTGTGCAAATCCCTTAACCTGCAATTGCTTCATCCTAGGTATGACATTAATCTACATCCAGCCCTGCAAGCAGGTCGTCCAACTTACAGGGAAAACTTGGGGGTTGGTGGCAGGATTGGCACTCCAGCCACTGAAAAAAGACCTCACACTATTCCATTTGATTTAGTGTAGTGCTGAGGTTGCTGTGCAGCTGCACTTGGGCTCTCATCCCTGAGGTGGTTTGTCATGTGGTGGGTGTGGCAATGCACTGTATCAGTGTGCACCCCAGACCTCTCTCTATAGCAAGCAGTATTTACTTCCCAGTCTTTATAACCACTGTGTGTGTTAATCAGCTGTTTGTTTACTCCTCAGATATGCAGGTTAATTAGAACTGAATGATTCCTTCATTGCACCCCCTTAGTGACGGAATAAGGCTTTGGTTGAATTTAGTTGAATTAATTGAGCTTCAGGGGACTGTCAATACAGCATGATGTGTTTTGGAGGATGTAGACTCCTATACTGTGAAAGGCTGCACCCCCAAATACAATGACCCTTGTTATGAGCTGTAAAAGCAGTGAAGATGGCCTTCTCAAGTGAACATGGCACCATGGCAATGCAGTTTACAACATGTAATGCATGTTAATCAATTAATACTCTGTGAATTGATTAACATCCACTGAGTGCTTTTCTTTTCCATTGTAGAATGGCATATTATGAAAAGAGTCTGTCTCATGGGACTCTCACCAAGGTTACATTGCGTGTAACATTTTCTATTATTGTCCAGGCATACCCATAACTTCCAGGCCGATCCATACTTTTTTCCCAAAATGGATACTTACTTTAATAGTGATAATAGAGGTTACAGATATCATAATATTAGCAAATCTCTTTTTGAGACTGCTATTGACATATATGAGGGAATAGTCTGTCTATGGCTATTGTAGATGTGACACTTGACATCAGACACCTCGAAGGACCAGCTGGATGAGACAGATAAGGACTAGATATGATCAGGGCTCTCCAGCCCTCCCATGTGTTTATCTTTAGCAGTTGTAAAGTCTGAACTACTTCCGACTCCACAAACTACCATTCTGGTGGATATGTGAGTGTCGGCTGGCCGCAGTATGTGCCTCAACTGTCAATAGAAAGTGCATCTATGTTTGCTCAGGCCCCTGTATGCGCCTTCCAGCTGGTTAGCATTCAGTTCCCTGTTCACACAGACACACACACACACACACCTGCCCCCATCACGCTAGCGAAAGAGTTCAAACATGCCTGGCAGGTTTGTCCAGCATCATCATTCCACAGCGAGCTTTGAAGCCCTTTTGACTCTTCTGTATGTGTAATGTTATAGTATGCCATTCTGCATGACATAAATCTTCACATTTCAGAGGGTGTGGGCTCCTGACTGTCAAGGATCATGTCAGGCTGTTAGCATATTCACAGCTATGGAAAACCTTTATTGTCAGCACAATTTACAGCATCACATTACTGCTGTTATGCTTCTAACTGCAGTGTGCTGTTTACAGGACACATCAATGAAAAAGGAATTTTGACATCATCACTTTTTATTTGTCCTCATTAGCACTTTAGGCCCATAGGATATAATGGTCCAGGGTTCTGGTAGGCAGCTCGCAGTGGTGGACTTTTATACCTCATCTGAAGCAATGGTGTTTGTGTGCGTTGTAAAAAAAAACGATCAGGCTTTGAGACGGAGGCCCACTGTGTATTTGGGCTACTGCTGACCTTACCATAGCCCTCTTCTGCAGAGTGTTGACCTTACCATAGCCCTCTTCTGCAGAGTGTTGACCTTACCATAGCCCTCTACTGCAGAGTGTTGACCTTACCATAGCCCTCTTCTGCAGAGTGTTGACCTTACCATAGCCCTCTACTGCAGAGTGTTGACCTTACCATAGCCCTCTACTGCAGAGTGTTGACCTTACCATAGCCCTCTACTGCAGACTGTTGACCTTACCATAGCCCTCTACTGCACTTGAGGCAGTTCCCATGAGGCAATAAAAATTTTTTCCACCCCCTACCCCCCACACCCTAAGTATATTTTTTTCCTACTCTTTCACATGAAAAAATGTTTGCTGAGACCCACTTCAGCCAGCATAGATCGTTCAGTAAGTCTGTAATTCATGAACTCTGGGACAGTGGCAGTTAGCTCTAGTGCCCTAAATCTGTCAGACATGGCCAGCATGGCAGAGCCCCGAGCTGGAGGGTGCATGTGGAATGCAGCCCAGTGATGACACAATGCTGGGGCAGAAGCAGTGCCACAGGTGCTTCATGACCCGTTTCTGGCTCCAGTGTTCTCGCCCTGGTCAGACCAATCACAAGCCAGGTGCAGTGCCTAAAGTCAAATGGTGTGGGGCAGCTGCAGGTGCCACAGCCTTTAGCTGCATTTGTGGGCATAAACATGCAGCTGGTGCAGCTCTGAGCTATGTGTGGTTTGTTGTGAAGGGGGTCCTCAGCTGGCTGCATTTGGTGACTATACTGGGCTAACTTATGCTAACTGGACATAGTTTACTGTACTGTGTGATTTACCAATCTGTTGACCCAATTATCTGAATCTTAATTTTTCAAAGTCTGCTTTACTGTGCTCAATTTTTGTTTTAAAGCATCACCACTTTGCAGATAATACACAGCAAAAATGTCACACTGACAAACTTATTCTGAACTATTAAAATCTCATTCCATTTTGTGTCCTGGATGCTTCATTGTGCCTCAAACATGCTTGATGACCAGAAGTTACTACTAGTATTAAAAGCCTTAGTGTCATGTCCAGCCCTGCCCTACCAGTCTTTCCCCAGTGTTTCCCACAGGTAATCTGCTAATCAGCCACGCCTTTTGCTCATTGTGGTTACCTTGTGTTCCTGCCCCCTTGTTAACCAGCCACAGGTGCCCCTCATTTATCCCTGCCTTCCCAGTGTATAAGAGTTCCCCAGTCCTGTGCTCCCCTGTTGGGTCATTGATGTTATATGCTGTTCCTCTGCGGTCCTGGCGTTAAATAAAGTCCCTGCACTGAATGCTGCCTTCCATGCCTGCATCATGCCTCACCGTCATCCCTGCCGGCATGACACTTAGTGTCTATGAGTGGTAGCACCATTCTTGGTCAGGCGGTAATGTAGCATTTAGGAACCACTGCATGAGTGATTCCAGCTATGAACTGTGTCCTGTTTGTTGCATTGAATAAAAGGGTTTGCCAGATGACATTGGAGTTTTATCTCAAGCTTTCATAATAGGCTGCTTGGCATTTTCTGGATTACCCGGTGAGGGCTTACAGCTCTGTTCCTTTCCTGCTTGTTCAGGGAGAACATAATTTGTCAGCTCATCAGCATGCTGGTGTAGTTGACAAGTGAAGCCTCACAGCTGACTTACTGAGAGCCTCTCTTCTGTAGGACTGCACTCTGTGCACTGGCCCTACCTCAGAGACAGAGCCGCTCAGCAAGGCACCCGAAACAAGACAAGTCTTAATGGGGACTCCCCACTCACCCTCTTGAAAGTAAATGTGCTCAGAGATTCACCTGCATGCCTGAAGTATGTACCACATGATGGAAAGTAGTATGTGTTCTGCAGATAAAATAGTGGAGGGAAGCAGATGGGTACAGATTTGTCAGTATTTATCTTCATCAGATGCCTTCTTAAACGGTGAAACCTTCCAGCTATCACCATTGTCACAATGTTTCAAAGGGGTCAGGAGTAGACTTCTGTCACTGGTAGATTTACTCTTCCTTAGCAAATCTTTTTAGTGGACAGAATAATCTCGGTCACCACACTAATTCATTTAGTTTGTTCACTGGGTGATCCTTAGTTCAGTTTGTTCACTGGGTGATCCTTCGTTCAGCTCGTTCACTGGGTGATCCTTCATTCAGCTTGTTTACAGAGTGATTCATTATTCAGTTCGTTCACTGGGTGATCCTCCATTCAGTTTCTTCACAGGGTGATCCTTAGTTCAGCTTGTTTGCCAGATCATTATAACCTTTTTTATACGAGATGTATAGCTCTAATGTTGAATGTGGTCTTTCTTGTTCCGTACACTTTTTTGCAAATTTTATTTTTTTATTTCACTTAGTGATTCTTTGTTCAGTTTGTTCACTGAGTGATTCATCGTTCAGTTAATGTCATGGGTGCTTCAACGTTCAATTCATTCATGAGTGAACCAGATCAAGCTGTTCATGGACAGGAGTCAGATTCAGTATGGCAAATGTTACATTTGGGGGCTAAGGGCCCAACAGTGCTCAGCAATAGTGCACCCTCAAATGAAAATATAATCAAATCATCCATCCATCCAGTTGTGGGGGGTTTGGAGCCTTGGGTGTAAGGCATGGAACAACCCCTGATGGGGCACCAACCCATCACACAGTGCACACACACAGGCAATTTGGTAACTCCAATTAAACTCAGCATGTTTTCAGACTGTGGGGGGAGACCAGAATACCTGGAGGAAACCCCACAATGACACAGGGAGAACATGTACACTCCACACACATGGAACCATGGTGGAAATTTGAACCCTGGTCATAGAGGTGTGAGGCAAGAGTGCTAATCACTGCACCACTGTGCCACTCCTTAATCAAATTGAATATTTCCTTGTATAGTCATCAATGCATATGACCAGCAATAGTTCCTCAGCTGGCAGCCAGGAAAACAGCACCAATGTGAATATAATTTTTTTGTAATATATTTCTTCCAAGGGGCTTAGGATCTGGGGGGGTGTACCCCCCATTATTTAAAATGCATCTCCCACAACAGAAACCAGTGACACATTCTACTCCATGTACCAAAATCCGGAGCTGTTCCTATTTGTATTATTTGGAGGACACTTCGTCTGCATCTCACTTTCAGGAGAAACACCAGCATCAGGACTGCGTGATTCAGATGTCTTGTAGCAACCTGAACCAAGTTTTGTGAATGGAATTTAAATCACTGCAATAATCACAATTTGTAAGTGCCTTATTGGATCTTACATTTTTCGTTAATTACTTTTTTGTTTATAAATTTGACATTTTCCTTATATCACACGCTGTTTTGCCAGATTTGTTTATATAGTCATGCCTCATCATCTTGCAATATATTGATTTCACAGCAGAGTGAGGCAAAGGGTATCTGTCTTCAACACATCCTCCTGTTTCTATGGAAACCAGGGGACCAATCTTCTTGCACTGTTGTGGGCCATACTACTGCTGTATGACAGGAGGTAGCTAACGTGGATCAGAGCTGATTTCATGCGCATCTAAACACAGACTCTTTCCATGCCTAGATTATGTGCTGCAGACTGCAATGTTTCACAGTACGTGGCTCTCCTTAATTACAGGTAGACAGGCTGCCCCTCCCCCCCCTGGGTTTGGATGTTTTGGAATACACCTGCACTGCCCCTCCCCCCAGCCTCTGTGTGCCTTGAGCTCTGCTGATGCCGCATGTGACATCACAGAGGCTGCTTACCTCACAGGCTGCCTGCCTAACGCTCCCTCATTTGTGTGGCCTGAGCCTGAATGAAAGCAGGGAGAGCACACGAGCAAGAGAACGTGAGAAGTCAACGTGCAGCACCCCAACACATCCAGCTCCAGCCCAGCTCTGCCATGGCGTGCAGGCGATGCCATTTGTAAGTACCTGTGAGGCTCTAATGGTGCAGAGGGTCAGCATGCAGCAGACAGGGGAGGCACACAGTGTGCTCTGCTGACCCTCCTTAAATCTATAGGGAAGGACAGAGTCTATTGTCGGTTGTAAACGGTGCCATCTGGAAGGATGTTGAAGCCCTGATTATTCTGTGTACATGTCATTCATATGCAGACTCAGAGGTGTGTTCCAGCATAGTCCGCCGTGTTTTCTCATAATATAAGCTGATGTGAGACTGTATTTGAGATCAAAATGATTCCTCTGTCCAGTTTGTTATTGTAGCAGTAAGGTTAATCTAGGAATTCATGATTAATAATAATAACAGAAGTCTGCGGAATGAATAATGAATATAATCTCTGTGGGCTCCATTTGAATGGTGCCGGTCCTTCTGTGCAGAGCAGTGACTCTAAGCATGCAGTCCAGGAAGAAGGTCAAATGCTTTGGCCATTTGACATGACAGCAGGGCTGTTCTTTTGAAGGAACGTAGGAACGCTCAGCTATTTCATCGCAGTTTCACATGCGAGATGCCACGCCGTCCATGTCTCCGCTTCACGGTCCTTGCCCGTCCCTCACACATCGAAGCTCTGCACGCTCTCTCGCTCTGCTCTGTGTGCTTGTTTATCTCTGATCATGGATGTTTCCATGCAGGTTCTTTGTCGCCGATAAAATTCCCCCCGTCTGCTGATCTTACAAATATCCTTTGTGTTTATATTGTGAAGGAGACGGTGTGGAGATGACAGTTTTGGGATCGTATGATTGTATCTCATCAGAAACTCTCAACCCTCAGATAACGCAGTTTTTGTTGGTGACACCGAATAGTGTTTGTTCACTTGCATTGGCTCATGCTTAAGAGGTGTCCAGACTGTGGGACTGTTCGAAGCCATGCATGGCGTGAGCAGGCATATGTGTGTGCTACCAAGCCAGGCAAGGGGAGGAATGCTCAGCTGCTCTGCATTAAGCACCACGCAAGTCTGAGTAATTCGCTTTTATAACAATTACATAAACACTTCCTTAAGGGCCTTTTTATTTTGTTTAAAATTTGACTGAAGTATTTAGAGAGTGTGCACTTGTGCTCTTGAAAAGAACCTCAGCCTTTGTGCAGTTTAGGATGGATGGTTTAATTTAGACAAGTGCCTGGTGCTGATGAGAACCTTGTTAGTTCTGGAGAAATAAAAATCATATCCACCGCAACCCCGGGGATTGCATAAGAACCATCTGTTCCCGAAGCTGCTATCTTGCGACACCCCGAGGATGAGGCGGAACTGTTTTCACAGAGACCTGAATAATGGCGTCGCGTGGCTGTGTGCGCTCGCGTGTTGGGAATAACGACAAGCTTCCCCCTGTTGTTGTACAAGGCACCTTTTCTCATGTGGCAGACATTTACATCTCTTCTTTGGCAGCCCCGGGAGGAAATTAGATGTGTACAGACTATCGTTATGTGTAATAGCACACTGGATATGATAACTAAGCCATCGGATCCATTTTTGTTGCCTTGAGAAATATCCAGGTATAACAATAATGTGATTTCAAGTTGACTGTAAGTTGCTTAGGCCAATATTTCTCAAACTGGTCCTTAGGGACACCCAGATGGTCCATGATTTTGCTTCCTACCAGCTCCCAGGGAACTTGGAGGGAGCAAAAACGTGGACTGTCTGCGGGTCACAGAGGACTGGTTTGAGAAACACTGGCTTAGGCAGTTATGTCACAGGTCCCCTTAGAATGCAAACCACTTACAAAGAAAAACACAAGAAGGTCAGAGGTTAGAGGTCACAGGTCAGATGTGTCAATGTTGGAAATTTACAAAGCCTTGAATTGGCTGCTTTTCCCTATGAAGGAGGGATTATTTGCTTCTTTCAAGATGGATTTTTATCTTAAAATAATGTAGGGTCAGGTATTGAGCGGTCTGAGCATCATGGCCAGAAAAGCCCAAACAGATTATTCTGTCCTACACTAAATGCTTCTGTGAATCACTCTGGTGTCTGTTTCTGGGCCTGTGACATTTTGAGAGAAACCCAGCATTGACGACTTAGTCTTGTATTCAATGAATCTGTGAATAGCATCACATATACTATACCCATCACACATAGTACCTATACCTACTGATGTTCAATACTTTTTATGGTTATCTGGATTTTTAACTTGGACATCTAGAGGTGACCTTTATGAAAAAGTAAAGGAGGAATGTAATATCAGTTCTTAAGTTTTTCTTAGGGTCATTTTCAGGTACATTTTATTTGGCTGCTTTATTCAAGACTTGGATTTAGAAGCACAGCATCTGAGGCAGCCAATAACATGCATCTGTTAGCCTGCAGCCTGCGGGAGATTTTCTTACCCTAAGGAAAACAGCCTTGTTTACTGCCTCCAAGGCATTGTTTATTTGTGTAGGAGGTGTAAGATGCTAAATATCATGTTGAGATTTTTTTTTATATGTGTTATTACATTTTATAGTTTTTTTACATTGTGTTGTTCTGGACCATAAAATCTGAATGACAGCACGCCAACGTTTCTTTGACACCACGCTTTAGGAACAAAAGCATCGACACCCTAAAATTTGTGCCTTTTGGCTTTTTATTGGCAGTTGTGAACAAAACTACACCAGTGCTGTACAAATAGGTGAAGTGTCAGGGATCGTGAGCGACGTGAGTTTATATCATACTCAGGCTCATTAAGCTAAATAAAACTCAAAGGAGGAAGTAGAAACACCTGCTTCAGCTGCACAGCAAACACATTGGTTTTGTCATGCAGTGGATGCTCACAGTCTTCTTTAAGGGCTTCTGGGCTCATGCATTGAGCATTGAGGTACAGTTTGAACGTAGAGATCCACTGTCTGTAGTCCTAGACTTCATTTCATTATAAAACATCTTGCTTCACTCTGCCCTTGTGGCTGTGTGCCCCTGCATATATCTGTGATGGAGATGACAGGGATGGAAAAGTCTAGGAGCTGTGTGCCTGTGGAGGTGGTTAGTTAAGATGGGGCTCGAGCTTAAGACCCGTGTCATGTGCCATGATCTTTAGCGAAGCTTCTGGACACTGTCAGAAACCATACATGGCTGAAAAATAAGTTTTCTATTGGTTGCTGGATGCCGCCTAAAAGACACATTTTTTGTTTCTGTATGATGGATATCAGACAGACATTAACCTGTGCTGGCTTTATGTTTATTGTGTGTTTGTGTTGCAGGTAATTATTAGTAAATGCAGTGGTGGGCACAGCTAACCGAAAAATTAGCTTTTATAACCACTAATCTGGTAATTCCAAAGTTTAATTCGATAACAGTAAACCGATAGGCCACTAAAAGATTAGCGGAAGCTAGTGATAACTGCTAGCCCCTAATTTGTATTGTATGAATTTAGCTTTGGGTTGATTTTGGGCTCTGAAACCCTTAAAAACACAACTAGATCGCTGAAATTCGAACTTGTTTAGCAATTTAAACTCCGCGGGGATGGAGTGATTAGCAGGGAATATTTTGGACCTACCCAACTGGGGATTGTTGGATTCTCCAGAATAATTGTCCTCTGAGAAATATAAGCGTTTTTGCCGGCGAACCCCTATTCCGCGACTGGCCCATGCTGACATTTTGCCCTTAGTGAAGCCGCTTGGGGATTACAGACATGGTGTCGTTTACCCCAAACTAGGAAGGAGGGTCTCAGCTCTTTATTAATCTATAACTCTGTCAATCAGAACCCCAAAAAGCAAAATAACCAGGGGCCGAAGCAGGGGGGTATTCCACGAAGCAGGATTTCTTGCTTAGCTGGTTAACTTGACAAATTTAAGGTAGTCTGAGCTAAACGTAAGGAAACAAAGATAAAGTTAATTTAGTCCAGACTACCTTAAATTCAACAAGTTATCCGGATAAGCAAAAAATCCTGCTTCATGGAACACCCCCCAGGATTTCTTGCTTAGCTGGATAACTTGTCGTATTTAAGGTAGTCTGGGCTAAATGTAAGTGAACGAAGATAAAGTCCATTTAATCTAGGTTACCTGAAATCTGACAAGTTATGCAACTAAGCAAGAAATCAAGCTTCGTGATACAGGCCCCAGTTCTCCGCTTAGTTCAAGGTTCCCCAATTTAAATGGACTTTATCTTCGTTCACTCACATTTAGCTCCCACTACCTTAAATACGACAAGTGATCGTCTTGTGTTTACACGTAGTCAGCCAGCAGCGTGCCAGACAGACTGCTGCAAACATGCTCACAACAGACCGGAACAAATATATCTGACTTTAGGATTTACAAACGTTTTTCACCATTAAACCTTATTTATTTTACTTGCGAAAAACTTTTAGCCGATTCACCGTTTGTGTAACTAAATTTAGTGGAAGCTAATTGGTTCGCTAATGGTTTTCAAAGTTAACGGAAAGGCTAATCTGCTAACAAAACAGCTTCACTAATTAGTGGTTAGTGGATTTGCGGAGCCCTGCCCACCACTGAGTAAACAGCAGTGTTTTCCGGCAGCTAAAAGTCCCCGCTTTCCTGATGCAAAACGTCTGTTCGCAAATGACGCAAACCAAGATGAATGTCCACTGATTAAACCGATTCTTTGATCAGGTTACAGCTGATTACAATATTGAAAAGAAATCAATTGTAATTATTATTTTTTAAAAGGTGGAAAATGCTGTTAGATTTTTGTATAATTTCCATTCACCCATTTTGACTTACTCCTTGGTTCAGTCTTCTGAAAACTGCATGACTACTGTGGCTGGTTACAGTAGCCTCCTGTACCAAAAACATTTCTGAACATGTGCCTGTACCAGGGTTGCGTTTGTGGTTGAGAATTTTCAGTTAATTTAGGGTTGGCTCTGATCTAGAGATTTTTTTTCAGCCAATTCACAGAGCCAGATCTCTCTCATGTCCACTGGGGTTGTAAGGTTATGATGCTGATGCTGGTCACGCAACCAATGAGGAGAGATGCGAGGACCTCCTTGCTCCTGCCAACTCCATAAATGCCTGACCTGCGCATGGCACACTGCCAAAGCAGATTCAGTGCATCCTCCTCATAGGATTTTTACAGGTACTTTTCTCCGAGTGCTGATAAGGCTGGATGAAGCAGAGGTTAGTAGCACACCACTGCCCTGAGGTCTCTGTGTTCCTCTGACTGTTAGCCATGTGCTCTGTCACCCACACTTGGCCAAAATGACTTTGCTACATTTCACCCTAAGCTGTAGTGACGTGGCTGGATACTGTGCCCTAATTCAGTTTGTATATAGGGTTTCAGTTTAGGATAAACCTGTTTTTTCTAACAAAAAACTGAGTGATAGCATCTAGTGTTTCTCATGTAGAAACAGACTGACATATTGAGGACTATTCTGTGTGATGTAAGCAATTGCTGAGTTCTGCAACACATTCTTTCTTTCAGGGTAGTACACAGCGTGGTGCATCTCTGTACAGCTCCTGGAGCTATGAGGCTGTGACTTAAATATATTTAGCATGTATTTAATTACTTAGTATGCACATGCAAGATATCCATCCATCCATCCATGCATCCATCAATAGCCATGTATCAAGTGCAGGGTCCTACTTACACTTTCCTCTACATATGGGTGTGTCTTATTTTAAATGTAATGTTTCTTCCATCCATGACCGCTTATCTGGACCAGGTATGCCTGAGGCCTATCTCAGACAGCCAAAGCATGAAGTAGGGTGCACACCAACACACTCAAGGAAAAACATGCCTCCACACAAACCTTGAGGTATGAGGCCATTTAAGATGGTTGTCTGCATATTCTGTAGTGGTGATAGACTCATGTGCATCTGTTATCTATAGCTTAATACGATAATACTTTGAGAACTGAATTGCATAGAAAAATAAATAAAACAGATGAAGAAAAGTGGAACCACCTAATTATGAACGAGAAGATTTGAACTGTACTGACGTAAATTTAATCACGATTCAAATAAGCTACATAGTACACTTGAATGTGTTGTGCTGCCAATATTGTGATGATGCAGTCATTGTGCAGAGCGTGTGTTTTGCATGCACCGTCTTCTTCTTTGAGCTTGCTAAGTTTCCTCAGTGAGGCTACTCTACCAGCCAATTGCCATTGTGACCTCTATGGTATTTTTCATTTAAGGAGGCCACCTATAACTGATTTGGGGGCTTCATTTGCAGAGTCAAATCAGTTTTCATCCACAATATTTTGGTTTAGGTCTACTGCGGCGGCACGGAAGAGCCCGAGTGGTCCTGGGCCCACCCAGATGGAACTCAGGTCTATCCATTCAGCATTCACAGCGAGCGATAGTGTGATAAAATGATTGTGTCTGGCAGGTATATGTGTGCATGGTTAGATCAATCGGAGGAAATGTGCTGTTGAGAAGTAAAAACATTTTTCATTCTTTGTTCATTTGGTCTTCGTAATGCCACAGGTAATTTGACGTAGTGTGTAGTGTGATTTTGTAGTGAAGTGAATTATTATGGGACTGGCCCACCTGATTTTCTCCCGGCCCACCCACAGCTCTGATTTCTGGCTCCCCTATAGGTTTAGGCACTGGTGGTGCTCTTGCACTGAGGCATCCTGCACCTATTCTTTTATGTGACTTTTGGCACAGTTGCATCTTCCTGATTCTACGATTACAGGGACTTAGGAAAAGACTCCAACCATGGGTCAGTGGGTTTCCAGAATGCGTCAGTATTAATATGGACACACTTTTCCACATTGTACCCCTTGAGTTCAGTTACAATAATTACTTGCAAAGGCAGCGGCGAACACTGAGGGAACATACAGCAAATGACAATGTATAGATTTTTGTCATTTTCAGAGCTGGTGTTTTGGGAAGGACACTTACGGGCAGGTGTTATAGCGGAAGATGTGAGCAGCCCCTGCATGTAGATGTGAATGGCGGCTATCTGCCTTGCTACCCCCAGTATACTCTCACTGACAGGGAACGTAACCCTGTCCTGTTCATTCTGATGTATTTGTCCTTAGGAAAGCTTCCCCTTTTCATTTTTTATCACATCATCTCCACCATCCTTTACCCCCCTTCCCCCTCTTTACTCTGCCAGCATATTCAGTGGTAAAACTGCCATGAAACAGAAGGCACAACATTTCATCTTGGCTTTGGAGTACGCGTGGCAGAATGCACTTCATCTCGGGTTTAATGTTTACCATGACAGACTTGGTTGCTTTTCTGTGCTGTGTAACCGTGAGTCCATGGGCAAAGTTGGTCACATCTGTGACTCTGAATATTATCAAAAATAAAATCAGGAACCAAAGAATGTATCACCGCCTCAGATGAGTTGCGTTTTGCACAAAATGTATGGAATGTTTTGCATTGTTTTGTTCCATAAACGGATATTTTTAAAGAATACGCTTTGGTAAAGCCAGAGCTAATAAATGCCTAGTTTTCATTTATTAAAAATGATATTTTCCTTCTGTGATGCTGTGAAATATTCAGTGCTCTAGCAACCGTGATGATGAAAGTCATTGTGGATACACAAAACGACCACCAGTTGTATGTGCTGCTCTGTGCTCTTCCATATTTACAATGTAAACAATAGCAATGAATACAAGCACCCTGTTTTTGTTGATCTATGGCTGCACAATACCTTCCGTTGCCACTAGGTGGCGCAGATATCCAAGATATGTTTAGAAAAGTATGCCTATAAATGTGCATAGCCTGGTTACTGCAAGCTGCTAATATAGACAGATGCTGATTCATACCCTGGGAAAATATTCTCTATGTCATTAATGTGATGTTGGATCAAACATCTCACACAGGTCACAGTTACTGTGCTTTAACTGGCGTTGCAGTTTAAGAGGGAGATGACTTTTTGTACATGGCATCCATATTAATGAAATAAATATTTATCAGTTAGACTCATAGATTTCATTTGCAGTAATTTGTACCTACTTATGTGATAAAAATGCAGATTTATAGAGTGTAAAATATGTTTAAGACCAAGAATTTTTTCATAATGTAAATAATTACATTGTCAGCAAGCTCTGTGCTCGTCTGGGATAAACCTCGGAGCTGTGTATATGTCTCCAGAATTTAGTAAATCTAGTAAAACACCTGGGAATCTCAAAAAACCTCAAAGCTCAAAACTTGGAAACATGGAATACTGGAGACTGGAAATAATGCTTTTACTTATTTATTTGTTTGTTTGATTGATTGATTGTAATTAGATTTTTTTGCGTGTACTTTCGGTCCTTCTTGCATGTATGCATACTTCAGAGGTTGCTGGAGGGTGACGAGTACTGTTCTGTCGCTCAGAAGATGCTACTGGCTTCTGGCCAGATCATGTAGTGCATCTTCACGTAGGAGGCATGTCAGAACTAGGGTCAAGCTGAGGTGGATGCTCTTTGAGAGAGTGGAATATCACTGTGGGTCAAATGGGCCTGATTGATCCTCACTGTCGATGAGCTCCTGGGGCAGGGGAGATATAAGTCAAAACTGACACCCATCTGGCACCTCATGATGGGACAATTACACGCCTGCCAACTCCCCCGGGCCACAGTATGCTGTAGGGGGCCTTGGATGAAGAGAAGAGATCTAAGAAGCAAACTGTAAAAGTAAAGTGGTGTCGGACGCACAAATTTGGGCTGGCAGTGCTGCTGTGGTCCGTACAAAGAAGAGAGAGTGTGACAGAACCCAAACAGAACACACTGCAGATTCACTGGAAACTCTCATAAACTTCTCCTTCTGAGTCAGACATGGCCAACCCACCAGAGATACATTAGATGTGGAATGACTGTGACTTTCTACGTCTGGTTCTGGCATCAGTGCATCTTCAGGGAACATTTTGGATAAAAATAGAACGTTGGAGTGCCTATTCTGCCACGGTGTCCATCTTGTCAGTAGCTAACGGGCCGGGCTCCAGGGTGGCACCTTTGGCTCCTGTGCTGCTGCTGACGGTTTCACGCCACAGACCGGCACTGTGCTGATCTGGCCTCTTCCCATGCCTTGGAATGCAGCCTTGTCCATTTAGCTGGCACAGGCGCTTTTGGCGCTCTGAATCTGACTCATGAATTTTTTTCAGGGGCTCATCCAGGGACAGTATGCTGCAAATGATTTAAAATTAAGACAGCCCTTGGAGAAAACCAAAAGATCATTGGTCAAGACGCCAGCACAATGACCATGCGGTTCCTGTATTTACATTGTGGTTGGAACTTGGAAGCAATCAGACAGGTTGTTTTTTATGCTGATAAGTTATAATAGTTACGATACAATGCTTATGACCGAACATGGTCGTTTTTCAAGAAGCTGGGTTGTTTTTTTTCCAAAAAATGCTTAAGGGTCATGTCCTTGTCGGCTATTATCTGAAACCACTGAGGGTGGGACTTTGTGAGCTTGTTGGTTTTTCAGTAAAGGCCAGAGATTCTGTTCTGGGAAAGTTGCAATACAGCCCTCATTTAAATTAGGGGAGCCCTGTATTTACATTATGATACTTTACATTTGAAAGCAATTTACATACTGTAGAATCAGCCCATTTTCCAACTAGATACTTTAAGAGGCAATTCGGCGTTTATAGGCATAAACTAAAGATACCTAATCTGGGATTTCAGCCTGTAAGCTTCATGTCACAACTTCAGCTTCTTAACTAGTCTTATGTGTCATAAATGATTTGAATCTGATATTAGTCTACATTCATTTTATTGTGTTTGACCACAAATTAGAAAATACACTCCCCAAAGCTAGCTTTATTTTGTTTAAACTGAGTACACAGCAGCCATGACCAGGGCTGGACTTGTATTAAAAATCAGCCCTGGACTTTTGCCCAAACAGGCCCAACCCATATATATACCCATGATAGGTTTTGCTGACTGGAGGGTCCTCTCCATAAATTGTTAATGAAATTGTAACATGCAGATATACTGCCACATGCCTATTGCTACTTTGACACTATTCATTGTATAGTTCTTCCACTTTAGATAAAAATATGTTTGTTAATAATTGTGTTAATGACTGTTCTGCTCTCATACACCTCTCTCCTATACATGCAAGAAAGACTTCTGTACTGATTGACCAATGCATCTTGGCTGGTGACCTCTACCGATTTAATCCCTTTCACCTGAGCAGTTAGGTCACCTCTGGAGAATGCAGCCAGGATCGCGCCAGGAATCTGATGAAAAGTACTGAGATGATGTAAGAGACTGGAGTTGTTAAGTCACAGGAAATGTTAAGAAACAGAGTGCAAGTGAGCCTTTATTAGGGATGGTGAAGTGGGAGGGAGGTTGTTGCCTGGTGACGGGAACTCCCTCAGCACCTGCTTGCTAATCATGTCTGGGCCTGGGAGCTATCACAGCTGCTTCTGGCATCCTATGATGACTAATTGCATGTATAAGGGCATAAACAAAGTTATAATGGATTATGGTTGGAGATATTTGGGTTGCAATGATTTTTTGAGGTATATTTGACTGGGTGCCAAATACTTATCAACTGTCTTTTTCACAGATGAGCAATTTGCTTTAATGAGAGAATATACAGGCAATTATGCTAATGCATTTTTAATTACCATTATGATTAATGTGTGTGAGAATGGGGTTTTGTGGGAATGGGATGCACAGCAAACATTAAGTAAATATAAAAAAGAAAACCACGTGGATGGGGCAGGGACAGGGAAAAGCTTTTTGATGGATAGGGTGTGCAGGATGGGCTTGCAGGATTGTTTTTTTTTATATATACAATGAGGGACAGGTACTTAACTCTTGTCTCTGGGATGCAAAACCAGAGTAGATATTCTACGTTTAAATCAATTTTTGAATTCTTTATTGGTGATATCGTAGGGGAGGGGGGCACTGAAGCTTTGTGATCAGTGAGGCCATCCCCTCATTGTGTCCAACCAATCGGCAAGCAAGCCAATCATTTTGCATCAACATCCCATTTGCCATTGTGTCAATGTGTTGCTGTTGCTAAGCAACCAGCATCAGCCTATCACAGCTGAGTGTTCTTCTTGCTGGGCACCATGTGCTTCTGTTGATTACCTTGTTCCCACTCAGATTGGCTGGCAAGGGGGGAATTGGGTAAGTCAGATGTAATATCCCTGTGGGGGACACCGTTGACTGCACTGTCGCCTTTGTGAAGCTTTGACTAGCCCAGTCCTCCAGACAATGGTGTAGCTGAAATCCAATGATAGAGCAGGGAGGGGGAAAATACACCGTGATGATCACCAATGGGGAGCAGCACTGCTATGACAGAAAGGAGGCCCTCTAGTGGGGGTGAACAAAAGCGAGATCCTACCCCCCATTTTCACGCACCATCTGCTGGCAGAAGCCACAGGCTCAGAGTCGTGTGTCCACGGATCGCTGGCGTTTGAAGCTTTTTAATCACAGCCTTCAGATAGGTGAAAGACAGAGGATCAGCTGTCTGTGAGAAGAGGTCACCTGAGAGTCCCGGCTGCTCAGGAAGAAGCATGCCAGGGCTATAGGGGTCCCTTGGTGCGGACCGGACCACATGCCCAATAGTATTTTGCCTCTGTACTTGGCCCCAATGCTTGCTGAGTGGTGTACTGATTTGGATCCTTTTTCTGAACAAAGCTGTCCACCAGGAGTAGGATCCTTGACCTGAATCTTGGGAAAATGCTGAAGATGAAAGCAGTCTGTTCAGACTACTGGCAGGTTTTGTGTCTGCAGCCTCTTGGTGGATTTCATAACAGGTGAAGTGCTATTAATGTTGCTCTGATCAGATTCATTTAATCGGTGATTTCTTGATTTTCGAAGGCTACACTTGCTTGTGATGGCTGCTATAACTGAGTCTGGTTTCCTGGTGTTCCTTATGTAGCTTATAATTGTGTCCCTAATGATTTCTTGTGTCAGCTGTGCGGTGCAGTACTTCTGGCTATGATAATAGGATGAAGACCCACTGGCTTAAACCCCCAGGGTGGGCCATGCAGGTCAAATAGTCACAAATGGCAGGTATTGCGGTGGGGAGTATGATGGTAGAGTGGTGAGCAGGGCATATGTCTGCCCTGTTTTTGAATCTTGGGCCATGTATTGTGCTAGCAGACATTGGTGGTATCTTTGTCACTTCTCTTCCTGCAGTGGGATGGCTTTTCATTCTCATCAGTCTGCTCATGCATTCTACCATATTTCTCCTCTCTATTAATAAATAATCCCATTTTTATTGCTGGTCTACATTAAAAATGTAGGATCCTGTGATGAATAGCATATCCAGTAATTATTTAAAATGTCAAAGAGACTGAAAAGTTTTCTATTACTGTAGTTCTTATTTGGAGAAGCCTTGTGATTCTCAATTTTCCATTATCCTCTGCTACAGCAATTGGAATGAATCTTTTTATATTGACATATTTCAGATGATGAAAGAATGTGTTTTCTGTTTATCTAATTAAAACCATGGTATTGCAGTTTCTCAGTAAGAGTCCTGTACCAGTTAGGCACCCTCTGGCACAATAATTAAGCTGCAGACCCATCCCCCACCCTCTTTACCTACATCACGCTAAGGCTCTCTCTGCTTTTTCCTGTCATTGTTGATGTTGGAGGTGTTTATTAGTACATTAAAGTTCCTGAGTTTGGATGCATTCCTTGGCTTTGATCAAGCTCTTGGTTGTAGCCTTTAATGTAATAGGTTGAATATAAAGTAAATATTAAGTTATTTATTTTGTTATAATTGATTTTGTGTATATTGTAAAATATATACAGGGATATTTTTGTTATGCTAAAAGAATAACACGAACATGTATTTGTTACCTACAGTACGGTCAGGAGCATGTAATTATAATGAGTGCATCCATTTACTTGTTTACATGTGTTATAAAATTGTACAAACCGCAAAGTCTCACTGATTTCTTAAACAGTTTACTCATCCTTGGAGTTATGACTTCTATTTTAAAATTCTATTCATTTAGTACTAGAAAATATGACAGTATTAGCATTTAATGGTCATCTCAAAGCATGACAGTTAAGTAGAATAGAATTATATAATGCACCCATGGGTTTGTTCTATTAAATACCAACACTTCACATTTAATTGACCTTTGTCGGGCCTCTGCAAAGGTGTAGAGTGGGTGAGCTGGAGTATTAGCAGTAATATCTAAAAGAGACTGCAACAAAACATCAACTGTACATTTCCTGTCAACATGGGAATTAAGCTGCCAGACTGAAAGGCTGCCTTTGCTAAGTTGTGAACATTTCTTTTTAGTTGCATTGCCATTTTCTGAGAGCTGTGGTAAATGAACCTGTTCCTTTTCTTGTGTCACATCTTAACAATGTATTACAGAATGGGCGAGTATTGTGTGCAACATATCTCACGCTGCTTTGAGCCACTGTGTCAATGGATTTTTCATTCTTTCCTTATCGGTGGATTGTTTGGTATAGTTAGTGGTAAAGATAATGGTAGAGTCAGTATGCATTGTGAGCTTGAATACTAGGTGACTGCTCTCTTTGAATCAAATTAGCAGTTTCTGTGTCTCCCTCTTGACATGACTTGTCAGCACCTATTCCTTCAGCTTGAGCTGCATTGAAACCTGGGTACTCTGCATGCATTCTAAATAGCAAATCCAACTCTTTCCACTGGCAGAGTAAAGGAATTTAATTCAGTTTCTTTTATCATGTGTTACCCGCCATTTTGTTATTTTTGTTTCCTTATTTTTTTGTGCTGATCCAGATTTTTTTCCCCCACTGTTACCTACCAGAGTTAACAGTGGCAGGTACAGCATGTGAGATAATATGTAGGACTAGTTTAGTGATGGGATCCCAGGCTCCAGAACCCTTTTAACTCTAAGGGTGTTTTTGGGGAATCCCCATCTCAGACATATCCAAAACTAAAGGCTTATTATATTTAATATATCAAAAATGTAGTCAATTATCTTGTAGCAACTGATAGATAGTAACTGGGACTACTTACTACTTACTTACTTACTTTATTTATTTGTTTGTTTGTTTGTTTGGCCGCAGTTATTTTACAGATGCCAAGACCTGAGAATTTAATAAAGCTTCCTTGAGGTTACTAATGAGTTATATATTTGATCAATTTTTGGTCGCAAGTACGTACGAATTGAGAGAATTATCGGAAGATCTCACCAAAATGATGCAATACTCCGAAATTGGTCCTGGAAGGACTCATCAACAAATGTTGATATACTGTTTCTATTGTTTATATTATTGCCAAACTTTGAATTCAGTCCTGAACCTAACAGGAAGCCAGTACAGGGAACTAAGAGCAGGGGTTATGTGTTCAGTTTTCCTGTTCCTGGTGACGATTCTAGCTGCTGCATTTTGAATACGCTGCAAGGTGTTTAATATGTGGTGTGTTCACCCAGATAACAGAGCATTACAGTAGTCAAATCTACTATACACAAAGGCATGTATCAAGTTGTCTTGAATAGTAAAGAAACGTTGTAGTTTGGCAATGTTAAGTAGGTGTAGCAATCACACCTTCACATCTGTGTCCACATGCAATTTGAATGAGAGGCTAGTGTCTATGGTGATGCTTAAGATACAGGCTGAGCTGCTGAGGAAAAAGTGGAGATTATGGAGAGTGGAGAGTGGAATATGCAGATTATAGCAGACCTATCTGTGAACTTGTCCTCAAACAACATAGCCTCGGTTTTCTCCACATTTAGTGAGAAGGAGCATAAAACAGTCACATGGCCAGCATCAGTTGCTATTGTTATGTCGTCCATGTTAAGGCAGTTTCAGTGATGTGTGCCTGACGGAAGCCCGACTGAAAACTATCCAGTATGTTGTGTATCTCCAAGTATAATTGAAGTTGAACAGCGACTATCTTCTCCAGAACTTGATACACTACAGGCAGGTCTGTAATTGCTGAGCACTTGTGGATCCAAGCTTGGTTTCTTTAGTAGTGGTCTGGTGACTGCTACTTTAAATTTTCAGACACATCGCCTTCATTTAGCCAGTTTTAGGTCTTGCCAGAATTCCCAGGGATTCTTTAAGAAGTTAAGTGGGGATTGGGTCCAGTGGACAAGTGGTTGGTTTTGATAAATTGTACGTCTCCTCTTTCCCTGTTGGTTGGTTCATTGAGAAGAAGAACCAGATTGTGAACATTAAGCATTAGCCTGTTTGGACTCACTGTGGGGTATTGTGAACTACCCAGTTAGGGGTAAGAGAGTTGTTAAAACTGAGTGAGTTAATTTGGCTCCAAACAAGAAAAAAGCGATTGACTCCAGGTGAATTCCCAAACCTGAAAGGATCGACGCACATAATCTCCTACTCATTATGTGACTATATTCAACACTTGTTCACCAATGAAGCTGTCAGGTATGTACAAAATTTATTGTAGAATTATCTTAGTTCTGAACCTTGACATATTTCCTACCGAAGCAAATAAAACTGAGTTTCACTGTCTTAAATTAAAACAAACAGTTTGACTGTTTTAGCAGTGTGCGGAAAGTTATCCCAGCCTGGAGTCTGGGTGTGGTTTAGCATTTTGGAAAGTAGGGCTGTGTGGTCATGAAAGTGATTCTTAGACCAACCCTCTGTGTCTCCTCTGGAAGGGTAAACTTATACAGTAATTATGATGTCATCGTCTCCATGTCAGGTTCTGGCAACCACATCAACCTCGTACCCTTAGTGCCAGACATGTAATTCACATGTCAAAAGTGAACTGACACCCCAATGTTGAATCCATTCTCCCTGTCATGCTGTGGAGACTGTAGAAATAACATCCGCTGATGTCCCCAAGCAGGGAACAGCTAATGCTTTCCCACGACCTCCCCAGCCCTCCACACCCTCCTTCCTAGAAGACGAGTCTGTTTCAAGGACTGTGTGCAGACTGGCAGCCACAACTGGATGATTTAGGGCATGCAGTAAATGAGACTGTATGCCGAGATGAGGGGGGGGCAGATTTGCCTGCGCATGAGTCTATGAATGACTCTGCTCTAACTGTAAACACTTGATGTCACAGCCTTGTGAGCATATGTAGTGGCTTTACCTTACTTGGCGATCTGGGCAGACTGGCTGTCCTTCGTTCACGAGTCAGCTGAGCAGCACGTTTGTAGGCTAAAGAACAAAACTGCTTGGAGAGTTAATCAATTACATACTAACAGAAGCTAGTCGTTTCACTGGGGGAGATTGTCGTCTTTGCCTGGATATTTTGGGAACATCAAGCAAATGAAGAGGAGAGGTGTGACCCTTTGGAGTGCGTGTTGACAGTGTGGGACATTACCCTGGGATCACGTCCTTATTCCATGCCCCCGCTTCACTTGCACACTGCATGACTTTTCTGAATGTATCTGAAAACTGGACAAGAAATGCCATGTGGAATCTAATGTGGAAATATTGCCTCTCTGTCAGAACAGTAAGGTAGGATTACCTGTTTCACTATCGGCACATTACACTTTCAGGGCTCTCTGAGTGCCATTACGAGTGTGACTCTCAGTGACTTCATGCAAGATAAGAGTAGTCTGATGTCTGAAAGCACTTGGAGATACCACAGATGGCCACATAAGCCTTCAGACAAATATCAGTCTGTCAGGTAGTAGTAATAGTGTAAATCATACACAAGATCATGCTTACGGTCTGAATGCCTTGCATGGGGTAGGCTTACTTTTTCTTCTACTTTAGATATGTTATTTTTAACACCTGATCTATTTGTTTGTACGGTCTTCGATTTTTGGTACTAACTGATTAAAAATTTCAACAGCCTTAGAGATAATTTGTGACTTTTCACAATTCTATTATCCCTTTAAAGTTAAATAGGTATATCTGAATATGAGATATATTGTTTTTTTGAATGTATCCTTAAAATTTGTTTCCAATAACACATACTCCAACAGTGCAGGAGCCTTTCATCTCCCCCTTGTGCCTCCCAGCTATTCATCTTGGAATAAGCCTTTAGATTACGATTTTGAGAACTCTGTCTCATCTTTCAGCAGTTTACCAGAGATATCAGCCGTTACGTAGGATGGCAGAATAAGTACTATTGTAAATGAAGACCTTTGCTTTCTTTGTTGCTCTGAATATCAAGAGGATGATGATTCATATATTTATTCTTCTCTAATCCTGCTTCACCAACTGCACCCCCCATGAAAATACATTACAACAATATGGCAGCGAATGGTAAGTGTGCCAACCCACCCCCCCCCCCCCCCCCCCCCCCCCCCCCCCCCCCCCACCCCCACCCCCCAA
>JAAGVU020000103.1:28738423-28761497 GCA_011763525.2 Mormyrus iriodes | reverse complement strand
ATTCTGGAAAATTCTAGAAACTTCTGGACAATTCTAGCAGTTCAAGAATATTCTAGAAGACTACTCAGTATTGAATCAAGAACAGACGAATTTCAAAATATCATTATCCTGATCACAGAAGCAAAGCTTTTGTGGAACAATACCTATTTTCTGTTTGTTTTAGGCATAACGGGTTAGGAAAACACACTTTGTACCGAGGAACAAAATAAAAATAAAAATTTGTTACATAGTGTAATAGTTAGGAACATTTGATCTTTACCCATCATAGTTTAGGATGTGTGCCATGACCTATACATTGGCTTCTTGTTGGCTTGATAAATTTTGATGATTTGTTGTCATCTTCCTGTCGAAGCAGTTGCTTAGCAACATTAGAGCGGATGCCCTGAACCCATGCATGCCTCGATTGCTTCACTGTTGGACAGAAACAGGACAGCTGTAATCAAATCCTTATGAAACCATTTTGGTGTCTGTCGACCTGCTAAAATGGGACTGGAGGTTACAGTTCTGTAATGGAGACGGCCATGATATACAAACATTCAAATCAACCTGTTCACAGAGTGTAGATAATAATGGCCACTGCCATGGGACAAACGCCATTTGACCCAGTGGGCAATTCCATGATTTGGACCAAATGTAGGCAAAATCTCTGGGGTTCAGCCTTAACCATAGCTGCCTATTATAGTCTGTAGAATATTGCAGTGATCATGCAGAGCTTGACGTTCATGAGACAGAACTAGACAAGTGTGATATATAATATATCCACTTTTTACTTTCTTAGAGGCAAAGGTGCTTTAGGCATTCATAAACATGGCACAGTAGTAATTTTTGTCTACTAGGCTGTGTAACATGGCAGGTGTATATTAATGTTTGTGTGCTTGAGTGTTTAAGTATGCGTGTGTCACTGTATTAAGGAGCAATGAACTTGGTAGGTCAGTACAATCATGACCTTGTTCTCCATGGACGGATTAGAGCCCCTGCTTGTTTTGTTTGTCTTTTCTATGAAGCAGTGATTAGTGATATTACTGAAAAATGGCATATATGTCACTTTTATCAATGCTCATATAATTACATTAACATCTGTATATAATAATTTAAGAATGGGACCTGGAAAGGTCACCTAAGATTGGAAACACATACATAATTATGTTTGTTGCATATGTTAACTTATGGATTGAATTTCGGTTGTTTGTGTAGGAATGCCTGCAGTCTATCATGAATGGTTTTAATTAAATACTGGGCTAAGCTATTTTCAGTGACAATAACAAAAATGTCCTTGGTCAAGCTCTGCAAGGATCATGGGTAACAGAGATTACTGGCTGTGGCAGTATGGTCCTTTCAGCCAATCACCACACAGTCTTCCTGCATTGCGTTTCCCACTGAGTCATCAGATAGATATGCTCGGTGACCATTAGTGTTACGTTAAAATAAGATACTATGCTATTTTAGAAATAGGGCTTATATATTTGCATGTTCTATAACCCATTCCGTGTACATATTTCCACCTGGTTTACTAGAAAAGCACTAAGTGGAAATGGCTGCCAGGCCGAGGTACACTGTTCTGATATAGGCCCATTGTTACCCCTGCCCTTCATGAATCACGTACCCTATTTCAAAGCCCAAAGATGAAGTCATTTTTCTACCTGCCTAACTGAGGCTCCACTATTTGGGTATTTGTAGCTTAGTAACAGTGTTACACTAAATTAAGTTTAATTTGTGTATCTTATGTGGTTGCTAATTAAATTCCTTGGGTGATCATTATACTTTTTTTTAATTAATTAATTTAATTTTTTTATGTAAAACCTCATTCAATACATATGTTAATAATAGATGTGACAGTCTACAGCATTATATTATGAAAGCTTAATTGAATTATGTGCTGGTTTTAACTAAACTTATTTTACACTGTTAATGTAATGAGAATTCATAGTAATTGTAGAACATACTTTTGTCGGAAAAAGAGTAGGCCTATTCTTCTGTGTTTCTTTGAGCTGTCTCAATAAAAGAAAAAGATCAACAGGCTACAGGGACTTTGTACAGCAACACTGCTGTTAATTTTACACTTGTAGTCCTTTACATTAAATTATAAAAAATAGCTAGCGTGACATCTTTGTGGCCACACTTCTGTTTCTTTATGGAACAGAGCATAATGTGATGAGAAAATTGTATGAATGTGTGTGTACAAAAGTTTTATATAAAGACTATTTTTAGTTCTCTCACACAACTGTGAAAAATTTCAAATACTCTCCCTTGAATTAAGGCCAATATTTATTAAAAGATTTTAACCCGTTCTTTATTGTAAAACCAAACAGCCCAGATTCCTGTGTCTGCCGACATTTTATTGTAGCTCTGAAGGGTAGCATCTGAAATACCATTGTACAAAAACAGTGACTTCATTGCTGTAATGGCTTCCAGACCCTGCGCCTCAGACTTTAGCGTTTTATTTTCCACTTCGGACGGCCTTCGTCGTAAACGCTTCATCCGTCTGTTTCCAACGAAAGCAGAGCTGTGGAATGTGGCGTGACATCACGGTGTGCTCCTTTACTCAGCTTGTGGAGGAGCCTAGTGGGTTCAGAGGAACAGCATTGCTGGTTTGTATTAAAAGAAATCCAGGCTCCTTCTTCTTTCATTTTCCTCTGGGGCAAAACCATTCTGTAAATGAACCCACTACATGGTGGCTTTGATGATAACAAAAAAAAGTTCAGCTTCTTCTCTTATTTTCGTTCGATTACCTTTGTTCAAGCATGAAGATGATCTGAGTATAAGTTGAAAATGAAATATCTTGTTTTTGTTTAAGTTTGTCATAAACCTAAGAATTTTTTTTTTTTTTAATATATGGACCTTTTTGAATGTAAATGTTTGAGGCTGACAAATGAAACGCTAAGTGTGTCAGAGTGGAAAAAAAACATGTTAGCGCTACTAAATAATTTAACAGCAAGTCACCAGGAGCTCAGGTCCTCAGTCTGTCAAGGAAGACCCAAGTGAACATAATTCCCAACAATGACGTTTGTGGCATCATTATGAGAGAAGGTCTGCTCTTCCCAGTTATGACATCACAAAGTGGGCAGGGCCACATCATCACATTCTGGAGCCAGCCAGCATGTGGGGATGGATTAAAAGCAGACAGGCGAACTTGAGGTTCTGTGAGGAGAACACAAGAAAGAGTGAGTCCCTCTTTACTTTCTATAACAATTCGTGAATTGATCCAATACACCCGACATGTGCTCTGAGAAAGAGGAGTCACACCCTTCAGAGCAGCATTTTGAACAGCTCATGTTCTGCATATATTACCATATTATGGAATCCTAAATGGATACTGACCATTGCAATCTCATTGTTACTGGTTAGTATCATTACTTGTTTTGCCAATACCAGCATTTAAAGCACTCTTCTTGGAATGCATTGGCATAACTGCATGCAAAGTGGTTACGTTGCTTCTTTGTTTTTATTCCAGTTACCATCAAGCGATATATTTAGTTTCAAGTACTGTAGCTCACCTGAAACACTTATAGCAGAAATTTATGTGAGGCTGCACTATTTGTCATTATGACATCTTTAACCCCATAAAATTAAATGTTATATATCAAAACCCTATAACTGCAAACAATCCTCAGTATACAGGTCAACATAGTGTGTGGTGCACTATTTGAATACTTCTAATAAAGAGAAAATGTAATAGATATTCTTAGACCTACACTTCTCTAATAGAATTTAATATGCATAGCATAACCTTATCTGCTTCTAAGTCAATTAGACAGAAGGCATGTGTATTTTTACATATCTCCATCTAGTCTTGCTGTTTTAAGCGATGTTGCACAGTCTTCATGCTGTACGTTTCCCATCAGCTACTGTGACACAGGGTCCTTATGGCTATAGGGACAGTGAAAGCTAAGCACCCCCCCTCCCAATCTGGGCACTGTAGTTCACAGCCACCTTCTCAGGCAGCTAAGCAGAGCCGATCAACTAGCCTACCACCTTTCTGCATGGAGCACTCATGAAAAGCTACTCGTCAGCAGCATAAAATCGTTTTCTTTGATGTGTTTGTTATAGGGTCCTTTCTCAGTCCTCTGGATTCCTCCTGATATCTAGAGTTTCTGCCAGTCATTTTCCCCCCAAAGCCACCCTGCTGTGAAGCAGTTACTGTTCCAGCTGAAGGGACCTAGCTTGTGGCTATTTTTTGCTCTCCCTTGTGAGAAGCTGGCCCCGTCAGTCAGTGCATAGAGCTAAAAGGAGGTACTGTGCTGGGTGGCACTCACACCACAGCAGGTGATGGCTTAGTGAGAGACAGAGGTGGAGAAAGACCAGCAGCAGCTGGAAAGGTTTGAGCAGCAAAAAATAACTGGCCAGGGTCACAAGCTCAGGGTGAGGGTTGTTCATGTGGCCAAACCTACACAAGAGAACACCTAGTGACACGGGACTGCCAGTGTCTGCCCGTTTTCCTGTTTGCCTGCCGTTTGATGTCCGAGATGAAAAAGGACAGAGGAAGCAGGCTAATCGTTATCTCCTTGGGGAAAAGACCCAAGTTCCCCATTAGAAGACCTAACCACCTTCATCGTGTTGTTGTCTCGTTAAATGCTCACCATCTGGGAGTTGTTTTCGCCATTTCCTTTGCCAGCCCTCTTTAGACATAGATAGCCCCTTGTCTCTGGAGCAGTTAGGCAAGATCTCTGCTGTATCTGGGGTAATTATGTGTCTGCCCAATCTTCCCACCTATAAAAGCTCAGGGGAGACAGTCAACTCCTTGAGCAGTGTCCTTCATAAGTTGTGGTCAGCAGAAAGCCACTCTTACTGGGAGAAGAGGTTGCTACGGTTACATGGGTATTACCCTTTCCTTATTCATTGCATAAGCAGCATGAGTGGGAATCCTTCTTAATTTAGTTTGAGTGTTTAATCTGATCATCCCTGGCAATCCAGTGTTATATTTATTGTTTTTGCCATGGAAACGGCTTTTAACCTTTAATATGTTTGCTTTAACTATTTGTATTAATATCATGCATATGTTTCACATTTTATTCATCCTAGCAGTACAATTTTGTGCAGCATGGTGAGTGGGCACTTCATGCTGTCTGACTGGCAGGTGTTAGCTTTGGGAGCTGCAGTTTAGTTTTAAATTCCAAACAGGGATTAAAAAGCTGGATATCCACTGCATGATGAATTAACTGAAATAAGCAATCTGAACCCTGTAAGTGCCACTGCACAGAGACAGATCCTCGCTTCCTGGTTGCTCTTGCATGTGTCCCTGATTGTCGTCTGGTCCTCTCGGGCTGGCTTCGGGTTCTCCACTCCGGTATGTCCACTAAAACGCATTAGTATTCCTAATGTGATGCGGCTGACGTTGTGCCTGGAGGAATTCCCTCCCCCTTACAGTCCACCGCCAGCTCCCACACCCCCATCCCATTGCTCCCACCCCTTAGTCCTCCTCCCTGGCTGCCTGCAGTTCAGAGAGCCCAGCAGAGCGGGAGTTGAGGGAGAAGGAGGCAAGCTGCAGCCTCTTTCCAGAGCCTGTTCTGTGACCCGCAGCTTGAGCCTGCTGTGATGATGGTCGGGACGCTCGTTTTCTCGATTGACAGATGAGATGTGGTGTTTGCACTGTAACTCAGAGAAGACCCAGTCTCTGCTGGAACTGGAGCAAGCTGAATGGTAAGATGGTGCAAGGCTGTTTGTGTGTCTGTGTGTGGAGCATTGGTATAGAACTATGTGAGAGATAAGGCAGGTGACAATAGCAAAGAGGGATCACAATAGACAGTGAACAGGAAGTTTGTTTCTTAATGCACATATATATATAAAACAAAGATGTTGCATTAATACATATGTGTTTGGATTGTGTTGTTTACACTTTTCAGGAAAGGATAAGCTTTTGTTATCAGAATGTTATGAATACAATACACTGAAAGGGGTTCTACTCTAGTGAACTGCTCTTGAAGGAAAGAACCTCACTTTTTTTAGTTTATAGAAACAATTGCATATTTGGGCGCCCAGTTTTTAATCTAAAACCACCAAGGACACAACTGTATATTGTGGGTAATGGGATGTGTGCAAATTCCATTTCTTGGGCCTATCCTGGTAGAGGGATATCTGATTGATGAGAACTTTAATGGAGAAGTCTATCACTGGGATTACTGAAAAAGTCTTTGCTGTTGCTAAACACAGGCCTCTGAGACAGAGGTTGTGGAATAATGCAGCACAGAACCCACAGTGGCCTTAATTAAGAGAGCGCTTTGTTAAGAAGCTGCTTGTTCGATAGGCTTGTGCTATTCTTATTTGTGGCAGGTGTTTTGCTTATCATAGCCCAAAGAAACTTAGATGAACCATCTTTTTTCTTTATGAATATATCCTGAGGAGCTCCATTTGATGAACATATTGATAAGTACTTTAAAATATTGATAATATAATTATATAAAGATATGACTATAATGACTGTAATACTCACCACAGCATTGGATGAATCATTATGAAATTTGCATGGATGGATAGATTATAATGTTATAATCTACATCCATATAACCTGCATTACTAAATCACTTATATGTATGACATTTTCTTTCGAAAGAAATTAAGCTTGATTGATGCATATTATCCAAGAATATACTATGAAAAGTTCCAACATATTTCATTATTACCAGATTCTTACTAAATAACTGAACTATTGCATTCGTGTGTATAATGTTTTAGTGGTGCAGGTGTATGGGTTCTGGTTATTCTGCAGTGTGATCATTTTGCAAGAGGTGAGACTGAGCTTACCTCATAGAGGAGATTCCAATCCAGTGAGAGCCATGTTCATACCTGGTTTTTGCCCAAGTATTACAGCAGGAACAGTGAGCCGTCAAGATAAGGTAACCATAGTGCTTAGTACTGTCTGACATCATCATTTATCTGCCTCTGCATTATTATAAAAACATGTTAGTGACAGGAAAACACTGGCTAGGGTCGTTAGTAGTTAAAAGTGAGCACCATGACAGAGCTATTTCCGTTTATGTAATTGTTGGCCAGTCTCACAGGAGGCCTTGGCAGCGCATATTGCTGATTGCCATCTCCACTGCGTGTTCCAGTCTCTTTGTGACTCGCAGGCTGCTGATTTTAGGAATGTGAACCAATAGGGGACCAATACATGCCACTATTTAACATTTTCATCAGAAGTTGTAGTAACAGTGAGCCCAGTTACATAGTAGCCCTTGGTTGACATTTGTTTCCTCTCCATAAATGTGTGAAGACAGCATGATCCACACAGCTCTTTAAAGAACAGAAAAGCATCTGTGAGGCATTGTCAGTGTTTGTTTGAGGAAGCATCTGGTATGGGGTAGAAGGGAACAACACTTGATGGGGGTGAGACTGTGGGCAATAGTGTGTCCTGCTTGGGCCTGCAACTAATTAACAGGTTTGGCTGCCATATCACATCCAAAAGGAATCCGTTTCTCCTTGAGTCATTTGGGATTTTTCTTTCGGTGTGAGCAAAACCTTGTTTTTTGGTTTGCACTTGAAAAATGATGGCTAGATAAAATACCTTTACACACAATATTCACCTTCTCCTTTGTTACTGCTTACTTTGCACCCAAGAGTCAGTACAGCACAGAGCCAATTAAGGCAGAGTAAGTACAGTAGGAAAAGGAGAAAGTCCTACTTACACGTCAAGCCTATGAAAGTTAAAAGAAATCCTCCATTCAAACTAGGTCATGTATATGGACCAAGTGAGAAACTGTCTCATTTTGGGCATTTGTGGTGAAAAAGGTCCACGAGCATTTAAGTGACAATAAGAAGTTTCCCCTCCAACTGAATTCTTGTATCACTTGATATTCATTCGTATTTTGTAGAGCAATAATCTTGACCAAAAAATTCACAAAGCCTTCCCATACCTTCTCATATCACATTTTGGTGAAAACAGTGGTTTCCTAGATTTTATGTATTGAACAAAATACATTATTTCAGTTTCAGACTGAAAATGAGACGCAAATGTCTTGTAACCTGTTTTGAAACTGACTTGTTGATTTTTTTGTGGTGATGTTGCGGTGTTTTACTTAGGTGTTGGTGAAGTCTGCAAGGAACTTGTTCCTAATGGAGTCATTGTGTAGCTTTTCAGCAACATTTTGCCAGACTGTGGAGTTTTTGCGGTCTGCAAATGTACAGGAACATGTGTGCTTGCACTGTAATTGGGGACCACAATGCCTGCTGATTTTCTTAATTATATGAACCATATTTGTAGCCCTGAAACTTATAAGGAGAAATGCAGGTCTCTCATACCAGCCCTCTGCAGTGGGCCACCAGAGCCTCAGGCTGTGCAGCTGTTAGAACCCTCTCTTGTGGAGGTAGAGAGGTATACTTGTAAACCCTTAAGGTGCAGCTGCTCTCTGAAGGGGGTAAGTTGCATACTGCAGTTGTTCCTCGGATAGTATTTAGGTATGTTAACTTGTGCCTTATTCAGGGAATGGGAAGAGAGGTCCTTACAAGGGGATGCATGAAATGTCGTCTTTATGAGTCAATATTTGAGATATGTCTTTCAACTGTTAAACATGTATGTTTGAATGCTGAAACTTTGCTAAGAACACTGCTGTGAAGGTCTACCAGAGATCTGTGTACCTGCTTCTTCTCTTAAAAGGGAGCATTTCAATTTGTGCCACCCATGTCCATTATGATATGTGTTGAGTGTTGTGTGCTTTTACTCACATGCTAATGCACCCCAATGCATGCCACTCCTCTCTGTCTCACTTTCATGCTTTTCAGATCCCCTGTTTAACTTGGATACCCTGTATTGACCTCTTCTTTTACCCATACATGTCTTGATCTCCCCTCCCCTCCCCTCACCACACATGCTGTTCTGAGCTATTAACCCCATGTCTAAAGTCATATTGTCGGTTACTTGTTCATTCCTTCACTTACCTGACTCCATCAGTTTACTGAGATGCTTAGCAAGGATGGTTAAAAATTGATTTGCTACATTATGGACAAAATCCACATAAACTACAAATTAACAATAAGAAAGATCATGTTACCAATCATGGGGTTTTTTGACAGATTGTTCTGAAACTTCAGTGCTCCTGAAATTCTCATTTAATGTGACCTTGTAGTATTTCAGCACAGTGGAGAACGAAAGTGATTTTAACAGTCTATAGTCAGACAGAGCGGCTGAAACTCCTTTTTAGACCTTTCTATTAAAAATAGCTAGTTTGTAAGCCAGGTGGTGCCTAAATGTAAAGTAGCTGAAGTTGTCTTTCAGAGGAATAAATGGAAGCTAATACATGTGTTAGCCCAACACATGTTGGGTGGTGATGTCAGGCAGGTTGGACTATCTTACTGGAATCAGAGGACACTGCCCTGCTGTCAGTCTCATCAGCTTGACGAGGGGAGGTATGTCACGGGTGTTCCTGTGAAAAGTGTGAATGTCACTAGTCCTGAGTATGTGACTTGACTCTTAGCTGATAGCCCCCACCGACACGTCTAGTTCTCACTCCTGCCAGCGCTGTGACACCTGAGCCTGAAAGTCATCTTATGTTTCTGCTTTGAAATTGGCAGGTCTGTAACACCTAACAGAGTAAGGGCAATCCTGGCTTCAACTGTAAAGGTAAAATCCTTTAGTGTAAGATACGAGAAAAGCTACTTCTTGATGGTTCTGTCCCGCCTTACACATAGATACACCCAGGGCTATGCAGAAGCTTTTTGAGAGGCAGGTGCTCAAAGGTTATAAAGGGGCATTCAGCTTATGCACAAATTCACATTAAAATAATTTGGACAAAACAGGCAGGTGTTCAGGTGCCCTCAGCCTCCCCTTCTGCACATGCACATAACACATTACTGTTGTTAATTATATTTCAGAAACTGCTGTATTTTGTTGGGGGTTAATTTTGAAAGGGTTCCTCATCCACACCTTGCAGTAACCTGTGACACTTTTTGATGTTATCACTATTCTCATGTCAGGGATGGCATGGTGGCACTGTAGCCAGGACTGTTGCCTTACCCTTCTGGGACCAGGGTTCAAGTCTCTGCTATGGCTATGTGTGTGAAGCGCCCCATCCTGGGTTGTTGCCTGCCTTGTGCTCAAGGCTCCAGACCCACCCTGAATAAGATAAGTGGTTATAGAAGATGGATGGATGTTCCCACATCATTTCTCATTAACTTAATCCTGAGGACATATCATCAGCTGGTCTTATATTCCAAAGCTCAGCTCTACACTAACAGGGAAAATTGATCGCAGAGCAAGATTCTCTCCTGAGCGTTGGCACTATTTATTAGGAGGACAAATTTATTCTTTTAGTAAGATACTCTCTCTGGACAGTAAGCCAATTCTTTAAAGGTTCTTAATATAATCATGAGCCAGAGGTGGGTGTTTGCTCACAGGAGGGGGGTAGCACTGTGGGTGACCAAATCTGCAGGTGGGGCTGGAGAAATTGCCTCAGATGATGTTATTTGCAAGATGGTTTTCGTGGTTATGAAAAGCAGCAAGTCAGCTGGTGGATTTTGTACTCCAGTCCTGCCTGGCTCCCTATCAGTCTACCCATTTTGAATGTCCTAGCCTTGGTATTGAATTTATAAATGTAATTATTATTGAAGCCTTGCATATAAACAGATAAATGTAGCGTTTGGCAATATTGCCGTATATTTTGACCTTTAATCAATTGAATCACATTGTCTGTATGTGTTTCACTTATGGCTTTCTTTTAGTACAATGTCAGTCCAAATTGTGATGAAATTCACAGTAGGATTCAGTAATCTTTTTCACGAAGCACCTGATCTTCGGCTTACTGTCTCCTAGTAAACTGTAATTTCTGTGTGAACAGCACAGTATTATGGGTGCTGTGCTGTACTTTGAAAGAGTCAGACTGTGACGGTGGCTTTGGTAATCAGGAAATACATGAAGCTCTTGTGAAGTAAACAGACAGCAGCAGAACGCCAATCGGTAGTTCTGGCTTCCTGAGTGGCGATTGGCCCAGACCCATTCCACTTTGCGTGAGGATTTGGGCAGTACCGGAAATTTTGGGATCTCCTTGTCAGTTGTCAGCAAATTTTCCAAAAGCAGAGTGCTGTTGTTTAATTATGGCCAATGACTGACAGGGAGAGGTGGGAGATGTTCAATGTCAACTACGGGTAATTATGCAAACTTCAGCTACAGTGCATTAGTATGCTTTGGTTATCTCAAGAGCCAAGCCATAGTATTTGCTTTTGTTTGCATCGTTGACCGATTTGCTTTTTGAATAGGACTTGTAGTGAGAAACTATAAGCTGAATTGTACAGATGGTTGGACTCCAGATCATGATGTTATAAACTAGCTGTCAATTTTACATCTGGCAGGTGTATCTGTATTGGTATGGGATATCATACTCTGCATGGATTCCATGGTCTCTTATAGTTTCTGCATGGATTCCATGGAACTCACCTGATTTCTCATTTTCTTTCAGCGTGGAAGGTGATGCTCCAGTCCAGGAGACGGGTCCCTCTGCAGAGAGTGTCTACGGCCGGGGACCCATAAGCCACAGCTCTGCCCTCAGCCCAGACCATTTTGAGACCCCGAGCTACGGGCCCCCCAGTGGCCAGCAGCGGTCACGACACCCCAAGCTGCAGCACTCCCAGTCCATCCTGCGCAAGCAGGCTGAGGAAGAGGCTATCAAGCGCTCTCGCTCGCTGTCAGAGAGCTATGAGCTCTCCGCAGACTTGCAGGATAAACAGGTACTCCTGGTCAGGCCTTCCTTTCTCTAACCCAGTCGCTGCCTAGGGAGGGGCACAGTCTCCGTTGCTAATGAAGCGTTGCTGAAGTGTGCTGTTGCAAAGCTATCGATTGCAAATATTGACTTGTTTATGAGAAAATTTGCATTCACTTTTACTGATGCATGTTGATTTCATTATTCCATTATAATACACGTTTTATGTGAGTCTATCCAGTGTGACTTGCATAGCTGGTGATAGGTTGATAATAGGTTATAGTTATCCACATTTATTCAATCTTTTGCTAATAAGTGACTAATGTTGGACCTTTTTAAGAGTAGGTGATTTCATGCAGTATATAAACAGACTTTGTTGAGAAAAGTACAGATGATTTTTGTACCTTTGCCATTTCATCATGGGTCAGGTTGTGAAAATGAGTTTAATTTGACTCAGTCCTCAATGCACATCTCTGATGTTTATCTTCTCCATGTGGGTTCAGTAATCTTTCATTTCTCCTGTTTTCAATTAGTACTGGCCACACATGGTACAGCTCAATTACAGTCTGTTTCCTGTAAGATAAATATAACGCAAATTAGTATATCCATAGGCAATAAATGTGGCCTTAGCCGACAATTGACTGAGCAGCTACCAAGACTGTAGCTGAATCATTTTCTGTTGCTAGAAAAATATACAGTTTTACATTTTTCGAAAAAAGTCACAACTCACATTTATTCACTGTTCTTATTGACTGAGCACAGTACCGTTTGTTAGCTTTATGACATTTCAGAATTTTACTTTTGCAAACTGACACATTTGCACTTCAGTTAACCTACCTCAAATGGAATTCTGGACATTTTCTGTTGTTATGTCTGAACAAAAATAAAATTAATATAGACAAAGCCCCAACAAATATGACATTTTTATTTCCAATACCAATATAGATTTATAGCAGCTCAAAATTTATAAAACCAATATAATTTTATATGATCACAAATTAAATCAGTGATTGTTTTAATTAAACAGTACTACGCAAACTGATGTGATTGTGTCAGATAGAGGGCGGAAACATCTTATAATATTCAAATATTCAAAAAAGCAACTTCTAAGTAACCTTACAACTTAACTGAAACAATCGCATGATTTCTTGCAATTCTCAAAAAGAGCAAATTTTTAAACTACATTTTTTGTTCTACTTAACAAAAGCACTTTACAAAATTAGTTAAGTTCACACATAGAAGATTTTGTTTAGCACAATACAGTATAAACTTTTTGAAGGGGAGCCCCAATACTGACCATGGGCAGCGGCTGTTGAGCTAAGTACTATGTGCCACAATATGAACAACAGGGCATAAGGGAAGCAAGTAAATGAAATAAGAAGGCAACTGTGCAAAAGCCGGTGGGGCTTCATTGTACATTTACATTTACAGCATTTGACAGATGCCCTAAGCCAGAGCGACTTACCTAAATGCTTAGAAGTCTCCATCAATGAATACATTCTGATACTGACTCAATAGGACCCGGGCTAAGAATACCATCAGTCTAAATCTCTGTTGACAAGCAATACATTATTTTTTTAGATAAGTAAATAATCCTGAAAGTGCTAATCCAAGTATTCCCGAAAGAGACAGGTTTTTAGTTGTCGTTTGAAGACACCCAGTGACTCAGCTGTTTGGACATCTAGGGGAAGTTGATTCCACCACATCGGTGCCATAACAGAGAAGATTCTAGATGCACATCTAGGCATTGTAAAAGAAGAGGAATATTAACAATTGAAATGTTAACAAATAAAGACACGCGAGTGCAACCACAACTCTAACAGCTAACCTCAGGGGTTTATGTGTAGTTTAGCTCACCACCACTGCCCTTGGTCCGTGACAGGGCTTTCCTAATTTCCTAATGATCTCTAACAACTCTTTGGCCAATCTTACTAATAGAACCAGGCTTGATTGATAAATTATAATACAGAAAGCCTAGCTTTTCAGAATTATCAGTTACTACATATTTATGGAACCTTAATATTGGGTGAATTTATCCACCTACTGATATATCACTGATACAGGCGAAATGGTGAAATGTTGAATTTCTTTTGTTTTGATGTCTAGCTCTAACTCTAATGGTACCTCACTTTCTCTTTTTCAGGTGGAGATGCTTGAGCGTAAATATGGGGGGCGTTTCATAACTCGGCATGCTGCCCGCACCATCCAAACTGCATTCCGGCAGTACCAGATGAACAAGAACTTTGAACGTCTCCGGAGTTCTATGTCTGAGAACCGCATGTCCCGGAGGATTGTATTGTCCAATATGAGAATGCAGTTTTCCTTTGAAGGACCTGAAAAAGTCCATAGCTCATACTTTGAGGGCAAACAGGTCTCTCTGAGGGATGACAGCAATGATGCTGGGGCTCTGGCTCCAGCAGAGCACCAGGATGTGGTGGATCCCACGAGCATGAAGTCCCCCACTGACCAGGGTGACTTTTCGGACGCCATTACCGAGCTGGAGGATGCATTCTCTCGGCAGGTGAAGTCACTGGCAGAATCCATTGACGATGCTCTGAACTGCCGCAGCCTTCATGGTGGGGATGAGGTGCAGGTGGAACAGCTTAGGGGTCACCCCGACAGGGAGAGTGAGGCAGCTTACCAGATAAAGTCCTCCCACTGTGCAGATCGCCAGAATATGGATGATATGACAGCATCCTATAGTGATGTGACTCTTTTCATTGACGAGGAGGATCTCTCTCCTCCTTTACCTGTGACCCAGTCTGTAAACCGGACCTCTAGCACAGAGTCAGATATCCGTCTCCGTTCTCAAGAGTGCTGGTCTCTGGCACAGAAAGATGACCAGGGTGATACGGACACCAGTTGCCGTAGTACTCCCTCACTGGAGTGCCAGGAGCAGAGGATCCGCATGGACCACCTGCCCCTGCTGACTATCGAGCCACCCAGTGACAGCTCAGCAGAACTGAGTGATCGCTCTGACCGTGGCTCGATGAAGAGGCAGACTGCCTATAAACGCACCATGGCTGGCCCAGGGCAGGGTAGCCCCAAGCACGTGACGCACATGCTGCCGCAGCGTGTGCCATCCCGGGATGAGGAGCTGCTGCCACACAGGCCCCGGCCTTTGGAGGCCCACCTGATCCTCAATGGCACCACTAACCGACAGAGCAAGTCTGAGTCAGATTTCTCCGATGGGGATAATGACAGTGTCAACAGTACGTCTAACTCCAACGATACGATAAACTGCAGCTCCGAGTCGTCATCTCGGGACAGCCTGCGGGAGCAGACGCTCAGCAAGCAGACCTACCACAAGGAGACCCGCAATAGCTGGGACTCACCCGCCTTCAGCAACGACGTCATCCGCAAGAGGCACTATCGCATTGGTCTCAATCTCTTCAACAAGTATGTAATCAGTCCAGATCACTCAGGTTAACTCACATTTCACTTTTATAGGCTCTAGTTATGAAACAATGCAACAAGGAGAGTTTTTCAACAATAAATTAATTCAATTGAATTCAATTAAAAAAACTTTATTTGTCCCCGAGGGGCAATTAAAGGCACATAGAGCAGTTCACATAGAAGACACAATAACGTAAAGTGCAACAATACAACAATATTACAATAAAGATGTGCAAAATTGCAGTCTATCAAATTATAAATTGAAGGGTATAAATAGAATAAATAGGGTGAGGTCAAACTGTGGGACAGTCAGAGAGAGGTGAGGATGGTTTCTGTGCATCCGTCAGTAGGGCAATGTGAGTGTGTGTGTGCAAGTGTGTTGGGGGAGAGGGCACAGAGGGCAAATTAGATGTGTATTACTAGAATTAAACATTTTTCCGATGATTAACTAGAGAAAGATTATTGTATTCATAGTATGATTACAAAAAGTATTTAATGGCTCTTATAAAATTTGTAGATACATTGTACGGATGAAAATCTGTAACTGGTGAGATTGCACTAAAAATGAAGCAATGCAACTGAGTGATAAAGAGAAGGGCAGCCTCAGATACTTGATTGTGTTCGTGCTGTAACTCAAAAAGTAACTAACAGATCTTATTACCACTTCACAAAAACATTATATGGATGATGATCTATACCTGATTTAAGTCAAAACATATTAAAATAGAGGCAGCACTGCTAGGTGGCAGCAATGGAAGGAAAGGGTGGCTTTAGAAGCAGAGGTGGATAGTTCAGGTACAGAAAATGAAAATCCAGACCATAAAAACAAAGTCTTGGTTTGAATTTTGGTTCAATAATGGCTCAGACTATTAAACTACTATGAAAATGTTAAATTCTACCTGGAAGAAACTCACATATCCCAGGGAGAACAAATTCCAAACACATTCTCTTTTCTCTTTTCCTCCATTTTTTATTTGGCATATAAATGAATTTGAATGTCTTCTTGTCAGTGTAGGAAATAAAAGAAGGTGTGCAGATGGCAGTTTTATGATCTGTATATCCCTGTCAATGGGAAATGACACAGAAAGACAACACTGCTTTTGATGCTGTGGTGTTTTCCTGGTCCCATTTTAAAAATAGTACGGTCACCTTCTTACATAGGATGGAATTTTTCCCCACTCTGTTTCTGTGTAATGTGATATTATTACAACTTTCTCAGAATGAGAGTTCTCTCTTCCTCTGTATAAAAACAGTGTTAAACCACTACTGGCACAAAGGTTCAGTGTATGGGCAGCTCCAGCTTTGTACACATCTGGGAAAGTAGATGTGAATAAGGCTCCACCTCTTCATGCTATGCCAAGCTTTTCAAAATTAATGAAGTTTTTTTCCAGGACCCTGTCTTCTTTGTTTAAGAAGCACATCTTATGTAACACTGTAAAATGGAGAACATTTGAATTGTTTTTTTCCCAAACAAGGGTAATTTTATACAGTGATTTCATAGACAAATAAGCACGAAGACATTCATACTGAACAGTAAAGAAAACAACTTAAAAATATTTACAGTGGGATCTAAAATCCTGAGACCACCAGTGTAAATGCACTTACTTTTTAATTTTTTAATTATTTAATATGAAATATGCATTACAAATAATATTATCCTCATAACAATTGTATTAAAAAGCTGACTCTTTGAAAAGCTTTGCATTTTAGTGTAGTACCTTTTGGTATTTGATACGTCCCCTTTTTGCTTTAATGACAGTGTGCATTCGTGGGAGTTTTACTTACACAAAAATATTCTGAGGGCAGAAGGAAAAGGAGAGGGGACGGGACCAAGACACTTGATCCTTGTCTACAGAGATCCAAAGCAGAGGGTATCGCATGTCTGAATAAAGTGGCACTTTTCCTTTATCAAGGGCATAGTCAAGCCGGTGCAAGTGACCAACTCCTGAGTTGCCAAAACACCCCTAGATATCAATATTCCCACCACCATGTTTCATTGTTGTTTTGATGCACAGTGGTAACACTCTCCGTTCTATTCGCTTCTTATACAAACCCTTATGTTACAGTAATTCTCAGACTTGAATTCACCATTGATTAGGACTTTCTCCGGTGATCCACTCTGGAATGTGCTTATGCTTTAGCCTATGTCAACCTTTGTTTATTTATAGGATTAAATGGAAAAAGTTCCTAGATTTTCAATATGGTCTCAGAGTTTTGGACCCTACAGTATAGCTGGTGTTTCTACTAATTATAGTGACCACACTTCCATTGCTTTTTTCATCTGCAGGAAGCCGGAGAAAGGTATCCAGTACCTGACTGAGAGAGGATTTGTTCCTGACACACCTGTGGGTGTGGCTCACTTCCTTCTTCAGAGGAAGGGCTTAAGCCGACAGATGATTGGGGAGTTCCTAGGAAACCGTCAAAAACAGTTCAACAGGGATGTTTTGGAGTGAGTATTGCTAGGCAATAAATATTATGGAAAACAAACAACTACTTTAGCCAAATTTAGCCAAACACTATAGACATTCAAGTTCATCATACCATGTGAGCTTGAGTATAAAGAAAGTAAAAATTTGCTGGTTGCTAGCGATTCATTGGAAAATGGCAAATCCTGCCAGAAAACATAATAATGGTAAAAGAACTGGACTTATCATAGGCAAGTTCCTGTTCCAGCAAGGGCTGTTTTGTTATACTCATGAACAAGGTCATGAGTTGAAATTAGACAATGTAAAAAGTCTTCAGGCATTGATGTTTTTGCAATTAAGACTTACTCCATTTTAAATGATCATCTCTTCCTAAAATTTGTGAAATACCAGCATTCAAGGTTTTCCATATACTTAACTTTCTGATTTTGAAGGTTTCACCTGTGTGGGCTGATAGCTCTGTGAGTGTTTAGGTTCCTTTATACTACACCATTCTCAGAGTAGGCCATTGCTGGTGACATCAAGGATACACTGTCTGACCACTGCCCTTCATGCCCTGTAGTTGCGTGGTGGATGAGATGGATTTCTCAAGCATGGAGCTGGATGAAGCCCTCAGGAAGTTCCAGGCCCACATTCGGGTCCAGGGGGAGGCGCAGAAAGTGGAGAGGCTTATCGAGGCCTTTAGGTGAGACCCCTAGGCCTGGAGTGAACCTTGTGCAATGTGTCACTGAACAAACAAAAAAATTTAAAGGGGAAACTCACACAACTGTATGTGTTATTAATCAGATAATTAAAGTATATCTAAAAGAAAGTGTACAAAGTGTAAAATTCACTTTGATTCACCTTCTGTGTCCATGAAACATACGTATCTTTATGGTAAATGGAATATTTGTTCTCCATTTTCCACTGAAATCTGAGGAGACACGCTGCTAATTGCAACTCATCAGTCTGATCGTAAACTCAGCATTACTTCTACCACATCATATATTTTTTAAATGATATGCAGAAAGGGGAGGGGGAGACGACCAACTTCGCCGAGAATCATATGATAAAATGTGCCATATACCAAGAAAATAATCAAGAAGAAGCTTATTTTATTACTTGTACAATGAGCTGAGGAATATGATATACGAGTTGTGTACATTTTATTACATGGCAGAAGAGTGTTGGTCAATCAACTGTAGAAAGATGTTATTTTTGGTGTATTTTTACTCTGGAGTATTTTCCTTTCGGTTTTACTTGACCACATTCCTCACTTCAGCACTATTGACCTGTAGCTAGCGTTAATGATTTGGTCACTGCTGACCTTGTCTGAACAAATTTCTTCCCCCCATCGTAGCCAGCGCTACTGCATCTGCAACCCAGTAGTAGTACGGCAGTTCAGGAACCCAGACACCATCTTCATCCTGGCCTTTGCCATCATCCTCCTCAACACAGACATGTACAGCCCCAACGTCAAGCCCGAGCGCAAGATGAAGCTAGAGGACTTTGTCAAGAATTTGAGAGGTGAGCAGACGCTCCTTATGTGGCAGACATTTTCATGATCTTTCTCCTTCTGAAGTAACTGAGACGATTCTAATTAGCGAGTGCATTCAGCTCTCCCTTTCAAATTTAACTGCCTACACTTATTATGTTGTTTTACTAATAGTTTTACACTATATAATTTCAGGTCAATAAAAACTTGATACTATCTAACATATTTGCAAGGCCTGATTTTGGCATAAGCTTTCATTTTTACGTGTGCGTGCGCATTCGTGTGCGTGTGTGTTTGTGTATGCTAATGACCAGATGATGCCAACCCCAGGTGTTGATGATGGAGAGGACATCCCACGAGAAATGTTGATTGGGATCTACGAAAGGATCCAAAAACGGGAGCTGAAAACCAACGAAGACCATGTGTCTCAGGTTCAGAAGGTGGAAAAGCTCATTGTGGGCAAGAAGCCGGTGAGTCCTGCTGGATTCATGTGGTAGCTTTTCCATCTTACATGAATGCAAACAGAGTAACTGTTAAATTATAGGTTTACTAAAAGAGCTTTGTGCTTATACAGCTCAGAATACAGAAGTCTTACTTTGTCTTGATATCTTTCTGTTCTTGCACTGTAGATTGGATCACTACATCAGGGACTAGGATGTGTAAGTAACTATTAATTTCTTATGCATCACATGAAAAATTCTTTTCCTGATTTCCATGAAAATCATAAAGTAAATGATGAGGCATAATTTGAAGTGTTCTGAATGGTCTCATTACCACCATAAAAATTATTCCAAACTTCTGGACAGTTAACAGTCTCATTCAACTCAATGTCAACTCAAAAGTGGTCAACCTTTTACTTGGCTTTTTTTGATTGTTTGATATTTCTGCCTGGAACTACACATCTACAACATAACTGAGAATGTGGACAGAGCTTAATAGGGTGACGTCACATACCTCAGGAGCAACTTAAAGGGGTGAAAGTTTGTGCAATTCCAACGGGCTCTAAAAATTTTTGGAACATAATTGGATTGGTCTGGGTTGGGGGCCCAATATGACATGCTTTCATGGAGCCAAAATCTCTAGTAACACCCTTGACTGACGTACCCAGGCCGCTATTTGGAATGCTGAGTTTATACACAAAATAGCCTTAGGAGCTATTCAGCTATGCCACCTATAAATCATATCAAAAGTAAGCTTTAGTAAATCACCCTGTATGGTGATTTAGGTTTCTGCATATAATAATGCCATTTTTAATAGTATTTAAACAAGCAATATTTACAAAGGAATTGCAAATATTGCATGTGAGTTCTTTCTATTTAAAAATTGTTTTTTTTTTGCTTTTAAAAACTGTGAAGTTTTTTCATTTACAGTGACAGCTAAATTAAGTAATGAGTGTGCTTAATTTTTTAAAACGTCTGAGTTTAATTTATGTGATACTTCTGGCTTGCAAACAAACTATAGCACCTTAGCGATGGCTAAGAGCCCCTCTGTGGGAGCTGGAATTATTAAACAACCGGGGGTTGTTCATCCTGACAAACCAGTCTCCATCAAATCGTCTGTTTCCAAAAATACTCTAGAAATAAACTTTTCCTGAAGCGTGCCATAATATTTTGCAGACCTGGACTTCTGACAGGCCACTTCCTCCTTGTAGGTGCTGTCTCTGCCCCATCGGAGACTAGTGTGCTACTGCAGACTGTTTGAAGTACCTGACACCAACAAGCTCCAAAAACTGGGTCTCCATCAGAGGGAAATCTTCCTCTTCAATGATCTTCTGGTGGTACGCTGCACTATCTCCAATCTTCATGCGTGTTCTCTGGTTCCTTTCATCTCAGTATATCTCCCACCCAACTACAGATTCCTTTAATGCTATCTGTGTCCTAAAAACTCCTTTACACTTATAAACTAACTGCCTCAGCTTTCATGGCATCGGATGTTGTTATTTACAATGACAATGTGACAAATGTGACTTGAGATCAATTATGAGCACAGCCCCAGATCATGGACACAAGTTATTTGGCACATAATGTATTTCAGTAGAAGTTCCTATACAAATCGTGTCTGTCCATGACATTCTTTCTGGTAAGTTTATACATTAATGTAGCTCTCATCCCATCTATCTTTTAAAATTTTTCCTTTCTTTAGGTTACAAAGATTTTTCAAAAAAAGAAGAACTCAGTGACATACAGCTTTCGACAGTCTTTTTCCCTCTATGGGATGCAAGTACTCCTATTTGAGAACCAATGTAAGTACCGGATGCCAGACCCATCACTTAATGGGCTCCTGGTTCCTGATGAAGCTGCCATAGTGACCAAGCAAAGGACACAATTGGTTTAACTTTTCAAAAAGCTGCTCCAGAATGTATTTGTTAAGTACAGGAAGACCTTCTAGACTTTTTCCATTTATTCTGTTTCAGATTACCCCAATGGAATTAGACTTACATCAGCTGTCCCTGGGGCAGATGTAAAAGTCCTTATCAACTTCAATGCCCCAAATCCCCAGGATCGTAAGAAGTTTACTGATGATTTGCGAGAGTCCATCGCAGAGGTCCAGGAAATGGAAAAGTACAGGATAGAGTGTGAGAAACTCCTTTACAATATCAACTTGCAGATAAAATACGCAATAATACTATCTCTCAATGGCCTTAAAAATTTGTGTCTTATTGTGTATTCTTGCAACAAATGGTTACTAGGCCTTCTATTTAAATTGTTTAGATAGTGGGGGTGGTTTTGTCCCAAATGCATGAAAAGATTGGAGGAAAAGATACTAAACAGACATGGTAAAGAAAAGTAAATGATGATGTTTGAAGGACAAACCTGTATCATCTTGCTGGTATTATAGGATAAGACCGTGCAGATGAGTATATTCTCATCACAAACTCATCACAGCAGAATGAGAAAAGTAGAGCAAATTAATTTAGCAGTGGCATGCCATTCACCTGAATATATTGTCCATTTAGCGGAACTGGAGAAACAGAAGGGTGTTGTCCGGCCCAGCATGTCCCAGAGCTCAGGCCTCAAGAAGGAATCTGGGAATGGGAATCTGAGCCGTGGCAGCCTGGATGACAGCTACGCCATGGGGGAGGGCCTGAAGAGGAGTGCTCTCAGCAGCTCGCTGCGGGACCTCTCAGAAGCAGGTAAGGTTACACAGGTTTCCTGCACGCGAGGTACTGACAAAGTAGACCGGTTGTGCATAATCTGGGTAGACGGTGGAGGGTGACTTTCTGCTGAGCACAGACCTAAAGTGAGGTTCGGCTCCTGTTCACCGCTCATAATGAAGACCTGTTTTGCCTTTTGAAGATGCTGAACTGCATAGATGCCAAATTAGTTCTGAATGTGAGGCAGTGTGTACGTGGAGAAAGTAGAGTCCAGGGAAATGTGCTTGGGGCAGAACCTTTCTTTGGAAAGCGCTTGTGTCAGACAGGCATGTCTCAGAGAGGGATAAAGGATGTTCCCCTTCAGGTACATTTCAGAGATCACAGTCATTGAGTCATATGGGTTTTAGGTGTTCTGTAGTAATTGTTAGTAGGTTATTGATGTGTTCATTTCTAACAGGCCTGTTGATGGCATTTTACTTGCTGTTATCTTTACACTGATAATAAAGGTGATACCAACAAATTATTCAAATTTACCCTGATTTGGAGGCACTGTATAAACAGGTTATTCGAAACTGAAATCTATTTCTGAAAGCACTTGCTTGATTTCTTGTTTATATTTCATTGTCAGTTCTGTACTGTTTCCATGACATTTTGTTTACACATCAAATGTTGACCACCTAATCCATTACTCATTGTCTCTTTCATATCACGCATTGCTGGCTAAAACTGAATCATAATTAATTTTCTAACAATATAAAAACAAGCAGAAACCCACAACGTTGTGAATACTGTATAATATGTGTTTCCATATTTATCATGCTATGTTTGTACATGGTATCCATCTAACCTGTATTTTCCAAAACACAAAAAGCATTATGAATGTGTCAAATTTTATTAATTGCCAATAAATTTTATTTTAAAATACTTTCTAAATGCCATATGCCACATTGTAACAGTAGCGTAGAAATGAAGAACGAGCCCACAAATAAAATTTGCTGTTAAGCTTAATGGTAGCTTTAGGCTATGGAATTTTGCAATTATATTTTTGAATCTGGTTTATTATATA
>JAAGVU020000103.1:28722544-28738361 GCA_011763525.2 Mormyrus iriodes | reverse complement strand
TATATATATATTCATTTTATATTGTGTGATATATATTTTATATTATATATTCTATATTTCTAAGTCTGGTATATTTAAGAACACACAATAATTAGACAAATGAAAAAGGGGGAATTAAAATTGCCAACCAACAGACAATAATTACTGTGCAAGCTCTCTTAAATTTGTAGTTGGCTTCTACTTCCTAGTAATATTTTTATCTCATTCTTGGCATTTATAATCTTATACATACAATACTGGCCACCATTTTTGTTCATTATATAATTCTCTTAATTTTTTAAATTGAAAACCTTAGTTTTTATTATCTATCAGATACCTTACTGTAATAATTCTTATTAATATCTGACAGGATTGACCCTGATTAGTTTAATAAAACTGTACTTTACACTGGAGCATTTTGTTTCTGATGATGGAGAGATTTCTCCTTTAACACCTTAAACTTTAAATCTAAAATGACCTTTTTAAAGTTGCAGGCTTAAACTATTCAAACAAACGTTGAACAATCGTTAGGAAAACAGGAAATACAGAGGGTTTATGTTTGACAAAGGTCATTGGTTTGTATGTCTACATATATTGTCGTATGTCTGGATATTTGTGCTTGTTTCACTTACGTCACAATCTGGGATTTTTTTTAACAAAGTGACCTCCTCCTGGTGATAATATTTTTTGGGAATATAGTCTTTCCTTTTATTTTGCAGTTTCATGGAAAGATTTAGATTTTATTTCCTCACCTTGTCCCATGATATGTTGCTTTTGATTTTTATCTTTTGTTTTGTTTTTTTTTATTATTAGTCTTCCTTTCAAATTAACATTAGGAGTTACTTGTCAGTCACATCCACATTAAATCATCGACGGCAAACCACTCCCACCTTGGCTGTGTGGGTCGTCCACAGAGCCTCAGAGCCTCAGGCAGCTTGCGCTGGCTCTTGCCTGTTCACTTCCATACCACCTGAATACTAGCCCTGGTAAAGCAGGGGCTGTCTTACCTTTGCTTGCATATAAAGGCCCAGCCCTTGGGTGGTCATCACCTCTCCTGGTTTTCTAAAGTTTCTGGGAGTTTCCACGGAGGCTGTTAGCATTCTCCTATTATCTCCCCTGGTGACGTAGCAGTTTCCCAGCCCAAGTCAAAACGCATTATGGTGTACAGCACCCCACCACATGGCAGAATTATCTTAATCTAGCTTCCCCACCTCCCCCTGCTCCCTCAAAATCTCCCCCACCCTCATCAGAATAATCCCCTCCTATGCTATCATGCAGCCACAGCAGCCCCACCCCAACGGCAGGGACGAGGGATGTAGGCACCTCTGTATGACCCCAAAAATGTCCATTTCTAATCTGTGGTGTTGCATGTCCCGGGCAGGCAAGCGGGGGCGCCGCAGCAGTGCAGGATCACTAGACAGCAATATGGAAGTAAGTAGGAGGCCAGCCATGTAAGGCTATTCTCTGTGTGATGATGTGCTCTTTGAAACGCATCTTTCTTTCTCTTCCTTTTGCACCCTTTTTCGTACTTTTGTTTTTTTCTTCCTGCTGTGGGTAATGCTTAGCCGCCTGTCTGAACCAATGTGCATGCCTGGCCTGCCTGCATTTTGCCATCAGACTTGCCTCTCGTGGGAGGGGTGCTGCATCGCTCACGGGGCCTGCTGACCACTCTCTCCTTTCTGTAGCTCAGCATGAACTGACTAATCCCACTTACCCATCTACCATCGTTTCTCAAGCGTGTTGGTCTCTGATCAATGTTTTTTTTTTTTGGTGATTCACTTTTGTTTATCTTTTTTATATTTTTAGTTGTTTTTCTTTCTTTTTTTTTGAAGTGGAGCTACTTAATTCAGTGACTGCATAGGGATTGCAATTTTGGATGGGCATCTCCTTCCACCACAACCAGCCGTTTGGTTAAAATTCCCTCTCAGCCCCTGCACATCACTGGTCCTCTCTCTATCGCCACCTCTTGCGAAGCCCTGATTGATAACCAGTTTCCACCATGGTCAGAAAGGATCTCATAATTTTTAGTTTCCATGGACTAAAAGTCTTTAGGGGGAACGAACAGAAACATATGGTTTTTAATCACATTTGTCATGGTATGGAAAGGCAAAAAACAAGAATAAGGCTTCTTTGCTTTGCCAAGTCTCTCATTAGAAATGCAAATAGGAACATCCAATGGCAAGAAATTCAGCCAGGGTTTTGACAGGAGAGTATTGCTCACTTTTGTCAGGAGACTGGCAAGCTATTTGTGTTTGTTTTTTTTTACTGACCTGAGGCATGGTACACACTCAGACTGTACCCCATTAGGCAAATCAGTAGTATAATTCACTGCAAGCAAAAACAAAAAAACAAAATTTCAAATAAATCACCCTCTCAGCTATGTCACGGTATTTTCATACTCCAGTGCATTCAGACCACTGTGATACTGTTTATCGTTTAATAGAAGGATAGGAGTTCCATTACATGCTTTAAATAATCATCTATCCCTTTTGATGAGCCGGAGAAAATCCCAGTGTTAATGCTAATGTGCATTAAGCTATAATAGAACCCATTCATTTCATATACAAAACCCGTTGGTGTCATATCGTGATCAGAAACCTAACCATTTTTTGGTGATTTAGTGATTTGCCTCATTGATACCCAAATGTTGGATTTGGCACAAATCCATGAAGCAAGTGCTATTTTACGGTCTTCTGCATTGGAGTCCCCATCAGTGATGTACCCTTGTGATCTACATCCCAGGTCCTTCACTTCTTGGCTTTTCTGAAATGCCTTTGGTGTTTGTAGCAGATTCTGTTAGTGGGTGATTGTTACTTTTTCCCTTAATGGTTACACCGTAGTTCATTTAGAGTTTGAAGCAGCATGGCTTAGTTAGTCAGGCTTGTCAAGAATATTCTTTGGCATGTTTCTGATGTAACACTGTGGGGCCCTTTTTCATAGTATTGTCAGCTAATTTTTAGCATTAGATATATTGCATAGCCATGAAGATCTCTCATCTCTGTTCAATGGGCCAATCAGTAATTGTTTCTTTATAGTTGTTATTGTAATTGACTCACATGCCCATCTTACTGAAGTAAAGAACTGCAGTTTCGTGTGTGGTTATAAGCTAAGCTAATGCTAGACTCTGCATATCGTCAGTATGACTTCCAGGTCTTTCTGCCCAATGCATAGGAGCAATTTTGTTTTTAACATTTCTCTGGAGTATTTAACCTAATCCTGTGGTCTTGAGTCTAACTGTTGTTTTCAAAGTACGTCAGATAACTGGAACCTCAAAGATTTATTACAAAGATGAAAAGTTGCAACATTTCAAACCCATATTAACGATGTCAGTTTTAGTGCTTTTTCCCCATAAATATCTATCTAAACAACAGGGGGGTATATGATGCTGTGGAAATAATGCTTGTTGAAGTACGGTTGCTATGCTAACAATTATCCATACAGCTGCTATGTTAGCATTTCTCTCTGCATCTTTTGCATGTTACCTGCAATCAGTAATTAGCGGGCAGGAATGTGGAGCCCTTCTTCTGCGAGGCAGTGTCCAGTGTCACTGCTGCATGCTTCTGGTGGGTGGCAGGAGCAGTGACGGCGCTCTGTTGTCCCCCCCCCCTCCCCCCCAGGGCTCCATCATTAGCAGTCCCCATGCGCACCCGAGGGCCGCTGCTTCCCACGACGGGCCTCCGCGCGGCCACCCGTCCGCTCCCAACTCCTCCTCGCTTCTGGGAACTCTGTTCGGCAGTCGACGGGGCAAACCCCAGTCTTCCTCGGTGCACAGCCATCATTCCCATCAAGCTTCATTCCATCACCCCACCCTTATTTCACACACGCCCCACCCCTCCACGCTGCACCACAGCTCCCAGGAGCACCATACCATTCATGGCCAGCTCTGTCACGCCCAGCAAAACCCTCCTCCCTACCACCACCATCATCATTACCACCCACCCCAGCAGTACCGCCAGCATCCAGCCTACGCACCTCACCCTCACTCCCAGCACAGCCATGGCATCCACTCCCAACATGCATCTCACCACCACGGCCCAGTCCCCGGTAACAGTGGCAAACCTAAACACAGTGGCATCAGCACCGTGGTGTAAGGTGTGGGTGGGAGAAGGAAAAGGCCCAGTTTTCTAATCAGCAACACCAGTACAGGGGATGCTGTGAGCAGCCACAGGGGCGATCACTTCGGGCTGGCAGCCCCTCCAGCTGCTGGCTTGGATGGAGGGAAAACAGGTCAAAAGACTCCATTCCTCCACATCACTTGGAGATATGTTTCCTCAGAGAACAGGACTTCAGGATGGACATCCCTAGCTTACTGCAGCTGTCTGCCAGGGAGCCATTTGATCATTGCATGACTATCATCTCAGATCATGCAGACTAGTACATACACAATGACTACACAGAGAGTAGTAGCTCTGGCGATCACAACACTCTCAGAATGGTTGTCTGTCTCCCCATCTGGACAGCCTGGAACAAGACTGGAATACACACTGTGGCTCCTTTTCTTCTAAAGGGAAAGGTGGTGTGAAAATTAAGTTAAAAGTTTAAAAAAAAAAAAAATAAATAATTGGCCAAACTCGGTTCTGCGCACTTTCCGGTTTTATGTAGTTCAAGAGTAGGTCATTAGTTTTCAGCATGACTAGACCAGCAACTAAGAAATGAGTCTGAGAAGCACCATAAAACAAGTGGTTTCAGTTTTTACTGGAACTGCAGATCTGAACTTGTAGCCGTCAAGCAATCAGAAGTATGTGCCAAGTACTAGTGCTATAACAGTTTTAGTCTACTGTGCTTTGTACATTAAGCCTATAACCTTTTGTAGAATAGTAAAAGCACCAATTATTCTAAATAATGGAGACAGAAAACATGTCATGTTTCCTCATGTCATACTCTGTGGTTTTAGGCAATTAGTGCTTGTAGATAATTAGAGTCCTGTTGGTCTCAGTGGAGGCTGTTTGGATAAACCTCTAAAAGCAGGTTTTTTAGGGATGAAAGGGAACAAAGCGTAATACTGTACTTTATTTATCAGTGGGTGAGCCCAACTTCAAACATCAGGGGAAACTGAATAGAGACAAATCAAGGAATACAAAATGGAATTGAGGGCTGACGGCAGCTGGATGTCGTTTGTTTTTCTTGTTCGGTTTTACTTCTTCTTACAAGGCCTTGTAACCCCTGGCACGTCAAGCCGGTAGCAGTCGCATGCATACAAGAGCACAGCAGCCTCACGACGCTCCACCGCGAAGGCGCAGGGATGAGTCACGATACAATGGTCTTATTTGCTATAGCACACCACGGCCTCAGTGCATGTGTTTAAAAAAAAAAGAGGCATTATATTGCAATTAATTGACCTCATATAGAGCCAAATCTTTGCCCGCAGTTTGTGCTAGAGGCAGAGAACGGACAGGTACTGATGAAGGGGCCTTGAGAAATTGAGGCTTTTTTTTTGTTAACTGATATATTCCTGAAACCTCATCCAGCCTGTGGAAGGGAAATGCTCTTAACTCTCTTGGGGGGGGGGCTTTTTTTTTTTATAGTTTGTACATTTTTTATTTTTTATTATTCAATTAATTATATGTGCAATAGGTATATAAATACATATATACTGAAACAAAAATTGATTCATTTTCCATGCTGTCCATTTCCTGTCGCATCGCTTTATTCTTTTTGTTCTTGTGTCACCAGATCATTTTCTCTCCACAGCTTTACTGTTTCACTGGTCTTTGAGGCCATTTGTCTTGCAGTAACAAAGACTGTCCAGGAAAATATTCTTGCATGTCATGTCAATATATTGAGGCTGTTCTCTACATATTGTATATTTGCAGAATAAATCAGTGTTACTCTTGACTATTGTTGGAGCTAAATGTTAATAAATTACAATATGTAACCTTTTCTTCATTGAATTGTAATAATGGTAGATTATGTTACCATAGGTTGTTCTTGATCAAGGTTAGTTTTTTTTCCTCATTTTGTAAATATATACAATATATACATATATTGTAATGTACAGTGCAAACCCACAGTTTCAGTTGTGCAAGAGAGTATATGTAAACATTTTACAAAGCATATTACAATGATATCTAAATGTATTATGAGTTGCAATATGGGACCTGCCATTGTTTAGCACATGGAGCCATTGGAAAAAAGCTAACATTACTAAAAATTATATTTGTCTAGTACTGTACATAACAAAAGGACTTTCAAAAACAGCACTGCTAGATTGTCCAGGGATTGTTTTGTAGTTGCAGCAAATACATGAATCAGGACTCCTGTTCAGCTGTATGCTGAAGTCACATTCAGGTTCTGAAGAATAAGGAACAAGTAATTAATGTGGTTTTTGTGTTGTTTTTGTTTTTTTTTCCTTTTCAAGTCGATAAAGGATTGTAAGTAAAAAGGTAAGCGGTGTAACATTTCTATTGCACAAGGACTGTATGGATTCTCAGACAGTCATGGACGTTGAGACCGCACAGAACCCCACCTGGGAGTCCTAACCCATTCTGGTCCAGTGGCTGCAAACATACCTGACTTCAGCACTTTGCCGGTTTCACTTTTTTATGAAACCCAACAAGGACCCACTGATCTGCATTTTTGCCGTGTGACTTGTGAAATGGCTTGCACTGTGCCCAAGCATCAAAAACACCGACGCCAAACCTCCACCTGCCAAAAAGCAGGACTGAGGAAGGGATGGAGATGGTGGAGATGGCATTTGCTGTCAGATAAGCCCAGCCACACTTTCAAAAGGGGAAGCTAATTGTACATAGTCTTGATTTTAGTTGCGGCATTTCCTCTCACATCAGGGGGGTACTCCTGTCACTCACCTATGAAACAAATAATCTGTAAACACCTTTCTTCCACCACCAGCTGTTCTAAATGGTCATATGGTGTATATGTTAAATGAAGACTGTTGAAAAATATAAAAGTCACTGCTCCTCACCTAGTGGAGCAGTTCTGTCCTTCAAGCTCAAGACTAACGTGGTCACTGAAGAGGGAAAAGAGTACTTTCATTTTAATATGCATTCTGTTTGTAAGTAGTTCATAAGATCTTGTTGATGTAAAACCATAACTGTGATAATGTTAAGAAAACAAAATAAATAAGTTATGTAAAATGGAACTGTAGTGGACTGTGCTGAGTTAGGCTGTGCTGAATTAGGCTGTGCTGAGTTACTATGCATGAGTACATTAGCTCCCAGGTAAGTAGATACTTTCAGACATAAACAGATAATCTTTTTTTCTCTATATCATAGAGGAATTAGCATGGACAGCACTCAGTTTGATAGTCCCAATAGAACCTTCTATGTATCTTCTAATCATTTATCCAGTACAGTTTTTCAGTTAAGCCTATTCCAGGTAGCACAAGGCAATCTGTCTATGGAATCCGGGTCTGGAGGAAAGTCACACAGGGACACCATGTAAATACCACACACACATAGTGGAGAAGGGATTCAATCAAGTCCCAAGCCTGGAGGTGGGAAGCAGCAGCATTATACACTGAGCTGTGCCACCCTCCTCAGGGGTGGTTTGTCCTTTCAGGGGGAATAGAATATCTGATACTGCCACCTGCTGACTAAGACTTAATAGTGTGTGTGATGCATGTACGGGTTTGTATTTACCACATTGTGGGGACCAAATGTCCTCACAGTGTGGCGCAACCTGTTTCTTTTTTAATTTAAAAGAAAATTATAAGTGCCAGAAGTCCTGTATTTTGTTTGGTTACTCATGGTTAAGTACAAAAAAGTTGGGAAGCTGTGTAAAATGTAAATAAAAACAATTCAATGATTTGCAAATCATATAAACCCATTTTTCATTGAAAATAGAGCAAAGACAACATATCAAATGAGATGAAACAGAATTTTGTTTTTTTGTTTTATGACAAATATATGCTCAGTTTGAATTTGATGCCCCCATATTTTTTAAGTTATTTTTAGGCCTGTGGCAACAAAAGACTGGAAAAGTCAAAACATCTGTGAATATCTCACAACTAATTAGGTTAACTGGCAACGGGTCAGTAAGATAACTGGATACGAAAAGAACATCCCAGATAGGCAGAGTCTCTCTGCAGGGAAGCTGGGGAGTCTGGGAAGAACTGTGTGGGCAAATAGTGCAACCATTTAAGAATAATGTTCTTCAACGTACTTTTGCAAAGAATTTGGGAATTTCATCATCTATGGTACATTAAAAGATTCAGAGAATCCAGAGAAATCTCTGTACACAAGGAACAAGGCCAAAAACCAAAATTGGTTAGCTGTGATCTTCAGGTACTAAGGCAGCACTGCATTAAAAACAGACATGATTCTATAGTGGAAATTACTGCATAGACTCGGGAACACTCCTGAAAACCACTGTCAACAGTTAAAAAACGCTGAAAACAGTTAGTCGTTACATCCATAAACGCAGGATGAAACTCTAAATTGCAAATAAGAAACCATATCTAAACATGATTCTGAAACGCAGCCAACTCTCTGGGTCCGAGCTCATTTAACCCCTGTGTAGTCATAGACAGGATTAGGGTTTTACCCATAGAAATGAATAGAGAGAGTGTGTGTGCTTTTTTACCAAACAGAAAGCAATCGCTGAAAAGGATTTGTTTTAAATGATGCAAGTGTTTGAAATATTAAACAGCTGACGATATCCATGCATCTCCTCACCAATTTCCATGAACAGTGTTGCAAGGGAACCTACAGCCAATCAGGCAGCAAAGGGAAATGTTGTTCTGTTACAGGGAACATACACAAGCAATTACATGGTGCTGATCTAGAGTTTGCCTAACTGCATGACTTGCCATAGCGCTTCTCATTGAGCCGCTATGCTACCCTCTTGTTGATATCTGAATAATGTAATGCTGAAGCTGTAGTCTCCTTTATTTCAAATGAATTTCAGGTGTAATATTTATGCATCCATGAATTTGCATGTGTTTGTGAAGATTTTACTTGTCTTATCATTGCCTGTGCCTTTGAAAAAATAATATATGAATGGATAGACGAAGTCCCCCGTGACCCTGAATAGTATAAGCGGTACAGAAAATGGATGGATTGATGGATGGAGTGCTACACCAATAAAGCTTAAAATTGCACCGCTGCATAAAAAAGCACAAGTGCAAGAATTTCCTTCCTGACTTTTGAGCCACAGCTTCGAAGATAAGTGTTTCATATGCTTCCAGTGTACCCTGAAGTTCATGAAGGAAGCTTTATTTTGTCGGCTACTAACTGCAAGGTACAAAAAAATCAAATGTTATTGCTCTTGTTGTGTTTAATCTTAAACCCAGGTTAATATGGCATTAATGTAGTTTGTATTATAGTATAACATTATTAAAATATATTCAATTATAGCTAAAATGACTGTTAGCTTTGTTGATGGGTGTTTCTTCATTTGACAAAGTTCCTAGTTGTTGCTTCTTCATCAACCTCATTATTGTTCAATCTACCTCATATTTTCTGTTGCACTTTACAGCTATTTGTGCTCCACATTTTAAGTGAAGGAATTCTGAGTGAAAAATTCTGCAGCCATTTAGGATAAAGGAGGGTGTAAATCCATGGCTGCTATGGGATGGCTGAGAGGATCGATCATAAGCATGCTACTGCTCTTGTACTGTGGTGATGTGGGATCCTGCCCAGCCAGTTGTACCTGCTCCCCTCTGGCTGACAGGGGCCAGTGGGTGTATTGTGCCATTCTAGAAAACAACCCTTTCCCAGCATTGCCAAACAACACCATCATCCTTGATCTCCAGGGCAACCACCTCCATGAAATCCCTGCAGGCAGCCTGGACCACCTGTCTCAACTGCAAGTTCTGTGGCTGAAGGGCAATAACCTGGAATGTGGCTGCAAGGTCCTTTACCTGAAGCACTGGCTGGAGGACCAGAGGGAGCAGGTGGTGACGCAGGGAGCCTTGTGCTCTCTGCCCGATGGTACCCAGAAAAGGATTATCAGGCTGACGGGAAACGAATATCCCAACTGTGAAGATACTCGTGAGCTGGGGTGCCTGGTGCACATTAAGTGGGGTGTGGCAGTGCTTTGTATCACCATCTTGTCTCTCTTCCTCCTCAGCTACACCGTTATCATTGTCAGAAGGATATTCAAAAAATAACAACAAACCTCATTCTCTATGACTAAAAATCTGTGACATAATACCCGGATTTGAGTACTTCTCTTAGCTTCCTGGATTACTGTATAAAAAATGCCTGTACACATGGAATTACAATCCATCTTTTTGAAAGTTATTTGAAAGAAATTTGTTTGCTTGGCTGCCAGTTAAAGCCCATGCGGCACCCTAGGCAAGCCCATGCGGCACCCTAGGCAAGCCCATGCGGCACCCTAGGCAAGCGTTAACGGCTTCCCCCAAGGCAAACTTCACCACATAATTTCACTTTGTCTCATATGGTACGTGCTGGTCTACATCCTTCTCGCATCCCTCAAAAGATGGCGTCCTAGGTGGCTCCCCATGTCGCTTAATGGGTTGCCCAGCACTGCTTAGCTGACCCGTCGGATTGTCACCCTGCTGCATTGCTTTTTTTTTTTTGATATTCCTTTGACAACTATCAAAGTCAACGGAAATAAACAGATTTCTTACACACTTTATTTGTGATGGAAAGAAATATATGAGAAAGATGAATACGAGATATATGGATGACATGTCGTTGCATTATTAAAGATTAATATAAAATCCTGACTGCTTTGAGTCCACTTATGTCAATTTAACCTATTTTTAGTTAGTTGAACTAGGTGAATATCAATGTTCTATTTAATTACTTTGTTTTCTTGTCCCAGTTTTCCACCTTTTAATCATTCACAGCTGCAAAGCGATTGTATCTATAAAAACTAGACTAGATCAAAATTTTACAAAAGGTACGGTGTTGCTCAGTAGGTCCGGGTGCTTTGCTAGTGCTACTGACTGACGTTCAACTCCCATGGTTGGCATAGCGATGTCAACATTGGGCACTTGACCAAGACCCCTAACCCCCAACCGTGACACGGACCTGCTGACCCCACTTTCTCAATAGTGTGTTGCTTTAGATGAAAGAATCTGCAAAATAAATTAATGTGACTTCAGTGCCAATATCTGTTAAATATAAAGAAAAGAGCAACACATTAAAGAAATTGTTAAAGTTTGGGCAACGTTTTTGAAAAATAATTCAGATGTCCTTAATAAAATGTTTTTTATTTAGTTATGTAGTCCTTCACAACCAACACAGCTATAATAAGAATATGTATCTATCTGTTTTATCTTGGAAAAGCAGTGTCAATAGCGCAGCGCCTTTTGGTTTAGTGACAGCTCCCCTACCAGCAAGGCGTGGAAACCCCTCCCTAACAGCCTCCTCACAAGACAGCTGGAAGAGATACTCTTATCGTTTACCCCCATGCAAGTGGCGGTCATGTGACCCAGACTTGAATCCAGTCAGCCTTTATGTGTACAAGTGTTTTACAGTCTTCCTACATTATTTATAACTGGGATGTGGTAAATTGAAAATCAGAAAAAATTTAAGCTGCGCCCAAAAGTGGCAACTGGCCTCAAAGAGGACTTCAACATATCAAACTACCTCAGACAGAAGGATGTTTGGGACTGTGATCTCCAGCTCCATTACTGGTTTGACGCTTGAAGGTAATGCCCCAGAAACCACACCCGCTAAAAACTGCTAGAAAAGTCTGCGCTACACCGGTTGTACACTTTTGTATTGAAGCCTTTGAGCTATTTGCAATGTGATTGTTCTACAACTTACTAATATGTAAACTTGTGCAGTAAGTGTCATCACATTTTATTCATGGTTATGTACATTCATATTGTTATATTAATATTTTATTTTACTTAATGGAAGAGCAGACATCTTGAATGCTTACACAGGTAACTGCAGGATAAAAAGTTGCAGGATAAAATAGAAATACCCACTTTTTGAGAGCTGAACTGGTGACCTTCTCAGTCCTCTACAGTTTATTCCACACATTCAACGCATCAGATATAAACATTTCTATAGTGCTAATTATATTTCTGAGTACCTTTGATTGGCTTCTGGAAAATCATAATGTTTTCATTTGGCCTTTAATTTAATCTAAATGAACACTTGGATGTATGTCTTTAAACTTTGAAGTTACCCCAGTCCATTTTCAAAATAAGGATAAATTCTATAGAATCTAGAATTTAGAACAGAAGAATTAAAATACACAAGGGTTAAGGGTTATGGAATAAGGGAATGAAATAAAAAAGTCATGTGCCTCAGTCCCTGCACTGCATGTTTGTTTTTGTGCTGAGGACTTTTGAAGGATGATCTGCCATATTCCCTGGCTCTGTTTCCCATTGCTCCCCCTGCAGGATGCATGCTGGCACAGCATTAGCACTCTTAACTCTCTTGGCTTCTTCTGCACGGATCAGCCCAGACTCCTGCCAGTGCTGTGCAGTTGGAACCTCAGAACTCTATGTTGACTGCCGAGCAAAGGATCTGACAGTAGTGCCTCCCCTGCTGCCCAGCACCAAAGAACTCTACCTGCAGGACAACAAGCTGACCACCGTGCACCCAGGACAACTGGATTCACTGCACAGTTTAATGGTAGTCAATCTATCTGGCAACCCCTGGCACTGTGGCTGTGACATCCTATATCTGAAGGCCTGGCTCCAGGACCATGGGGAAGTGGCAGGAATCCCCACGTGTGCCTCACCGCCCAATCTGGCACATAAGCCCATCGCCAAACTGTCAGCAGCAGACCTTTCTGAGTGCAGCCAGCATCACTGCCAGAGTACGTGGTTGGACACTTTTACCATCCTGCTGTTTTTAGGTCTGGTCGCTATGCTGCTCTGGTGCCTGTGGATGGCTAAGAACTCCTCCTTGACAATTAGCCTTGATCGGAGACACCAAGGGATTGAGAGCAATCTATTACGATCCTTCAGGCCAAAATATGAAATAAGACCCGAGTCCCGTTCGATGGAGGCTGAATCCACACTTGAGTGGACGAATGACCTGCAGAGGCCTCTGCTTAACATGGAAATCTTACCTCAAATCATTGATGCCTTGCATAAGAAGCACAATATAAAGATTAAGGTAACATGATGCATAGGATGGATGGCATGCACACAAAGGGACCACGCGTGGCCAGTTGAGGATGTGGGGGGATGAGAACAAGTGCTTCTACATCTCAAATAGCAAAGTCTGTTTATTTCAGTACTCCTTCATAGACCTTGTTAAGAAAAATATTACTCGCACAGTTAGTTTTTTTTATTTTTTTTACTTTTTTTTTACTGTATGCATGATCACCCTTACAGTTTTTCTCGATTGCTTTGGCACATTTCATGAAACATACTTAACATTCTCACGAGTCTAAAAGAATTTCTCAAAATAATTCATGCATATAACACAACACTACGGTTCAGCTGCAAAAGGGCATATCTCACAAAAAACAGCAACATGACAATACAGGAACAAAAAAATGGCAATAAAATCATGTACTTTGGGAAACCAAAAACACAACAATTCTGTATCACTAAAATTTATGTAATATATTTCTAAGTCATTTTGAAAATTTGGAGAACTGTTTTGCATGTGGTGCCTAGCACAATGATCACTTACATATATAGTTTTGGGTGTAAAATTATTACACAGGCAAACTACACATTCCATTTTGACCAACAAGCCTAAAGCAAATGAAAAATGTACCAAATGGCTGACAATGCAAGACCATTTGCATATATGTACTAAAACATTTGCAAGTTGTGTGAAACAATGAAAATTGATGTTCTGCTGTGCAGAAGTTACATTATGGTGTGGGGATTACACTTCTTGTTTTACTAATCACCTACAAAGCTCTCCATGGACTTGCCCCTCAATATATGTCTGACCTTCTTCTTCCTTACACTCCAGCCCGCACAAAGATCATTGGGCTCCAGCCTTCTTACTATACCTAAATTCAGATTATCTTCCATGGGTGGCAGGGCATTGCATGTGACAGCACCTACACTCTGGAATGCACTTCCTCACCATCTGCGAGAGTCTGTTAACATCTTCAAGCTCCAATTTAAAATTCATTTATTTCAGGAATGCTATAATGTGTCTACCAGTATGTAACATTCTCATTGTTGTTTTGTGGTTGCTGTTACTGTATTGTATTGTATTGTATCTGTATAGTGAAGCGTCCTTGAGTGTGAGTATATAAATAAAACATTATTATTATTATTGTTGTTGTTGTTGTTGTTGTTATTATTATTATTATTATTATTATTATTATTATTATTATTATTAATTTCATTTGAAAAATGCAGCAAAACAGTTGAAAAAGGAAACATACTTTTATACACCTCAAATTCTAAATACTGTTGTCAGGCTCCCTAAATTTTGACACTGCAAAAAGTGAAGACATGAAATATCAGTGTCTGTCACATCCATTCATCCATACATGCATCCATCTTCAACCTGCTTATCATGGTCAGGGTCACCAGTCGGTGGGGCAGTTGGAGCCAGGCAGCACTGAACAAGGAGCTGAGGTACACCCTGGACAGCATGCCAATTTACTGCAGGACATGTACACACACTCACATGCATACACACATTCATACACTGCAGGCAATTTAGAAATGCAACAGTTTTCTGTGACATGCATTTAAAAACTATTCAGCTTCAAAAGTTTATTGATGTTTGTCAATAAATGCATAATTTAAAATAATATTTACATTTTAAATATTTTTTATAATACATTTTTTAATTAATTATCAGATAAATCCATCCATCTGGATTATTTTCCCCCCTGAGGATTTTATGTCGTGATAAAAATAAGAGTACTTATTAGCAGTATATTAGCAACATAAAAGATTCTCATAATGTTACCTTTGGTCACTGAACTGAACTGCTTCCTGATATTTTAACATTACAATGTAAGGATTTCTTTCTTGTACCATTATTAAATTGGTATGGTAATTGTAAACATTTGGTTGGCACACCTAGCGTTCACCTTAATAACTCAAAAGTGTACAACAACAATTTCCCAATTGCGAGTCCATCTTATAATGGACCATTACCTAGCCTGGCAGCTACTCTGCTTGTACACCGATCAATCATAACATGGCAGGTTAAGTGACTTACATTGATTATCTTGTTACAATGGTATCTATCAAGGGTGCCAATATATATTATACAAGTGAACAGTCAGTCAGTTCTTGAAGTTGAAGTATTGAAGCAGGAAAAATGGGCAAGCGTAAGGATTTGAGCGACTTTCAGGAGGGCCAAATTGTGATGGCTAAACAACTGGGTCAGAGCATCTACAAAACGGCAGGTCTTGGGCGGAGTTCCCAGTATGAAGCGGTCAGTACATACCAAAAGTGGTCCATGGAAGGCCAAACGTGAACCAGTGAGAGGGTCATGGTCGCTCAAGGCCCATTGATGTATGTGCGGAGCGAAGGCTATCCCTTTTGGTCCGATGCCACAGGAGAGCTACTGTAGGGCAAATTGCTGAAAAAGTTCATGCTAGCTATAATAGAAAAGTGTCAGAACCCACAGTAAATGACAGCTTGCTTGGTGTGGTGCTGCACAGCTGCAGACAGGACAGAGTGCCCCTGCTGACCCCTGTCCATCACTGAAAGTGCCTACAATGGACATGTGAGTGTCAGAACTGGAGAATAGAGCAATGGAAGAAGGTGGCCTGGTCTGATTCATGTTATGTTGCATCATGTGGATGGCTGGGTGCATCTGTGTTATTTAGCTGGGGAAGAGATAGTACCAGGATGTACAATGGGAAGAAGGCAATCTGGTTGGAGGCAGTGTGATGCTCTGGGCAATGTTCTGCTGGGAAACCTTGAGTACTGGCATTTACACTCACCTAAAGGATTATTAGGAACACCATACTAATACGGTGTTTGACCCCCTTTCGCCTTCAGAACTGC
>JAAGVU020000103.1:28711852-28722444 GCA_011763525.2 Mormyrus iriodes | reverse complement strand
GCATTGAAGCAACTGCCATGTGATTGGTTGATTAGATAATTGCATTAATGAGAAATTGAACAGGTGTTCCTAATAATACTTTAGGTGAGTGTATGTAGATGTTACTTTGACACGTACCACATACCTAAACATTGTTGCAGACCAAGTACACCCCTTCATAGCAATGATATTCACTGATGGCAGTGGCCTCTTTCAGCAGGATAATGTGCCTTGTCACACTACAAACATTGTTGAAAACTGACTTTAATTGAGCAATATGGAAATTAATTTAGTGGAAAACAGCACACCTTGGTGATCTTAATGAGAAATTCCCACTTTGCCATCTCTACTCGTCATGATTGTCAAAGAGTTTTAATTAATATGACACTATCTCCTGATTTAGAAACCAGGGTGTTTCCATAAAAATCTAGATATATGAGTACTTTCTCCATATACAAAAGGGGTGGCTTGTTGAAGGTTCTCTGTCTTGCTGTGTGTAAATTCTCCCCATGTTCCAGTGGTTTACTCCTATAGTCCAAAGGCATCCAGTAAGGTTAAATGGTGTCTCTAAATTGCTGATAATGAGTGTGTCGTTGATCATCTTTTTCTTTTTAAACAAGGTTGAAAGCATGACAAAAGCATTTTAGCATGGATTTTTTTGCACACGACATACAAAGTCATATTCATTGGACGCAGTTCCAGTAATCAACTCGTTTAACTCAGTGTAACACATTGACAAGCATCACACACACACGTTTTCAGCATTGTATTTCTCTTATTGTGTGTGTTACATCCAGGTTCGAAAGACTACATAATGGGTAGCACTGACAAGCAAGAACTCGTTTTAAAGATTTGCATTTGTTTAGCAGAGGCTTTTGTCCAAAGTGACATGGAATTGAAGAAAGCTTAGAGTGAGAGACCGAGGTCAGTCAGCACACAGCACCCTTGTCAGTCATGGAATTCAAATCTACATCCACAGATCCCTGAGTCACTGAGATACATACTGCTGCAAAAATTTTAAAAAAAAAGGGTACCACTTTATAATAAGGCTCCCTTTTGCCACGTATAAATAGTTGTAACTCAGTATTAAAAAGAAAACTCTTATAACTTATTTATAACTGTCTATTAATGATTAATGAATTGTTACAGCTTAAGTAATAACCTAACCATAAACCATTCATTAAACCTTTTACAAGGGCAGTCTTACTGCAACGTGATACAGAATGAGTTATATTCAGATTAATATTCAGCCTGTTCAAACTCCATCACTGTTCATGTGGAATCACTCCAAAAATAAAATTAACCATCCAAAAGCAAACTGGTAAAATACTGCAGTTTAATATAATTTAAGAAAACAGACATTTTCCCCCTCAATCTGTAATTTAAAAGATCTAGCATTTGCAAAATAACAGCATTAATACAGCAGCAAGCTTATAATTATGTAAAGAACAGCAGGTTTAGATTATGCTCCAAGAAAACAGACAGCAGTCCTTATATATTTTGCACATGACAACTTCTTTAGCTAAATATTGCATCCTTTCAGAAAAGGAAGGATTAGTATTTCCGAACAAGAATAAATAACACTAATAAATCCTTTGATTTTTTTGCTTGGAAAACACCAGTAACTTTAGGATGCAGCTAGGACTTTCATTTTAGTGAAATCAGTTACTCCCATAGCCTAGTTGTCCACAGTTTATGATACTTGGAGCTCAACCTATTGGACAGCTATACATCAGATACATATTGGTACACAGTAACACAAGACCACAATGAGCTTTATAGTGGAGAGGTCTTTACAGTCTTTTAATGGAAGACAGCCACATGCAGTCAAACAGTGTGTCACAGGGCAAAGAATAAAGACAGCGATAGCTTGGATTGCACAAAGGAGTTAACTAATAAGAACAAATGTTTGGATGCTTTACAAATGTTAAAATTTCTCAGTATCAGCATTAGTATTAAAAAATAAAGCGTTACATTAATAGACATTTAAATTATTATTATTATATTCTCATTGTTCTTTGTATTGCAAAGGACTACAAACTACGAAAATTGCCCAATGAATGAATATTTTAAAAATTACATTTAAAATACCCATAATTCTGAGACAGCTGCATATTATAAGCTCTGAAAAGCTCATGCAACATTTTCAAATTTATATGAATACCAACTAAACACACGATACAGAATGTAGTATTAGCTTTACCCACAAATATGGTCAATGTTTTTCCATTACGCTGAATTTCAGACCACCTAAGACTGGAAATAAGTAGTTTTGTGTAAGATAAGTCAGGTACTGTATAGTGTGAATCAACCTCTTGGAAAAAGTTTCTACTTAAATTTTTGAGGTGGGGGGGGGGGGTCACATGATAACACTTCTGATCAGACAGCCCCTCTACTAAAGGCAGACCCTTGACCTGTGCACCTTATGGAGTCTTAAATTTCTCCTTTTCAAATATAAGTTCCACAGCAGCATCCACATCCTGCACCACATAGCTGGGTTCTACCAGTGATGGGTCGAAGCAGAGGTCGCGATGCCCATGGAACACAGTCTCCCTGATGCTATGGCCGGCACTGGGAGGTACCTCCATGTGTGGGTTGTAGACACCAGTGCAGACCAGGATGGATTTACAGGAGGTGGCAGAGGGGTCAGTCAGTATGTTCTCCCAGGCACCATCCACATTGTTTTCATGGGGCAGTGAGGTGGAGGACCCAGTGCCACCCAACACTTTGGCCACCACTTTTGAGCTCTTGCAAGCAGTCCGCTCTTCAAGGTAGCGGTTGTACATATTAGCACCGTAGATATCAGTCATGAGGTTGTCTCTGATCAGAATTATATGAGAAACAGAGCAGAATTTTACTCAGAAAACATGATAGTACAATAAAAATCCTCCCTGTCATGCAATATGTTAGGTTGCTATGGGTCAATAAGCATGCACAGTGTGGTACACATGGATGGCGGTAAAATGATCATATGAATAGCATGTTTGCAAATTGGTGGGCAATCAGGAGTGCATCGTGACTCAGGCACTCGAGTAAGTGACTTTTGTTCTTTTTATTCTCCTTACAAAGCTCTATAAATATATTTAGTTTCTTCTATATATTTGATAAGGAGATCGTTCAAGGTTTCTGTTTTTTTAACGTTTCTATGACATAAACTCACGTTTTTGGTTTTGATGGTTTTGCGACACTTTTGTTTCGGGGGGATGGGGGGGGTGGTCACCAACTCCAGAGTGTTGAGTCTAATTAACGGTTTTTAGATACACCTATAAAGCGGAGTGATACATGTGAAATGAAATGTGCGAGTGTGGTTATACTCTGATAACAGCACTCACAGAATGCCTCTTGCCCAATCAGATTTCTTGGTTGGAACTAAGTGTTGTATAATTAGAAATAATGTTGTGAAACAGTAATAGCCTATTAGCATGCGAGTTGAATGGTCTTACCCAATAGCATACAGCGATCGGACAGGTTTCTCCCAGTCTCTCCTAGCTGCCTGCTCCCTGATTAGATGTTCGGCATAATGGTAAGTCAGCTCACTGGGCTTGCCCATTAAGGCCTCATATTTCAAGTCCTTTCCAGTTATCTTTTTGTAGATATTCTCTAGACAGACCAGGAAAGTTCCATGGCCAAATCTGTTTGGGGAAATCAGAGAGGCAAAAAGTGAAAATAAATAAGAGGTAAAATGCCTGAACCTTATATTACACCTCTGAATAAGTGATGTCAAGTTAACTCATTTAAGGATGCAGGGTCCGCCTTACTCTATATAAAGAACATGCAGGTTTCCAGTCACATATAATAGGACGAAAAGAATTTCATAGATTTAGTGGTTTAACCAGCTCACAAAGTTTTCTGCTTCTGACTTTTATACTGCAGGCAAAATTCAAGAACGCAACTACAAAAAAATCAACCCAGAATACATGGTGTTCTGTAATGCTAGAAAGAGGGAATTGCAATGCACACCATAAGGTGTCACCCAGCTGCTGGCATTCACACTATCTAGTTGTGCCCTCCATTGATGAACATTAACCCTGACTCTGAGTACCACTGAAGTCCTGAACATGGGCAATTTAGAAGGAACATCTTATATTGCCACCTTTCAATAACAGGGCATGAGTCTCCTTCATATCTCAAGCCTTACCCAACATTATTACCCAACAATGTTTACACACTCCTGGCTGTTACCGTGGAGATTGGGCTTCTGCCATCCATATGAGGTCCATGTTGCAGGCCAGCAGAGGAATGTGAGGGACCTTCAAGGTCTGATGCGAGTTGTTCAGGTTTCCATTAGTCAGCAGGACATCAATGATCAGCTGCAGGTTTGTCTCCCATCGAATGGGCTCCCCAAAGAGGATAACAGCTGACACACAGTGGGGGGGGGGAGGGGGGGGGGGTTATACTTTCAGTGCAAAAACTCAAATACATAGTTTGCTATGAAAAATCTATAAGAACTGGAGGATTTGCAGTTGTCTTAATTATCAAAAAAAGAGGCCAAGCTTTTTCAATATTTCATTTTTCTTTCTCAGTATAAACTCAAAATTCTTCTCTAAGTATCTCAGCAATTATTTAGTTTAACATGCCTGCTTAACTAAAAGCTTGACACTCATTTTCTAGTCTTTTGTGCATTTCATGCCTTTGTTCTATTTGCAACAATGTAGACATCTAGATGAGACATGAAACATGTCAAAATTATATTCTTATTAAACCCAGGTTCAAAGACAACTTTGAAATTTACCTATGCATGAAACTATTGTTTTGAAATAAAAGTTTGGCTTCCTTGGAGAAGAATCTTAAAGTACAATTCAACATTCAAAATAAATGTGCATTTACCTTCAATCTTAGGTAGATTTACAATGGGGGGTGACTAAAATAAAAAAAGAAAACTCATTAGGGCCTTCACAACTGGAGTCAACAAAACAAAAACAAAATTAAAAATACAAATTAAAAGAAAAGAAAAAAAACACACACAGCAGCTTAACAGCTGGGTTTGATCTCTGAACTCACTGGAAGTTTTGGTCGTCTGTTGTGATCAACCATGTCGAGAAGTGGGAAGGCCTCCCGCAGCATGTCAATGCTGACCACCTTTTGGAAACCCAAGCTACAAGTGGATTAAGAATAAAACAGGGCTCTTCAAATTTGATCCCCCATTCCAAGTCCAGGCCTTGTTTTCAGTTCTCCCAGGTAGTTGGTTTAATAATTACTGATTCTGATTGGCCAGAGGCTTCACACCTGGCTCACAGGTAAAGGAAGGCTGGAAAATCAGCAGAGCTTGGACCTTGAGGATTGTGGTTTGAATAGCCCTGATATACAAGTTTCAGAAATGGATGACCCATAGGGATTTGATTTTAACTTTTGTTCCATTTAAACAGCAACTGCAGAGGCAATTCTGAGCATACCTTTCAGCCTGTATTTACTACAAAAACAGATAATATAGCAAACCCACACAGACAGCAAGGCATAATATGCCAAAGCAGCAGTAATATAAGACATGCTTCACTGTGTAACTCTTGGATGCCCCCATGTGGATATGTAAGGGAGGGTCATGAAACTGTTTCACAAGGAACAACAATGAATACTATCTATAGTCCTTCAAGTACGGCCATAATTATAAGCACTTGCGATAAAAACAGAATAATTCAACACTAAGAAGGATACTTCTTGGCAATGTCCAGAACTGGGCCTTGCCCAGACACCAAAACACACTTCTCATGGTACTTCTTGAACATTCTCAGGGGACTGTGTGACATCAGGACCTGATCCTGGGAGATCTGAGACAAAAACAATCATGTTCAATCCATTCTACTTTGAAAATACCACCACAGTTAAGGGCAATATTGTTTAGTAAGAAGAAGTATATTTTATTTCAAAAGAAAATAAATTTGCTACCAAGATAAATAGCTTTAACCCTTTCTTTGCCTTTTAAACCACACTGGACATATGGTCCTTTATCTGGTATGAACAATACTATGTGAATGCATAATAGTTCTGCTTTTTAAAAATTCTTTATGAGAAATGAGTGGAGATGTTAACCCTCCCTGCTGAATCTGTGGGCAAAGCCTGGCAACAGTCTCTCATACACATACCTAACAGTAATCAACCTCATACACCCCTCATTTCCATACACTACAGCACATTAGGAGATCAGCAGCAATGTATCCCAAACCCTAAAGAATGAGCAAATGCCCATGTAATTTTATCACCAACCTCAACAATAAATTTAATAAATTGTGTCATGTAGCTATACATACACGTCAGAGTCATGATACACTACAGGAATTCAGTTTTGTCTCGGTAAACAATTGTTATTTATTATTACGGCACAAAAAAGTTAGTCTTACCAAAATAACAATAGGTAATATATCAGTGGTTGTGATAGCAATAATATAGCAAGCTAGAAATATCCAGTTTATGACAGATGACAAAATGGTTCTGCTGAAAACATTTTGCTTCCCTGCCAAAAGACAACAGCTTCCCGCTTGGCAAGAAGATAGAGACTGCCACTTACTGGCACCCCCAGGAGATGAGACAGCTGATCTGCTTTCGTCTGGCGAAGGCAGTTCCCTGCATTTGTGACAAAAACAATGGGTGCCACAAACTGCCCCTGCGAATTGATCAGTTTTTGAAAGGCCCTCTTGGCAGCCGGAATCGGCGTCTTCCCCCGGATGAGCACACCATCAATGTCAAACAGGAGACCAAAGCTAGGACAAAACTGTGAAAGAATCATTCTAGATTTTAAAAGTCTGTTTAATGATTGTTTATAAGTTTTAATGCCAAACAAGACAGCACAACATGCATGAACAACATTCTATCAGTGCATCCATTAATTTTCATTAACCACTGATCCAGTACAAGGTTATAGCGAACCTGGATTTTATCTTACAAGGCACACATTCTCACACGAGCACACACTGTGGACGACTGAGAGACACCAGTTTGCCTAACCACATTCTCATGGACAGTGGGAGGAGTCCCAAACAGGGGAACTGAAGTTCTCAAATGGGAAAAGTTTTAAGGGCAAAAGCCAGCTATCTACTTTGCAATTTTAAGGGTATGTGAGCTTGTGAATGGAAACAAAATGTATTATGATGCATTACATTGTAAAGGCATTATTTTCTATTAATAAAATCCTATTCCTATTCCTATTTATAAGGATATTTAAGTTGCCTTTCCCTGACATGTCTGTAAATACAGAAGGGTCTCCATGTTCTTGAAAAACAGTAGAAGCTCACTTTCACAGAAGGATGGAAGAAAAACAAAATCATAAATTGTCAGAAGGGTAAAACCCACAAAATGTTAGTTTTCTAATCAAATAAAATGCACAAACATTTTTCTTTGGATGGTTTACAAAAGCAGAGATTTTAACACACATTTGTTATACTATCATAGTTTCTCACTCCCAAGAAGTCATAAAGCCTCTATAAATACAGAAGAAAAGGTGTAAAGGAACAGTATGTTAAAATCTGATACAGGAGGCACATTTGGGAAAATGGGATGATATCAAAATGATTCATTTTCATGTTTTATAAACCTGGAATATGAAGCACACCAAAAAACTAGGACCACTAATTTGTACTATGTACATAATTTATACAGTTTTAGATTTTTTGTTTATTTTTAACCTTTAATAGGTGCGGTTATCAAAATTTGGCTGATAACTACAATATAACAGCAAATGGGGAAGGTATATATGTTTAAGAAATAGAAAGCACTTTTCCAAAGTATTTATTTACAGTACTTTGCAAAAGTCTTAGGTAGTCAAAGAAAATGATGTTTAAATGATCTTCATGTTGACATAAAACTATGATATTATGCCTGTCAAAGTGTGTCAGCTTAGCCATTTAAAAACCTCTCCTGAATTCACCCCCGTATTTGCAACAATCCAATAAAGCCATGCATTTAACTTGACTACTACCTCGCCTTGTATACCTAATTAATCACTGACTTTGTAAAACTAAATTAATAAATTAAATGATCCGTTGGTGAAATTTAACAAATATAAGGCTAAGGTGCCCCTCCAGAGGGTTTGGGAACTGAATTGGTATTAATCTAGCCATCCGACAAGACATCAGTACATTTTGGGAGAACAGAAGGAATTATTATTAGTTTTTATTATGTTACTCAAATTAGCATATGTTCTAAGTTTTTTCCTTGGAAAATTTATGCTTACAATCAGATAAAAAGCTTTAAACATTTTCTTTGATTGGCTAAGACTTTTGCACAGTACCGTATGTGTACTCTTCGGGGGTTCAAAAGGATACCAAATGTGCAGTATTCACTTAATTTATAATCAATCACCAAACGGTAAATGTATCCAAAGCAATTTGCGTTCCCCGTTATGTTTCAATAAAAGGGCTTGCTGATTGCATATTTTTTTTTCCACCAACCGTGTCTGAAAAGGGTTCATATGTTTTGTGTATATGATCAAATTAATTTTGACCCAATGTTGGCTGACAATTCTGTTGTTAACCATACAAACCGAAGTCTGTCTGACGAAACCATTTCTACACTGCTTTTACAATATTAAACTTACAATTTAAAAGGGACATTAACTGCAAGTATTCAATACATATGTAGTTAGAAATATATCAATCAAGTCTCAACACTTTAATTAGTCATTTTCACTCATCTTACAGACAAATTATTTGACGTTTGGAAAGCAATCGATTCTGGTGTAACGACTTCATGTCGTTTGATAAAGTCTAATCTCCATCTCTGAAATAAGTTGACAATAGAAGGACACTGTAGGATAAACACTCTTAGGCCAGTGTTCTTCCTCACTGGACCGACGAGGCATCTAAGAAATGCAGGAGCTATGAAATTACAGTGAATTATACAAAGTCGGCGAGATTGTTGTGATTAGTTATAATTGCCGGTATTGACATTATGTTGGTTTCATTCCACCAATCAAACAAACGTGAATGGGGGCCTGGATTTTGACAGAAATAATCATTTTAAATCTAGGGCAATACTTTACATTAGAGCAAAACGCCGCAGACACAACCTTCTTGACACGTTTCGGAAGAGTGTCATAAGTGGCAATAAGGAACCGGTGAATTGACGAGCAAAACACCGGTAAAAATTCAACAAAACTGCCGGTGATTATAATATACAATTAATAACTGGTGTCGAGTAAGCATCTCTATAGATTTTTCCTCAATAAACCGTCGATCATGCAAGCGTAATAATGCATCACGTTAGGAAATAGACTGGACAGCACAATGTAATTACTATTTCGGACCGCATTCATTTGCCCCCTACCTTACTGTCAGACGGAGACCCACAAAGTCCACACTGTAGTAACAGAGTCCCTCGCTCGACTTGCCGGCTACATAAGCCGTTAACTGCCCGGCAGAAAGATAAGAGAGCTTTCATTTCTGTCCGTATTTTAGCGAGGACCTGGGACAATGCAGTCCCCCGCAAAACAGCAGCGTGATGTGATCGTCTTTTTCTTCCCCTGTCCTCTCCCTCCATAGATCTTTTCAAGGGAAGGCCAGATGACGACAGAAGAGGAGGAGTTCCCACATCGCACAGGAGTGGGAAATACTCATTATAAGGGCAATAATAATGGGGGAGAAATGTTTTTACTAAGGCAGAAATATACTCAGCCAGATTCCGCAGATCACACGGCACTTAATAAAGAACAATAATCAGTTCTGAAGTTGAGTCACATTAAGACAAAATTTTTTGCTTTGCGCAGTACTGCTCGGGAAAAAAAAAGATTTTAAAAAGACTCATGTCTTCTTAAAATATTCAGCAAAACCTGCGTTGTAGTATTCAATTACAAAAATATTAAAAGGTATTAAAATAATTGATTGTCCTACCTTGTCTAAATTCCCATACCCTAGGGCAAGTCTGTAATTACATCCATCGATATCGCTACCGTTTGTAAATGAAGTGTTTTCAACCAGGGTTGCGTTATGCGGCTGAGGGGGGAGGGCTGAAGAAACATTTCGTAAATTGACGACATTGTGTTCGTCGTATTAGTATCCGGTTTATGCAAAGCTTTACGAGACTCCGGTTGGAGATAGCTCAACAACTGCTGAAGTCCTCCACCCCCTGTCCTTAGTTATATGACCATTCGTTGATTGTAGGTGCCCCTAGCTCTGGTATTTATATTGTTTTCTGGAGTCCTCGGTTTAATAATTGTTTGAGATGTTTACCAAATATACTTTAAAACGGTAACATTTTTAATTTGCTGGGGGGATGGGACACAGGTAATAAATATATTTAAAATCGTGCTGTCCAGATTTAGTTGTATTTCGGTCTGGACGCAAAAATACCGGACAAATTGCCACCCGTATTGGTTTAAAACGGGACACGGGATTTTATTTCTCAGTAGGCCTACGTGACGATCATGTGAAACGAGATGGGTGGCACATCTAGGCTAAGATTCTATTAAACAGGGTTAGCTGAGGCCCTTTTTAGCCGAGCCCCCTTCGGTCCGGGTAAGCCCGTGCAGTAAAGGGCCCTTGGTTATAAGAGGTAGGAGTTTCATATGTTTTTGCTCAAATTTATTTGAAAATGCAGAGAACATTAAATACAACAACAACAATTTATTCTTATATAGCGCCTTTCACGACAGAGTCACCCCAAAGCGCTTTACATGACATTAGAGA
>JAAGVU020000103.1:28652477-28682347 GCA_011763525.2 Mormyrus iriodes | reverse complement strand
ATGAAACCCAATAGACTATGAGGACTAGTGTGGACTCACTAAATGCTGAAAGTTTAACTTGTGTGGCACCTCAAGGAAATCCTGGACGGTCATATGTTACATTCTGTACTTCATGTCCTATTAATACAGGACATGTATATGTGTGTTCTCAGTGTGATCATTTGCTAAAAATGAAATCCTGTGACCTGTAATATGTTAACCTGGCCAGGAGATGGAGTATTTAGTTCATTAATGGGTTGGTAGTAGTGTATCTCCTTTATACAAAAATGGCATTGGTCTGTTAAAGACCACAGATGACTTAAAACCAGTATGTGGAATAGAAAAGTTTGTTACGGTTATACATATGCGACTGCGTATTGTGAAGTTTACTTCTGTTTCCGTAGTCTGCCTGCTGCTGTCTTACTCTGTCACAGTGAGAACAAGAGCCTTGGATATGGCGGACAATCTAAGGATTTGGCTTATGACGAGCTGACTAAAGTAACATCACACCAAAATAGAACCCCTGAATATTGATTATTCTCCAGTTTAGGTTTCCTTAGTGAGCAAATAAAAAAAAATAAAACGAGACTATTGCAGAAACATCGCTCTAAAACTAAAACAGTAGATTAAATTGGTCTCATGCCTGGACGTATAAATAATCAGTTTAGATAATCAAATTATTAAAATAAAAATTGGATAACTATTAATGCCTGTGCATACCAAGCTACCTGGCACCCAGCGACATCCTAAAATACAAGTCGTTGTTCTGCTAAAACGTACTGGTACAGTGCTGGGCCTCAGTCTGGTCATTGGGTCCAAGGTGTCCAATTTCACTGACTGGCGTCAGACAGACGCATTACACTCGGAGTCGCTTCAGTTTTTCAAAAGCGTCACCAAGTGGCGTGTGCTGAGTAATGTATTTAGTGAGAAATCAGGACGACCGAAAAAAAAACCATGGCGCAAAAGTAATCGTGCGGACATAAAATAATCACTCAGATCAAAGATAGCACTGGGGAGTTCGAGTGTAAGCCTTTTTTAGACAGAGATCGCATGTGACGCTCAGAAGGTGTTAATCTAGTTGCATTTTAGCCTAAATTTACACATTGTAGTTTCACACCGTACAGAGAGGGAACACCAGATATAGAAGTTTTTTGTAAGTGCAAAGGACTGCGCAAAGTTTTACACGTTTCGGACGTATTTAAGTGTTTTGTGTGTTGCATTGGGCTGGTCGTTATGCTTTTTTCGTCTAATGTGAGTTTCTAAATATGATGATGTCACCAAGTTGCAAGTTTTTCTCTTGCTTATGGCGCGGTTGCAGCGATCTTTGGTTTTGGTAAGTATTCAGTGGCTGTTACTTATTTTCGTCATCTTTATTCCGGAATCTACAGTTTGCACTAATGTTTAAATGCGCGATCTTTTGCGAGTATGCTAACTTTTATTAGCTTTAATAGTAACTTTGCTACATAGAGGTTGGCTTGCAATAAGCGTTTGGATCCTGTGGTGAAGGGCCTTAAGTCGCTGTCAAGATCAGAAAACAATAGTTTCTTGGCTTGTACTGATTTATTGTAACGTTTTTGGCATAACGATCTGAGTATTTATAAATGCGGATGCTCGTCGAAACGTATTCTTGGAAACTTGAAATGTTTTCGACGTTTCCAGACTTAGTTCTCTTTATATAAAGAAGTTCTGAAAGTTAGGCTAATCGCAGTGCATTGTTTGAATATGAAGCTTTTTAAAGTCCCTAGGTAATATCGAGCCTAAGGTTTCACATATATGTTGCATATAGAGGCATAAAAAGTTGGATAAAGGAAGAGTATTTTGTCCCTAATCCTGTATTTTGTAGACTTTCCGATGCTATGTGGAAAGTCTTTCCTACAGACGAACATTAAATGTTCCATCGAAGCGCATAAAACTGGCCACTATGTAGTTTTTAATATGTGATGAATTAGAGCATTAGTCTTGTTTAATCTTTGAAGGCTTGCAGTACTAGTTACAAATTGAAACATAAATACAGCTCATAATGCCCCAAAAAGCCCACGTAAGACGTATAAAGAGCTGAAAAACCTGTGAATTCTGTATTATCTAGCTACTTTATTATAGTGCAGAGTGCGAAATAATTAGATACTGTTTGTACTGCATATGTGGCTGTGCGTGATAGAAAGTGTAATTTGTATAAATGTAGAGTTTATTATTGTAGGACATTCATAGGTGCAGGATTCATTTGCCAGTGTTGGTACATACATAACTGCATACCGTTCTCTATAAGGTCCCATTAGATAGCAAGGTGGTTTGGTGATTTGGGCTGCAAGCTTTGTATATGTGCATGATGCCTTAATTTGGCATCCACCTCAGGAGAAAACGATACCTTGTGGTGCATTTATAAATGACACAATAGAAGACAAAAGTACTAATTCACGAATTTCACAAAAAGGCCTATTCGGAGTATATCAGCGCATTTGATTGGATGATCGGCATCTTAAATGAAAGCTGATAGTAAACATAATAAATATGAAAATATGCACTATGTCTTAATAACTGAATTGTATATGTGTGATGTTAAAGCACAGCCTTAATTATCCAAATCCTAATGTTATGCTTTTAAGACTTATCCTTAGCCCAGAGATGTGACCACTATATCTACAGAATCCCCAGGAATATCCCAGATATCATCAGGATCTTCATGGCAGTTAGGTGTGCCTGCGTTTATTGTTGAGCTTTGATAAAGGTTAAAACCTAAGTTAATGTAAAGGCTTGGTCTGTGAGTTAAGGGTGAGTCGTGTTTGTACTGAAAACAGACTGGAAAAGTTAAAACCCACTGTGCATATAGGTTGTGTTTACAGTATATAGGAGTTCTGAATGATGGTCTTATTCTGTTGTATCCAACCAGCATTTTTTTCCCAACCCTGCTTCATTTGGACTTTTGCTTCTAAAAGCCAGGACAAATGGGCTTGGTTGCCCTGGGGTTTTGGGTAGGGGTTTGGGTTAGCCTGTCCGGCCCTGCTGTAATGGTTGCTTGCGATTTAGTATCTGTGTAAGGTTGGCTGATCATATAGCTTTCAGGTTTTAAGGCATTTCACTGAAGTACAATTCTGAAAGTTGGCAGGTGAAATGTGCCGTGCCATGTGTTTCTATACTGGAGTACTTGTCTTAATTTTTTGATATTATTAGGACAGCATGTAAGGCTTTTTTTCTGATGAATACAAGTATTTTGAAGGACTGATTTTAGATTTTTCAATTGTTCAGATATTTGCAAGTAGATTGAGGCTTAATTAACACACACACAGCTCCTAGCAGTAGAGTTCTTCATTTATACTTATCTTCATTGAATAAATGGTTTAAATTGGGGAAATTTGTAACCCAGGACCCTCCAGTGAAAATAGATGAAAACTAGGGTCCCTTTACCAATAATGCATGATCACATAAGTAACTAAGCACTGGAGATGGAGACCTTAGTATTTTTCAAAAGCAGATGATGTGAATTATTTTCCCATGTTGCATATCTCAGATAATTTGTCAATGTTGAAAAGAATCAAGGTTATTGATGGGAAAAAATATGTGAACTGGATAATGACCCCATTAAAGGGGGGTGATTGGAGTCAGAGAGTTCAGTTAAGTGTGGGCTTATCTGCCCTGCCATTTGAAAAATAAATACGTTTGGAAACCTGCTCCGTACAGTGCATCTCTCAATGTGCAATATGATGCTACTACTACAATAATAATAATAATAATAATAAACAAAAATCACTGTCTTACATTTGTTCAAAGATCGCCTGAATGCTCTTCAATGCTACTGGAAAAATTTCAGGTCAGTGTGTGGCTCTATAGGTTTGGATGCTCTGCCTGTGATTGAAAAGTCATTGGTTCCAGTTCCAGAGTGATCATGTCCCTGCTGGACCCTTGAACAATGCCCTGAATCCCAAAAACTGCACTAGGGCACCAGATAAGACAGTTCTACACTCTGACTCTAAGCTTTGCTTTTACCTGTATCTGTATTAGGGCTTGGGCGATGTGTACAATTTTTATCTTGTGTTTGATTCATTTTTATGTACGAAATGGCTTGATAATATATTTATTTTGTTTATTTATTTTAAATGTAGACAGTATGATTTGTCATAAAATGGTAGGACAAACACATCGGGCAGTACCAGAAAAACTAAAACGCTGTGCATATAATGATGTACGTATGCTCAAAAATGCTGTGCATGCGCAAACGTGTGAGGTACAAATCAGGCAGGTGGCATGGATTGGGGATCATGTAGTGACAGATGCCTTTACACAGCTCCTTTCTTCGTCTCCACAATACCCTGTCCACCCACACCATGTCGAAATGCGGCCTGGTAGTAAAACACAAAGAAAAATGCAGCGCAAAGGGAAAGGAATATTGCAAAGCACAAATACACATACCATAAAGAAAATGAGTGTGGAAGAAAGTGAAATGCAAAGAAAAAAGAAATATGCCAAATTTTTTGAATATATATTTTTTGTGAAAGAGAGAAATTCTCAATACATAAATTTTGTTTGCAATATATACGTGCTTCTGTTATCTGGCTGTAATTTGACTCCATACATTTAACTTTTGGACTACCTAGTTGTTAAATACTTAACCCTTTTTTACATTTAACCCCTGTGTTATTTTTGGGGTTGAAGTTACCCCAGTCCATTTTCAAAATGAGGATAAATTCTATAGAATCTAGAATTTAAAACGGAAGAAGTAAATTACACAAGGGTTAAGTTTTTCCAACCATCCCTCATGTCCTCACCGGTGTTCCATACGTATTTAGTCAATTTGTAATTTTTTTTGTTCATGTGAAACAGTTCAGCAGAGGAACAAAACAGCACTGAAAAGATGTTGTACAATGTCTTAAGCATTTACCTGAACAGTGTAATTGTTAAATATTTGTTTACATTTCAGGCACTTGGATATTTAGTCAATTTGCATTTTTTCGTTACATTCTTTCCTTTGCTTGATATTGTTGAAGTGTTCAGCATAGAACTTTTTATGTTATGTTTTCCAGTTGGGAAACGTTGATGTGAATAAATAGACATCATCCATTCTGACTTTCTGTCCTGCCTTTTTAAAAGTGTTTTAGAGAAATTTTAATAATATTGATATCAAATTTTGATACATTGACCTAAAATATCGAGAGAATGTTTCAGCTACAACACCCAGCCCTAATCTGTATGTTTCATAGACAATTGCGTGGGATATGCAAAAGCTAAAGAATATAGGTGGATTTGTAGTTATATAAATGGCAAAGTATAATTATGTGTTGTGGATAAACAAAAGCTGAATATTTGATAAATGTGCACAGCAATATGTTTACAGAAAAGATAACATGACAGTGGAGGGAGTGTATTAGTGTGAGGCCGCCTTCAGCTTGAATAGGGTGGGTCTGCTGCCTCAGGATACAGATGATTGAGTCACTGAATGCCCAATGAATTCTGAGTTATACCAGAAAATTCTACGGCAGATTGTCAGGACGTGCACTGAATGCATTATTAAGGTGCACTGAATGTTCTATGAATGCATTATAGAGACATTATGAAGGTACAGTTAATGTAAAACGTTACAAAATAATGTTCTAGAAAAATGGGAAACCGTGAAAGTAATGCAAGTAATTTTTCAGACAGTTGGGCCTCCCATCATCTATTACAGCAACAATGGTGCAGGACAAAAAATAGCAGTACATTAAATCATTCTGGAATTTAGTTAAGACAGGTGTTGTACAGTGGGGAAATAGTAGGGCTCTGCAACAATATTTCAGCTTGACAGTTACTTTAAAATGCATATGTATTTAAAAATTAATTTAATAGTATATAATTAGTGTTGTGTCTAACGAATGCCTCCAACAACGCATAACATTTGAGGTAATTTTATGATGTCTGGGCAAATGAGTTTTGTACAATTTGTTATGTGGAAAATTGTTACCTTGTAACCTCATTTTTATGATGTAGACAAGATGATATGTCAGTAAACTACTGTAATATCACTGCCATATTGGCTTCTTGTGAGAAGTAAAAAAAAAAAAAAAAAACTTGTGCATTGTGCTAAATAGAATATTAAAAGTAAGAACATGATAGAAGTTCCCCAGTTCTCATTTTATCATAACAAGATAAAGTATACTCATATCAAACCTGAAAGCTGCTTTGTTTCTGGCAAAGAGCGGTAATGGCAAAGTTACTACCTGCAGTATGTGTGCTGCCTGGTATATAGCAGTTTCCTGCTAGAGTACAATGTGGAATTGGCCAACAAGTTGGTGTTCACAGTGAAGTCAGTGTTTCCTTTGTCTAAATGTGATTCTGATACAAGTTGTTTTATATTTTGGAGGTTGTATGCCATCCTTCTTTCCATTGCTACTTCTTACCTTCATGTGCTTTTGGCATCCTAACCCATCACACATTACTGATGCCAGCAGTATAACATGAAAGGGCATAATACTCAATTAACAAACCAGTTATGACTGATGTTGCAGATCAAAGTTCCAATAAGAATAGTCATTTGGCATCCATTTCTGGTTCATATTTATTGCCTATTTCTCCGAGCAGCTAGATGCAATATTTTTTTTCGTGTCATATGTTCCTACCTCACTAATTTAAATGCGAATAGTTTCTCTTTTTTTCCTCTTTTGTTAGTTCCTTGTTTTCACTTCTGTTTTGAGCAAAGCAGCCTGTTGCAGATGGGGCCCTCTGTTCCTTTGGTGGGGGTTAGGCTGGGTTGGTGATTGGTTGATTTATTATTATGTATTAATTAAAAATGTATTTATTATTCATTAGATGTGTAGTGGTCATTATCTGCTTTTTAAGGAGGTTCTATAACTGGAGAAATAGGCTTGAAACCCGATTTGGAAAAATGAAACTGCATGATTCAGTCATCTTGCCACATATTTTTGATGCTGTATGACCTAGTATTTTAGATATGAGTTCTAGATTCTCATAATAAAAGTTTAAGTATAATTGTCTGAGCTGAACAATGAAAGTGTTTAATGTGCAGGTAAAGCAGCAAAATGAATTAGGGGCCAAGCACCATAGGCTTTATAAAAAGACAGGCCTTGTTGTACGTTCCTTATCTTACACTAAGCATATACTGAAATATTTGTCTGCTCTAAATGATGCTTACACTCCCTGTTATTCATCAGCCATCATTAGTTAAAACTGTAGGCTTAGAACTAATATTTTTACTCTAAATAGGAAAGTTAATGTTCCTGTATTGACACCACCTGCCACTCCACAACAATGCAACTCTTTTAATAACTCTGTACAAAGTAACATTGCTGCCCATAACAAAACTTTCCCCAACACTACTACCCCTAAACCTGTACAAGGCTTTTCACCTAAATATTCAATTATTCCATTTTCTGTGCTTGTGCTTGTGCTCTCTTACTACGCCCCTCAATGTCATGAAGTTCATTACGAAATCCAATTCTACCTTCTGCCAGTTAGGCCCTGCTTTAATCCGTGCCATGTGTTTCTGTACGGATCTGTTAAACTACTGTCTTCCTGACATCTGTGCCCCCTTATCTGATATACAGCTGTATAGTTTCAGCCATTGTTCCAGTGGATTTTAAAACTGGTCTATTAACCCCAGTTGTCAAGAAACCAATAGATCTGAACAACTATTGGCTAATGTCTAGCCTATCATCTAAGCGGCCACACAAAATATTAGAAAGAGCTGCTGCTGCCGAGTTGCAGTCTGATTTAAGCAAACCTTTCCAATCTGGTGTCCGGTCACAGTACTGAGTAATTCCTTAGTAGGACAAAATGGCGCTTAATGAACCATGTGCTCTATATTTTGAACCCACTAGATGGTGTCTCTGATCAAAAATGGACACAAAGCATGCCTCAGCACAATTCAAGAGCACCATCTAGTAGGGTCAAGAAATACAGCAAATGGTTCATAAGGCATCATTTTGTCCATCAATACACCTTATGGTTCTTAATGACCTCTTGGGGTCTGACGCTGGGGCTGTCAGTATTCTTTTTCTTGGTGTCAAAAGCAGAGCTTATATCATTTATATTAATTTACTTATGGACAACATTCATATTTTGGCATTACTAGTACTATACTCTCCTGGTTTATCACATACCTCTCTGATAGACAGCATTTTATAGGTATTAATAAATATAAATCAAACCCTGCCTTTGTTATGGATGAAATTTAGCTTCCTAAGACTATATGCTGTCAAAACTAATGTGCTAATAATACACCCCAAATTGTGATAGACCAATTATCTTTTTACATTGGTGATATTCTGGTTAATCCTTCTAAATATGTCTGCACCCTTGGTGTTCTTTTTGATTCAAATCTCACATTTAGTGCTCACATTAGCTCACTCACCAAGTCTGTTTCTTTCATCTGCTCAATATTGCCAGGCTCTGCTCCCTGCTAAGCAACACAGATGCTGAAACAGTCATTCATGCCCTCATCTCCTCTTGTTTCAATTACTGTTATTCTCTATTTGCTGGACTTCCTTCTAAGATGCACTCTGTTACAATACATACAAAATTGTGTAGCAAATGTTCTCACTAATACTGAAATTTCTGCGCATATCACTGCCAGCCTATATAATTCACTGGCTACCTGTCTCTTTCCATATACAGTGCAAACTCTCTTTCTGATGACTTTTAAGGACATACATGGTCTTGCTCCCCAGTATATTGCAGAGCTCCTCCTCCCTTATACACCTACCCATTCCCTCTGGTGTGCAGGTACTGATCTCCTAGTGGTGCCTTGCCTTTGCTGGTCTTCAATGGGTGGCAGCGCATTCAGTTTATTAGCTACAAAACTATGGAACTCCAGAAAGTCTCTGGGACAAAACCTCTCCCTTTTTAGGCAGAGTTTTTAAAAACATTTTTTACTTAGTGATTCACTTTCCCATACTTGTTCCTGATCTGTTGGTGTGGCAGTTTTTCTTGAATGTTTCATGTGGTGTATTACCTTGTGGTATATGATCTGTCTTCTTTCTGAATTTCTTCCCATTATATATATATATGTATGTATGTATGTATGTATGTATGTATGTATGTATGTATGTGCATGCAGTGGTAATGTGCTTGGCTCCATTATTGCTACTTGCAGCTATATTTATTATTGCAGTTGGAGTGGTGCAGTGGCACCCTGGTTAGCGCTGTTGCCTCATACCTCTGGGATCAGGGTTCTAGTCTCCACCATGGTTCAATGGAGCTGAAATGTTCTCCCCGTCTCATCATCCGGTTTCCCTCCGTAGTCCAAAAACATGCTGAGGTTAATTGTATTTGCAGAATTGCCTGTTGGTGTACATTTGTGAGTGTATGGTGTAAGAGTGTGCCCTGCGATGGGTTGGCAGCCCATTCTGAGTTATTCACTGCCTTGTGCCTGTGGCTTCCGGGATTGGCTCTGGACCCTGTGTGACCCTGAACAGGACAAGCAGTAAATACAAGTGAAATACAAATGAAAAAATGCAAATGAAAAAACATATGCGAAAAAATCTTTAAAATCTTAGGCTACTAGAAACATGCATAATGTACTGTTTCACCTCCTTTGTGCATCTTGTTTTAAGCATTTTGAGGCATTTGCAGTTCAATTCAAATATCTGCAAGAGAGGATACGCAAGTGGGGAATGCTTAAAATGCCCCACAATTTTCCTCCCCCTGGCAACATCATTTTACACTTCGGTACGATAGCAGCCCCTCGTTTAGCGAGCAAAGAAGCTCAATTACCCAAGTGACTCCCAAATCATCCATTGTTTTTTTCATATTACCCACGTTGTGTCACACAGTTGCGTACAGTTTTAGTGGAATTTTTCACAACAACACTTCCACCTCTCAAAACTTTGTTTTTACAAAGATTGCAAATTGCTCAGCTACAAGTTGATGTTAAAAGTATAAAATACTTCCAGATTGTCCCCCTATGTTCTGTTGTTCTTACGCTCCTGCTGCTGCAAAGGGTATGCGCATGACATCACAGCAGGCGGAAGTCACTGTGCTCACACCCACTGAGTGGCAGCTTTAGTGTTAAAAAAAAAAAACTAAAATGGGAAACAGCTGTCATGCGATTGCTTGTACAAATTGATTTAGCAAGAAATATGAGCTATCATTTTACAGACAAATGAAAACTACGTAAATATCGGAGGTGGATCGGTCACATATAGCTGATACCTGATCTGTTGAAAAGGTATGGATCGGTGCTGATACTGATCTTCATATTGGATTGGTGCACCTCTAGTTAGTTCTATTGTTGTTGTTGTTATTTATTAATCTCCGATAATGTGTATTTACAGTATGAAAACTAATGTATATGAGTGCTGATTTCTTCTAATCTATTACAGCACACTACTGTATAAATATACAAAAAAGTTACAAATTGTGCAAATGTGTAAAGATAGTTGAAACAAACCAAATACCAGTACAGTATGCTTGCAATATTAGCAAAGGACAGCTCCTCGTTTATTGACCAATTCTCTTAACGACTTGGTCGTAAGGACTTGTGAAGAGTATCTGTAGTGGTGTTATTAACTGAGCACATAAAACTGTGACACTGCTAATGTGTGTGAAAATGAGGAAACCAGACAAAGTTTCCCCACATATGCATGTAATAATCAAGGTTAGCCAGATAACTGAGATCACACCAATAACTCCTCATAGCTTGTTAATGTTCTAGGGTAAATGGCTGAATTGGTAGTCTAGCATTGCAGTGCAGGAAATTTTTTTGTTCTTTAACGACCCAAGTGACTCTTAGAACGATACTCCCTTCCAGTTATGCTGTTTCATCTAGAGACACAGAGCAGTTTATCACCTTAAGGACATAAGACTGTTCACAAACGTCGAGTAAACTTTCCACAGCTCTGCTTGTCACCCCAGTTACCGTATTTTCCTGTTATGCAAATTGTTTCACAATAAACTCATTGAGTTGCATAATCTCTCTTGCATATGGTAACTTAAAACAAACCAGTCTGCCAAAATATAGAAGCCCCGATGAACAACTTGTTTGTATGAATTTTTTTTAAGATGGTGCCTCTGTACATGCTCCTGTTTGCGAAGCATTTTGGCAATCACATGGCCTTGTTTTGTTTTGCATTGCCACAGATAAAATGTTTACTGCTGTTTTCCTTTTTGCCTGTTCTTCTAAAGATTTGTAAAGCCAGCGTCTAATGCTAATGGAGCACATCCAAGGAGCATTAAAGACCCTTAGCAATGGGTTTGGGTTGAAGGACTCTGTCTTTGAGGGCCCTTGCATGTCCCCAACCATCGACCAAGACTTTACCTATTGTCGCCGCTCATCAGACGAAGGCAAATCTCCGGACTCCATCAAGACAAGCAGCACAATTCGAGTCTACCTGCCCAATAAACAACGCACAGTGGTGAGTTCCTGCAGCTTGGATTATACTTTGTGCTAATCATAGTGAACAAGTCAACATTGTTTGATAAACACAAAAGGCATGGAGGGCAGTATTGACCCTTTGACCCTAAACATGAATGTCTCCCGGGTGATCGCTGGTTTCCTGTCCCCCAGGTGAATGTCCGCCCAGGAATGACGCTACATAGCTGTCTCATCAAAGCACTCGTGGTGCGTGGACTTCAACCGCAGTGCTGTGCTGTCTTCAAGCTCCATCCGGGTCAGAGGAGGTAGGGGTGGCTCCCACTGGCCCAGTTGGAATTTTCATTTTCCTTTTCCTTTTGTTAAAGAGTAGTCCTCCAAGATGTCCTGAAGCTAAGGGGAGTGAGGTTGGTGTTGCCGGGAGTTTGATGTTTAGGGGTGGCATCATAAAGTGTTTGTGTTTATGTGCTTTGTCATTTGTTCCTTACTTAAATGGAAAGAGGGGGCTACCATGGCAGTGACAGTGAGAGTCATACTTTTATGACTAATAACTTCTGAGTACTCTCTCTAATCAGCATAATGTCATGTGCTATTGTCGAAATCTTGCTGATGTATGAAATAAACTAGACCGTTCCAGATACACTGGAAATTCCCCCAGGTCATTTCTAAAATGATGTAATGTTCCTGCAGTTAGTGAGTTTTGAATTTTGAAAAGAACTGGTGTTACAACTTATTATGTGATAATTTAACAAAATGTAACAACTTTTCATCACACAATACGATGTTATTACATAATGCATTGTCACACAAAGTGTAACAATGCATTATGTAATAACTAGACAAATGTTACACATTTATAGGTTACAATTTTATATTTCAGCATTACTTTATCGTCGTCATCATTATCATCATTCAATTTGTTGCGTTCTGTCGAGTTATTACATTATACATTACCTCATTTTACGCAGCAAAAAATCCCGCATGGACTGGAACACAGACTCTACCTCACTTATTGGGGAGGAGCTTCTGGTGGAAGTGTTGGATCATGTGCCTTTGACTACGCATAATTTTGTGAGTCACCCCAAGTCCAGCATGCAGTGCAGTCAGAATGGCCTTACATCGCTTGAGCGGGGGCTTAATTTGCAATACTTGTTTCTTTTGCAGGTGCGGAAAACGTTCCTTAAATTAGCCTTCTGTGACATATGTCAAAAGTTCCTTTTAAATGGCTTTCGATGCCAGACATGTGGCTATAAGTTTCATGAGCACTGCAGTACTAAGGTCCCCACCATGTGTGTTGATTGGAGCAACATCCGGCAGCTTCTGTAAGTCTTCCCAGCTCTCCTTTGCACAAGAGAATGGTACTAAGTGCTCCTCTGTAGACATTTACCAGTTGCAGTTTAGTCAGTCAGTTTTTAAGGCGGGCAGATGATTGGCATCAGTGCTACACAGTGTAGGATCTGTTTGATTTAAAACCTTTCACAATCAACAAAAGGTAGTCCTCTAGTTACTTTCGTTTTATGAAGTACTAACTTAGCCTGGTATTTCTTAGCTTATTCTCTACTCTTGCTTCTTTAGTTCGTTTTCGATTCCTGGGGAGAGCGGAGGCCCATCTCTCCCTCCTCACACATCTCGTCGCATGCGTGAATCTCTCTCAAGGTTTCCAGTCAGGTGAGCCATTTTTTCTGCTGCATAGTATTTCCTCACCAACCCATCCAGTTGGTGGTTATGTTCTGCTGCTTTTATCCCCCCAAGAACTGTACCAATCCCCAGCAACTGCTTGAACCAGAGTGAAGCTAATTTCAGAGTTTGCACCAAGAACAGTGTGTTTGCACATACACATTGGGTCAAGTAGCCATTTAAAAAGTACAAGAGGGCGCTGCTCAGGTTAATAATTTGTAGAAAAGCACATATTCTACAAACAAATGTCACTTGGGGTAATTTCCCAAAAGATTTGCAAGCTTTTCGTTTTATTAAAAAGGTGGTTTTGTACATGTTTTTAATACATTGTATAAAAATGTTTTCAGGGAAGGTGATTCTTACCAAAGTTCCACTGTGGCCAATTATTTTTCAGTTCCCAACACCGGCATTCTACCCCGCATGCTTTCAACTACAACGTGTGCTACCCACCTCCAGGAGGCGCTCTGTCACAGAGACAGAGGTCCACATCTACCCCCAATGTCCACATCAGCACTAACATTGCTGTTGACAGCACTGTGATTGAGGCAAGTGCACAGATGTTCCCCTGTGCGTTTGGTCATGGGAATTTTATAGAAGCCCCGTCCCCCGTAGAACTATCAGTCTGAAAAGTTGTGACATCTTCAGGAACATCATACATGGTTGAGTCACACAGCATATTGATTTTCTGAACTTTCAGTTGAACCCATCTGTTATATATACTTCTGTGGCTGTGTGTGATTTATTTACGTTTTTTAAAACATCTTAAAATGATGCTTGGGCTTTTTTTTTGGGACATTCCTTTAATTTTCAGTTCTGTTACGTCTCTGGCATCTTGTGGTCCCTCCTTTCTTGCTTTCATTCCTTTTTCCTTCCTCTCTTCACTGTTCTGTGTGCTGTGATATGCTGGAGAGTAGCTAGATTACCTGAATGCTTCTCCCAGCTCCTGGTGTCATCGCTTTTGCCTCAAGAGAAGAGTAGGTATCGTTTGCTTCTTGGCCACGTCTGTTGAAGCCAGTACAGAGCACCATTAAAGCATTCTGACCCCCAAATCTGCCGCACCTCGTTGCAGGAGAAGGCTCTTAAAACCCTACCTATATTGATGTTTGCCAGGGAATGTCTGCAGTGTTTACCACTACTCTATAGCTATTGAGACTATATTATGCATTACTCTTCGGACTCCACTGTTGTGCCTTGCATTGGCCTTTTCTAAGATCATACCCAAGACATTGCGTAGTGAATAGCCTGCTGCCAGACCCTATTGAAATGGTGCAATACCATCTATAATCGGAGCACACGTTCTCCAGACTTTTCCTATCCTGCGCCCATAATTTCCTTAAATATTCTTATGACTTGAGAAAACTTTGTTCTTTCAGGTTCTACTTTTTTAAGTAGTTGTTTTCCTCTTGACTTTTTATGCATTGTTTTCTCCTGATCTAATTTTTAAAAATTGTGCTTTTTTTGTTTTACTTGGTCGTTGGTGAATGCTGTGACCTCCAAATGTTTTCTTTACTTTCTCTTTTTCTTTCTCATTTAATTTTTTAGGATGCGATTCGAGGTTATGAATCAGGTGAGCCATTTAAATGCCAGTCCTGTGGTTGGGGAGGTCACTATAAGCTGCAGGGCTCCTGCTAAGTAAAGCCTCATTCCCTTATTCATTCTGTCACAGGAAGCCCTCAGAGTCACAGCCCCACTGGCTGGTCCCAGTCCAAAACCCCAGCTCCCACACACAGAGAGAAGGCACATTCTTCTAACATGCAGGAGAAGCACAGAATTGTAAGTTTATGCTTTGCTCCATTTAACTCGTGCCATTAGCAACCTCAACTGACCCGGAGAGGTTGTTTGTCCTTAGCCAGTGAGAGCACTTCAGTCCTCAAGATGTGTTTCTTACTGATATTCTCCAGCGCCCCAGGGACAAAAGGGACTCGAGCTACTACTGGGAGATAGAAGCTAGTGAGGTTGTACTGCTATCTCGAATTGGCTCCGGCTCCTTTGGGACTGTGTACAAAGGGAAGTGGCATGGTAAGCACTCTGGGAATTTGTCCATCACATGCCTGGGATCTGATGCCATGTGCTGGCAAAGTACGGATTCCTTGCTGAGATTCTGGTTTTACTGGGTTTTTCAAAATGTGTTACAGACCTCTGCAGTCTTAGTTGAGTAAACAGTAACTTGTGTTTTTGACAGGTGACGTGGCAGTGAAGATTTTAAAGGTCATGGATCCTACTCCAGAGCAGTTGCAGGCCTTTCGCAATGAAGTGGCTGTCCTGAGGTGAGAGCAGTACAAAGGACAGCTCAAAAATATTAAGTGCATTTACATTGAACCATCTTTGCTGTACCCCTTCTTTTCAAATCCCCATATGAGAAATACTGTGTCATGTTTTAAATAATGTGCCATATGCAGGATTCCTGGAGGATTGCTACCATTGACACACCGTTTGCCTTCCCACGGTTCCTCTCTTTGTGTATAGGAAGACAAGACATGTCAACATCCTGCTGTTCATGGGCTACATGGCAAAGGACAGCCTTGCCATTGTGACGCAATGGTGTGAGGGCAGCAGCCTCTTCAAACACCTACATGTCCAGGAGACCAACTTCCAGATGTTTCAGCTGATTGACATCGCCAGGCAGACGGCGCAGGGCATGGAGTGAGTTTATTTTCGGTTATGTAGATCCCAGGGCCCCCAGCCTGTTATGGCATCCTGACATCAAAGAACTTCCAAAAGCACTAAGGCTTTTTGATTAACAGCTCAGTATGTGTCACAAGTGTTAAGATGGACACTTGAGGTTTGGAAGTAAGATGTATTTGCTTCAAGCTTTGATGTAGCGTTTTATTTCTGTTTTCCTTTCAAGCTATCTGCACGCTAAGAACATCATCCATCGGGACATGAAATCAAACAGTATCCTTTTTGTATTCTTCCCTACATGTTCCTTACATATGGATTTTCAAATCTGTGGTCCAGTAGTGCCAGTAGAATGAACCATGCTGTAGTGTGCTGTGCTGTACCTTGATAACCCCACAGACATATTCCTACATGAAGGCCTGACAGTAAAGATTGGGGACTTTGGCTTGGCCACAGTAAAGTCCAGGTGGAGTGGTTCCCAGCAAGTAGAACAACCCTCAGGGTCCATTCTGTGGATGGTGAGTTTTCAGAAATGTGTTGGTGTTCTTGTGGGTGTTTTCATGGGCTCCTGAAGAACTACTAGGAACATTTCCCCTCTGTTGCTTCTATTTGTGTTTAAAAATAAAAAAATGACCTTCCTGAGCTCAAGGTATGTCCTGACATGTCCTGTGTCTGTCAGGCAAATGGGAATAGCTCATTCATAGAGTGTTGTAGTTTTAACTTCAGAGATATTGCAGTATGCCTTTTAAAGCAGCCCTGACCTCGCAGCACTTATCAGCTTCAACCAGGGACTAAACAGGAAGTTGAGCTGGCTGTAACCCAGTCCCCACCCCATTTACTTTGTCTTGAGCATTTCATTTGAAAGCATAGGCATGCATCTTCTAAAGCTGCATTGTGATGAATGCCCTAATGCCTTAAAAACCATGCTACAAGATCAGCTCCCACAGTGAACTCCTGCACATACTCACACCTGTCTGTTTTCCCAGAGCTCGTCTGTGTGTGTGTCTGTGTGTGTGTGTCTGTGTGTGTGTCTGTGTGTGTCTGTGTGTGTGTGGGGGGGGGGTCTTCAACTGTTTTTGCTAGGTTAAGGTGACTGAGGTGACTGCTTTGGACAAAGGTGGTGCTGAGGTATTGTGTGGTGATGTGACATTGGAGTCATACTCTGCTCCTCATGCCTGTTTTTTGTAGGCTCCAGAGGTCATCCGCATGCAGGACAATAACCCCTACAGCTTCCAGTCAGATGTGTACTCGTACGGTGTTGTGCTGTACGAGCTCATGGCAGGGGAGCTTCCATACTCCCACATAGCCAATAGAGATCAGGTAATTTTGGGGGCAAATGTATTATTATTCAGTAAAACCTGTGTTATACTTACTATTACTACTAAAATCATTACGTGTTTTTTTTCTCCTGTATTTATGAGGTTTTTTCTGTGTACTTATCTCCTGTCCAAAAACATACGGTCTGGTGACAGTGTTTCTGTATTGCTCATAGCTTATCTTTGTTATGCACTAGCATACCTTCCTGGGTCCCCACTGACTCCATGAACACCTAGACCCTATAGTGGACCTTTTGAACTATAAATTTTTGCCACCGGATTTTTGATGGATCCCCAGTAGGGTTAATTTACTTCATTACACAGCTGACAGTGCTCAGTCTCCATGGATGTAGTGTAGTCATTAGTTTTTCTCTTGATTTCTATGTTGTTTTGAGTCTGTGGGTGTTCTTATCACCAAGTAGGACATCAGAAAAAGTGTAAACAAATGTTTTTTCCCCTATTATGTTCTCTGTTTTATCTGCTATCTGGAAATCTATCTTTACTTTAACTAGGGGCATCGATCCGGTTTCTGGCAGCGTACAACACAAGGCAGGGGTAGACCCAGCACAAGGCACGCACTCATGCTATTTAGAGACACCAATTAGCCTAACTGCATGTCTTTAGACTGCGGGAGGAAACCAGAGTAGCTTTAGGAACCCCTAACTTGGGAAGTGTGGGGCATGAGTGCTGCCCTGCGCATCTGGAAATGCCAGTAATTTTCCTTGTGTGTCTCTTCATCAGTTTGATGTATGTGTTTTTGGCCGTCCACTTATCAGTCCATCAGGTTTGCAGGAAAGCCACACGCAGCATTGCTAGTGATGAACATGAGAGATAAACCCAGTCTCAAAGGCGCCCTCCAGAATTCAAGCTGGTTTGCATTCCTTAGGCCTTCTCACCATAGAGCTATATTTATGCCATGGAGCCCCCCCCCCTTGCTTTTTGCCTTCCACTTGTGAGACCAAAGGGATGTGACACAGATTTCTACCCTAAGACGTCCATTGCTTTAACTAGTGTGTCACTGGAGAGGCCCTTGCTCAGACATTTAGCATGTAAAACTGTATGTATAGACATGAGTAACCTGACACGCCTGAGGCAGTAAAGACTCACACTACCATCATTACATTTATAATTAGATCAGGGACAGTGTGCGACTTGGCTCACCTTAGAGCAACCACAGTAGCTTTGGGGAAAGTATTTTTTTTGCCCCAAGTCAATTAGCTGCTCAGGAACCTCTTTGTGATGCTGTGGGTAGAAACTTCAGATAGAACTTGGCAGGGAGTTGGACCCTTTTTCTTCCTTGCCCATGTACTGATGTGTTTTTTTTTGGTTTGGTTATGGCCCTGGCTTTGAGGTCTTCCAAGGTCCCCATTTCTGAAAGTTGGAGCTGACTTATGGTCATGTAATTGACAGGGATAAAATGAAGCAGTCTTGTCATTCCCAGATTATCTTTATGGTGGGTCGAGGATACCTTTCCCCAGACCTCAGCAAGCTGTATAAAAACTGTCCCAAATCTATGAAGAGGCTGGTGGCGGATTGTATTAAGAAGCTGAAAGATGAACGCCCCCTCTTTCCTCAGGTGAGCCCTTCTTAGCTAAAAAAGTGTATTTTTTGTTAAGACTGTCTCACCTGTTTTGATTTTCTCCAAAAGAGCACCATCCATCCTCTTTGTGACCTAGTTCCAACCAGTTTTAAACTTCAGAGGAGTGACCCAAAACCTGGTATTAGATTGGCACATCTGTAATATATCAGCTAAAATTCACTTATCATAACATTTAGTATTTGTGTCTACTACCTGCTGATCAGTAATGGCTTGTTGTGTCCTGGATGATGGTGCTACTTATTGCTGCTCCTTGGTGGTGTGTTGCAGATCCTCTCCTCCATAGAGCTGCTCCAGCACTCTCTGCCCAAGATCAACCGCAGCGCCTCTGAGCCCTCCCTCCACCGCGCCTCGCACACTGAGGACATCAATCCCTGCACTTTGACCTCCACTAGGCTTCCTGTCTTCTAGCTCTGCACCCCTGTGCCGCTGAGTATCTTAATGAGGGGGGTATGGACTCAACAGAGAAACGGTGCAGTCGAACATGTGAGGGAATGGCATGACACGCCTGAGCAGCCAAGAGCATCAGTGAAAGAAACTGAAGGAGGGGTGACCATAGTTAATATGAAGTATAGCTTTTTTTGCTTTCCCTGGTTTCTTTACTCATTGGAAAGATTTTAAATGTATTATTTGATATTGCACAGCAATTCAGGATCCACAGAAACAAGCCTAGAACCACTGCTGGAAGAAGAAAACTCAACAATTATTTGTGATTCGGTGAAATCAGCCATGACCTGAGGGATACATGTAATCTTCCCCTTTGTCTCCATTTGCACTTGTACCATATTTATGGTTACCATGAGCAGAGGTGTTCTGTGGCCTTGAAAGGCAGTGCATGTAGCAGCAGTCACACTGTAAATACCTCCAAAGCTGTGGTTTAATTTCCTCCCCCTTCTTAGCTGGTTCATATTTTGATGTTTGTTTTGGGTGGCTCTAATGATTACCCAGCTGTCTGTGGATGCCTGTGCCACTGTGCAAGACAAGTGAGCATGAAATTGTGACTGTTCACTTTTGCATTTATACAGTTTTTTTTTTTTTTTTTTTGGAATTCTTTGTTATTGCTCTTCACCTAGTTTTAAAATAAAACTTGGTGAATATTTTTGTTTATCCATTGTATTTTAATAAAATTAAGTTAAATGTATTATCTGTTACCAAATTTAATTTCACTTAGTGGAAAGGGCTGGTGATTTTTCGAGCTTTGTGGGACACCTCAGTTTCAAAGGTTTGGTCCAGAAAAGTACTAAGCTAAAAAAACAAGCCGTTATAAACAAAACGTTATAAAACCCCATGTACCCATTGGCTGTGGTCATATTGTACCCTATTGTCTGTGCAGGTTGGAGGGAAAGTGTTGAAAATTGTAGCAGTGGAGTTCCTCATCCATGCAGAGTGTTTGGGCATGTGCACCAGAGTGGTAGGCGTGTCCAAAAGGGCTTCATAGACCAAATGCATTTTGGATATTAGGAGCTATTTGAAAAAAAAATACATCAGTTCCTGTTGCCAGTTTTACATGGGCTTTCTTGAAAATTACCGAGTAGTATTTATATAATAATCACAATAGTAGTAATCATGCTGCATCCAATTAAAGTACTGCAGCCTTATATGGAATCTTTTCAGCCCTGAGGTTGCCATGCAAGGATAACATGGAACCTGCAAAGACTTTTGAAGGTGAGTGCAATGTTTGCCACTGTCTCTGCATGGTATCGTGATGTGGACTGTAATTGGCGAAGCACTGGTTTCCAAATCAGGGGCACGTCAGAGTTTGTTTTGATTACATGAAGAAAAAATCAGCAGGGCTGTGGTCCATCAGAGTAGCTTTGTGAGGTGGCATAGGGTGATATCAAATAGAAAACTTTAGTAAATAATTTCCTTCATTGTGCAGAATAATAGGAAATTACACTTTTTCCAAAGGAAGGAATTGTATTAATGACATGGTATGAGGGCCATGCAAATAAACTGAAAAACACAAGAGTGCACTTCCACAAGGAGTATAACAATAGGGAGAGAAAAAAATGGATTACAGACTTTGTTTTTGCAAAGCATTTTCCTACCATAACCCCATTATTGAGGCTTGAAGGGCAGTGCTGAGTTTTAGAGAGTGAAAAATCCCAGTTAAACCAGCTGAGTCCAACCTAAAGCGGGTGACTGACCTTTGTGCTTCTATTTTTGTTTCAGGCATCTATTTCTGACTTCTGTTTCTGCTTAACAGCACAACCAACCATGAGTGTTTTAGTGAATAGCAAGGCTTTCCTCCCAACACACACAGAGGCCCTGGATCTGCTTTTTATCCTGTGTATTCTTCCACAGCTAGGGTACTATGCAAAAAGTAACCAGTCTGTATAAAAAATAAAAGTATGGCTCTAAGTTTGGTTCTTGGCATGCTCCTACTTCACCCAGCACAGGCTGATATTAGGCTGACATGGAAGAAGTGCAGTGAATCTCACGATGACCTGTTTAGACATATGCTAAATCTATGTTATCACACCCAAAACACTAAATTGGGTTTAGTGCCCCCAAGTGGCTCTAAGGTGTTATTTTCCTTTGGAAAAGTAGTTGAGGTAGTTGTAAGCCAACGTGTTTTTGCATAACTGCTACAGCTGGCCATGCAGGCCTTTATCTGTAGCTCTGTCAGAGTCACTGAAGTGAAGTAAAGCTAATGTTATTTTTAGTAGCAGTATTTAAGGACGCCAGTAACAAGCTATTCAGTCCAACATATTTCTTCCATCCATTCATCGTACAACCCCTTATTCTGGATTTACAGCCTACAAAATTTAGCTTACAGTTCAGTTGTGTTATTACTATGTGTCATATTTAAGACTTAACCTGAACTTAGTTTGAGTGCCCCATTTCAGATGTGACGTAGCGTGATACAGTTTGTACTCGGACCTCAAGATCTACTGAGTGCAGCACCTGCAGATTCCTCACAGGTCTTTGCAAAAGTAGCAACAGTTATTTTTAACAATGTCTGGTACTGTCTTAATGTGGCACAATGGGGGAAAAAAAAAACAATCTTTAATGTTTTAGCATGTTACACCTATAATGAGGTGACTGAAATTTAGCTGAATTCTGAATTATTAAAGAGTTTATTATACAGTCAAGCTTGTAGTCATTCATTGTGAAAGCTACAGTAGAATGATAATTCATGCAGGAAGACACTAATACACTGAAATAAAGCAATGAGGGCCTTTGAAATCGAAACAGCTTTGTATGAAGTACACCTGGCGATACTTGTCGTCATTGTTAATGTTTTATGAGGAGGTCTTTAATATTTACCTGTTAAATTATTATATTATAAATGTCATTTTCCCAGCGATATATATATTCATAAGTTTCATGCTTAACCTTTCCTGGTGTATACAAGTCTTTAACCACAGTGCCACCTGCAGTCAGCATGTACTATAACATAGATCAATGAGATTTGACTATGTCCTACCTAGATTTTTGGACACATTTCAATTGAGGCTAATGATGACAGCTGAGGGAAGCATATACTGTAACCACTAAATGCAACTGGATGGTTAAGAACACTGGTTTTTAAACCACTCTGTTCCAATCAGTATTCAACTTTAAAATACAAAGAAACCATAACTCGCTGTCAACTACAAAACAGTAAAAAACATAGAAATATTTCCAAAGGAGTTATGCTTGGTTTTAGATTGAATAATTGGACTTTTCAACAACTTTTCATGATTTTGCAATTGCTTTACCTATTTAGTTTAATGCATAAAACAAATCATACGTATTTACCGGATAGCTATGAAATTATCCAGCTGTAGCTATTTCTTTTTAAGGAGTGTAATTGCTGTTGACTCCCAGTTTATATTAACAATTTTATTTTTCTTTTCAATTCATCCATTAAGCAACACTAATGGAATTTTCATAACTGGAACAGCAACTGCTGTACACAGCAGAAATCTAGAAGCAGGATGTAAAAATCCCTACAGTTGTGTGTATGCACTTGGCCAGGTGGTGGCGACAGTGGCCTTCAGTTAAAATAGGTCAGTTGAAGTCCTCTTTGCTTTTGTGACGAACCCCTCTGTTATTCAGTATGCATTAGTCTAAAGAGCAGGATGGGGAAGTAGAAGAGTGGACACGTATAATTTTTGTAAAAAATTGTAAATTTACAAATAATCATAGCCGGTTTTTGTTTGAAGAATTTAATGATATTTGCAATCTAAACAAGACTCACAGTGTCACACAGATTTATTATACGCCCAGGTTAAACAACAAGATCCAAATGGAAGAACTGATGAAGAAAAAACAGCACACATGTACCTATAAAACAATGCAATTTCTGCTCATAAGCCTTTGTTTGACATAACACTGCTTTTGTATAGCTGGTATGCTTTTTATTGGCATGAATAGTAGTTTTTGGTCTTAGTATTTTAGTAAATCTGTGAGAGTAACCTGCTTGCAGTGATCTCAAACATGCATACTTGAATAGCCACACAAAAAATACATTAAGAAAGGAATTCTTCATAGAAAGTCTTTCAAGTCAAACACAAAAGTAATAAGACCAATAAGAGGACAGCATCCGAAGCATAACTGAATACACGTTCTGCAAAATTTAGCATTCTGTTTTTAAATCACCTTTGTTTGACCCCTGCAAACTATAAACAAACTGCAATACATTACATGACACCAACAAATGGCTGCTGTTTTTTTAAGGACATTGAATATCTGACATGAACAGGCATTAAAATTTGTATTTATTTAATTCCTCTTTGAATACCACTTCATACTACTTTTTAACGTTCATTGTTTTTCTGAAGCTAGTCAGAGAACAGACTAGCAAAAGACTTACGAAGATTGCGGATGGTCTCTGCTTTGGCCTGGTCCTCATTGCTGGAGCGAAAGAAAGATGAGCCACTGAAGCTGAAGGCATTAGTCAGCGATTGAGATTTACTGCAATATAAAAGGAAACATCAGCTGAGAGGAACATTCTCACTATTTGTGTCAGAAAAAGTTAATCAGAATATATTAATGAATGGGAAACTCGTTCTTTGATCACATTCTGTACCAATCAAGAGAGAGCAAAGATTTCTGACCGTTGTTTTTGATGTGTACTTCAGTGTGACACTCTAAAAACACAACATATAAAATCATTCAGTCCAGGGAAGATTACTTACTTCAGCTGTGGTTGGGAATGAGACTTCACTTCTGAAGTCTGATCCTCTGTAGCTTGCTGGGCTTGTAAAGGACCATGGGGTAGAACTTGGCCTTGCTCTGTAGGTGGGAGCTGTGTTTGGGGTTGGATTTGAGGCTGGGCCTGAGCTTTTGTAGAGAGCTGGTGGTGAAGCCACTGCTTTGACTTCAGCTGTTTGGGAGATGCTGGTGTTTGAGTCTGAGCCCTCGTTGATCGGTCCTGATATAGGTCCTGACCCTTTGGGTGACACTCTTGGAATGAAGCTTGAGTCAGCTCCAAGAAGGACTCCTGTCTTTGGGAATGGGATTCTTGGGGTTTCACTGGGACCCCTGGGTTCAGTACAAGAAATACTTTACAGCAAAACTACATTTTACACAAAAGTTTGAATTCAACTATCCAATGCCTTTTTTATGTTGGTCTGCTTCGTGGTAAGTGCTAGGGTGCTTGCTGTTAAACAATGGGGACATGATACATCTGATAACAGGCAAGGAATCAGATAACTGACTGGGTGATGCACAAATATAGTACAATCAGATGACAACTAGCACACAGTATATAGCTCGATTCACATAATATACCATTATCCCTCAACCATGAAAAGCAAGGCAAGAATGTGCACACATGCTTGATGGGTTGATATGTTCACACACTGGTGATGTATGGTTTTAACACAAATAGACACAAATGGCTCGTCAATACAGCACAGTTTTTTTTTTTTTCCCCACAATTGGGTGTACTGTAATGAGATTGGTTGGTAATGATTGTACCTTTTGAATAACCTATTTTTGATTAAATGAATGTTCGCTATTACAGTTATACCAGAGGCTGCTGATAAAAAGAGACTTAGGGGATTCAGAACAGCATGTTAATAACTGAAATGCATTAACCATGCATAAAACATTTGAATTAGTCACATGGCAACATAAAATTTACTAAATTTCCAAAAGAACATTTATTGCCCAAGAGAGAGAAATCAGACAAAAATACCAAAAAAGAGATTATTCTATGATTTCCTGAAATATTAATCCTTATCAGTTGCATAAACCCCATGTTTTAAATCCATTAATTCACAATTTGCACCATACTAACAGAAATGCCAAAAGGATTCCCCTCATGTTTCCAGAGGACAATTTTCCACTTAACAGAGAATGTGAAATATCACAGCACACACTTTCTCTCTTTAGGCATTGCGTGCATACACACACATTAGGGGGTATTTGCAGAAGCAGCACAAATGCACAGTCACTAAAACCACAGAGGTTTCCAGCTAATACAATCCACGGAAGGGATATATATGAATGCTGACATAAGGAGTTTTGGGGGATGTTTCATGTGAGCCCATCTCTAACCAAGTACTAAAATCAGTCAAAACTAAAAAATAAAATAAACTTTCATGAAAGCAATCATTCACAGTATTACATTGCATATATACACAAGTGTTTAACAAACATATCTAACTCATTCAACGCTGCCTATGTATACTGTATATACAGTGAAGTTCTATAAAGAGATTTCCCATTTACAGTAGTTAACTCAGTCATGCATGGACTGTTCCTGACTGCTCACCGAGACTTTTTGAATTGCATACTGGTATGGTATTTCCTGAGAAAAATTCAAATAATATTGTAAGATAAGATTTGTGATGAGATCGATACAGAGGTTTTTGAGTTAGCCTACTATACATGTACTTAGATTATGAAGATTTTGTATTAATAATATTAAATTCACAATGCAAGTTTTCTAAATCAAAGAAACTGAGCAAGCAACTTAAATGTGTGAGGCATAGATGGCATAGAACATGGGTGTACAAATGAAGCAAATGTCTGTGTGACTTATTTTAGATAAATATTAATGTCTGATACTTAAAGACAGGCTCAAATAAATATATAAATATACAAATGCACACAAATACAATCACTATGAGTAAAGCAATTCCTACTGCGTGATCGCAATGAATAAATAAATATTAGGTATTTGCCTTGCTGGTGAAATTAGCATGGAATTACTAGAAGCATAGATTCTTTTTAAACATAAAAGATACATTTAGCAATATCACATGATCTGCACTGAAACCAAAGCAGCCATTGCAGGAACACAGATCGGCTTGTTTAAGATACACAGAAGCACAGCTGGACTTGCATAAGACAGGAATGGTCCAGGCCAGCACTTAAACCACTGAAACACAACACAGGCAAGTTCATCTTCCCCTCTGCCCTCATCTCCACACTGTCTCTCTACCTGGGTACTGAGCTCATAGGTCATGGAACTCCATACATATCTCACTGTGCCACAGCTGGTTTTGATCCAGCAGAAACACCATTACAGTCCAGAATGTACTGTAAACAACCTTGGGGTGCAGGTCGCTGGGCTGCCATCTTATTGGGGTTGGCCAAACCTTCATCTAGGGCTGTTCTCTAAAAGACAAAAAAACAGGGACACACCGGCAGTCACAATCTAGGTGGATCTATTCAGAGGTGGATAGTTCAGGCCCAGAAAGTAAAAATCCAGACCCAGGTTTTGTTTCAATTGACCAGTTCAGTACAAATAGTCACAGTCATAGAGTACTTTGGTGGTTTAAACAAAATCGTGGTCTGTATTTTTACTTTCTGGACCTGAACTATCCACCTCTGGATAAATAAGGGCCATAATATTGAAACAATGGGCAATCCAAATGTGTAAGATACACAGTAGTGCTATGGCCAAACCCATCCATTTACAAAAGATGGGATTGATGGATTAAATTGTTGCTTTACTCAGTTGTTTGTTGCAGTTAATGTCACAATGAGCACAAATGTGAGTCTATGTACAGCCTATGTAATCCTCGCAGACTGTGCAACTGTTATGAATCTGTGTGATGTGTGAAACTCACAGAGGTGAGATCGTGAGTTTCTCACATTTAAAATATTAAGAGTTGAGAAGAGTCCTTTCATACCTGTGATGGCTGAACTGTAGTTGGCCTCTGAGAAGACCGTATCATTGTCTCATTCATTTTTGCCAGAACTAAGTCACAGATGAGCTGCTCGTCCTCAGCTTGGTGCTCCCCAATCAGATGCATGGATGAACCCACAACCTAGAATTGAATCCCATCCCCCATTAGAAACTAATAATTATCTCCTTAACAAACTAATTAATTATATTTGAAACTGTATAAAAAGTTACCATATAACTTAAATAGGTCCCCAGAAATATTTTAGGATAAAATATTATTCCACTTTTATTTCCTCTATACTTGTCCTATTGATAGTGAACTGTATCCCAAACCTCTGAAATTCAGATATAGTATATAGTAAAGTCTTTTATATAAAAAATTTGGATGAAATATAAATGTTCATAATAACAGATGCATACGCTGCTTTGTGACGTTTGTGAAAAAACTGGGAGGCATCAGAGGGTCTTTGGCTCGATGTACAGCACAGTACCGTATGTTGTTTCTTTTTTATCACTGTACTATTATTACTGTTATTATGTACTGTATTATTATTTTTTCTGACTTGCCTACAAATTAATCCTAATGCCAGACTTAGGGAATGGATCTTGTTCGTAACCTGGGGACTGCCTGTATTTTTTCATGATTTGTACTTAAATAGTAACTGATTGACTAAGTCATCTGTGCCCCATCAAGTAAAGTGTTACTGTCTATCCTATTTATAATGCAAACCATTCATGCATATTACAAGTATCCTCTTAGGGTCTGTGCCCTGTGTTGCAGTAGAACAGCCCTACTGAACTGACAGTTCATGCAGTGTTTGTATGTATCTGCAATGTGATGAATCTTGGCCCGCTTTTCAGTCTTTTCATCTATGTCTGCCAAGAGTCGTCAGGCCTGTCAGAGGACTTGGGGAAGATATTTCATGCCAGACCTTTTTTGGAAGCCTGGGACTCTTCATCCACCTGAGAAACACCTTTTTTTATCCCTCAGGACACTTCATATGTACAACTCTAGATATTTTACCAACAAACTTTACTGTGACACCACCCTGTAAAAGTTTTACAGTGTCTAAAATGTTCAAATAATTACATTTTACAAAGCATAAATGCGGGATATGGCATAGTTGTAAACGCCTTTGAGCCAAAAAGTCAGCTTTTTTGTAAAACCTTTAATGCTGGTGGTGACATGGTGGCTCCATGCGTTTCAGTCAAGCTGCAGTGGGTTGAATCCTACCTAAGCTTTGTTTATCTCATACAGCTTTCCTCTGGTAGTCCAAAGACATGCTGTTAGGGATGTCCAAATTGAGTATGATTGTGTGTATGTGTGTGTGTGTGTGTGTGGTCCAGGTTACCCCTTACATTGTGGGGACATCCCTACAATGTCATAAAAACCTGTTATTTTGACGTTGTGGGGACCATTTTTTCAGTCTCCAGAAGGGAAAATTCAGTTGTATAAAATTCTGTGACTGCAATCAAAACTAAAAATGCTAAAAGACGTGTATTTTGTTTGGTTACTTTTGGTTAAGGTTGTCATTGTTGGGATTATGGTTTTGCCCACAGAAGTAAATGGACAATCCCCACAAAGAGATATGAGTTCAGGTCTAAGTGTGTGTGTGTGTGTGTGTGTGTGTGTGTGTGTGTGTATTTACCGCATTATTGAGGTCCCCACCATATAAACCACGATTATTAATAAATCTGTGACTGCAATAAAAAAATAAACTAACATAGCCAAAAGCCTTGTATTTGGTTTGGGTACTTATGGTTAGGGCGGTATAAGGGTTAGGGTTATCATAATTAGGATTAGGATTATGCCCACAGTGATAGGAATATATGAATTGTGTATGTGTGTGTGTGTGTGTGGTCCAGGTATACCTTATTTTGTGGGGATCAAATGTTCTGAATGATAATGTCCTGAATGTCCTGTTCTAATGAAAATGATAAATGATAAACTGTCGCAATCATTACATCAAGGATGATGGTTAATTTTCTATACATAATTTAGACCATTTTCAGTGGGTCATTACAGAGCCCCTGAAGTCCCATAAGGTGATTTATTTTTTGTGCACAAGTTATTTATCTTGTTCCCACAGGATGATTAACTACATACTACGTAGAATTAGAATGTTTTAAGCAAAAAATAGATTATCCAGGCCTACCTAAGTAGAATTTCAAACAGAAAACCTGATTTAGCAAACCAAAGTCACTAATCATGCAAAATATGTGGACATTTCTCCTTATCATAATCCTAGAGAATACAAAATACTAAATGAATAGTAATATGCAGTCATATGGACAAAAACAACAACTATTGTAGTAAAAATACCTGCATTCAATGTACAGCTTGTCACCTAAAATGCATTTCAAATGTCTTCTAAATTCAACAAATTCTGCTTGTGATGTTGGCGTTTAACTGAACATGTAGGACTGTGCTCACCTCAGTGATGTAACCCTTCCCATCTTTGCCATGGATGGCTTTGACTGCGCAGATGTCCAGCCCCCCAAAAATCTCAGAGCAGGTATCCACCCACAGCTTGTACCTGTCAGTGAATGAGGGACCGATATATTGGAACTCCACAATGGAAATATAAGAAATACCATTTAATCATGTGGTCAGACAGTAGAACTTTTAATATAATGAAAAGGAATATGAAACTACATTTGAAATTATGTAATTCAAGTCTGATATCAGAAATATAATTTTCAGTCTTAAAAATGAATGCATGTTAACTACTTCATTTCCAATGACTGTTTAGCCTGATCTCAAAGTAGGATGTTATGTTTGCTACTTCATTCCACGACTAATGTTTACCAACTGCATGTCCAGTTAAGAATCACCTTGATCTTAAGAAGCACAGGCTCTAAAGCAGGGCATGCTATGGATGCGGGATTTTGAAAAGTTATGTTTCATACACGCATTAACATAACTACCTAACCTCTACAATGTAAAGGGGGCTTGAAGCCTATTTTAGGAAGCACAGAGCATCACAGGATGCAAACACCCCAAATCAAAATCTATGAGATATTTAAAGGTGCCGGTTTTCCTAGCTGACTGTCATTCGAATGCAGGAAGAAACCAGAACCAACGGGGAGAACATGTATGATTTTAAAACATGGAGCTGAGGGCAAGAATCAAGCCTACAACCCCAGAGGTGTGAGGCTACCGTACCACCCTAAATTACATCTCATATCATTTTCATAGAACAATTAGATCCTTTTAATTACAAAAGTCCCAGCCTTGTGCAGTTTGCCGCTTGGAATAAGTTTCACCCTCCCCCTCCCCCCAATGACCTTGATCAGGATAAGTGGATAGAGGATAGA
>JAAGVU020000103.1:28601524-28631358 GCA_011763525.2 Mormyrus iriodes | reverse complement strand
GAATTGAATCCGTGCCTCGACTCTCCCATTTCCACCAAAACTGTTCATTGAGAGCTCCAAAGGGTCAATATTCATGGTCGGGCTGCTATAGCCAAACCTTTGGTCACTCGTGCCAATGCCAGATGTTGGTTTCAATGGTGGCAGCAGCGTAAATCTTTGGCTGTGGACAATGTGAAACATGTATTTGTCTCTGATGAGTCCACCTTTACTGTCTTTCCCACATCCAGCAGAGTTACGATGTGGAAAAGCCCCAGAGAGGCTTGCCACCCAGACTTTTGCGTACCCAGAGTGCAGTATGGGGGTGGATCAGTGATGGTTTGGGCTGCAATATCATGGCATTCCCTAGGCCCACTACTTATGCTAGATGGGTGCGTCACTGCCAAGGACTACTTAACCGTTCTGGAGGACCATGTTCACCCAATGGTTCAAACATTGTACAGGATAACAATGCACCAATACACACAGCAAGACTGCTGACTGAGCAGTTTGATGAGCATGAAAGTGAAGTTGAACATCTCCCATGACCAGTACAGTCACCAGATCTGAATATTATTGAGCCACTTCTGGGTATTTTGGAAGAGCAAGTCAGGAAACATTTTCTTCCACCAGCATTGCATAGTGACCTGGCCACTGTTCTGCAAGAGGAATAGTTCAAAATCCTTCTGGCCACTGTGCAGCATTTGTATCTGTCAATCTCAAGACAAATTGATGTTGTATTGGCTGCAAAAGGAGGCCCTAAGCAATACTAATAAATTATTATAGTCTAAAACTAAGTGTTTTAGTTTCATTGTCCAACCTTTGTACATCATGACTCAACAGGTTTGCGCATTCTGTTGGTATCTAAACAACAGAAATGCCTAACTTAATGTAGACCTCAGACTAATTATCTAAACTGATTATTGACCACACATGCTTCTGTGGTTGTGGTACAGGGAGGAACAACTCAATATTATTATTTATCCCAATATTTTTTTTATTAAAATTTTGAAAAAATTGGGTGTGGCATGGTGGTGCAGTGGGTAGCACTGTCACCTCACACCTCTGGGATCAGGGTTCAAGTCTCCACCAGATTTCCATATGTGGAGTTTGCATGTTCTCCCTGTGTTGTCATGGGGTACCTTCCAGGTACTCTGCCCCCTCCCCACAGTCCAAAAACATCCTGAGGCTAATTGGAGTTACCAAATTACCCGTGAGTGTGCCCTGCAATGGGTTGGCATCCCATGCATCCTTATCTCAGCAACCAGCCTCATTTGCATGTTAGCTATCTTTGTGGAATCCTGTCAGACTGAACCAAGGGACATAATACTTAAAGGCTGAATAGAAATAATCATTGGTCGCTCTATTACTGTTGTCATTATCTGTTGGTTTTGAGTCCCTTGTAACATAGGCAAAGTTTCTATTATTTTCTAGTTCTATTTCTATTACTTTCTTTTTCTACTATGTTTCTCTTATTGACATTCTGGTCTCTTCCGTGTCAGTTTTTTTTGCATCCAGAGTGTGATAGCAATAGACAGGAGTAAAAGAGGGTTACAAGCTATAGTAGATTACCTATGATATCCAGGCACCGCAGAACACATGCCTAACTAAACACAGGCATACTGAGCCTATGAGCATGTCTATGAGTCCATGAGAGGGTGCCCTCACATATAGCTAACACCTCTTATTTGAGTCAAATCCAACAAGCAAAAAACCCTAGAAGAATTCAGGGAAGAGCTGAGTTCCGGTTACAACTTGCAATGCTATGTGAAGCATGACCGTCGTGCATAGATAGCTTGGTTGAACGTTGAAAAGAGTCACCCCTCCAGTGAAGATCGATGAATTAGACATTTTTTGTTATTCTCAGGTTGGCTGATTGAGCAATGAAATGGGAATATTTTTGGATGACCTGTAAGCCAAAAATATATAAACAATACTGAAAGTGATTTGGATCACATAAAAGCATATATTATATAAATATTAGCAATGCATAATATTTGTTCATGTATATCTTTAATATTAAAAGTCTTGGCTTGGGCACGCCATGCATCTTTATCTCAGTCACCAACCTCACTCATGTGTTAGTTTTCTTTGTAGAATCTTGAGTTTTAAACTTTTCAGTGCCATTTCTTTTGCATTTCACGTTTGCGGGGATCTTCCACCCCTAACCCTTGTGAAAGTGAAAGGGTGACTGTAATGAAAACTGAACAGAAAATTTTATCTCAGATGTTTTTCATGAGATCTGGCTTCATTTTATTTTACAGATTCCCCCTCCGGTTCTGTTTACCCAAATTATCCATCCTGCTGAAGTTCACCTAGTTCCGGAAGTATGCAGCTGATGACTCACTGCCAGAGGATGCAGAGGGAGGTCTGGTGCTACAACCTAGAGATGGCGAGGACAAGTTGTTGCCCTGAGGTTGCCAGCTGCTCTTGCCATTGGACAGAGCTTGCCAAATGGGGAGTGGGGAAGGAACGTGTCAAATGAGTGCACATGGTATCTGTGGATACCATGGCAGCATCATTGTAGCTTGGACTGGATCCCGTCCCGCTTCATTCAGCTGATAAAATGATAATGTAACCTAGCAAAAAATTTTCTCCATTAATGCAACTTATTTATACTGAAGATCAAAAGAAAATTTTAAATCTGCCCTGCCACACACTATTTATTCATGTCTATATAGTCAGAATATTTGCTGTGCCATTGGCTGTTTGAAGGGCAGGGGCAAAAATATAAAAAAGGCCATTTGGCCATTTTTCACTTCTCCTCCCTCCAGCTAGTAAAATGGTATGTGATGTATGGTGAAATTGCATTCTCGCACTGCATCTTATTTTCGTCACTGGAAGGGCAGCCATCATAGATATTTTTCTCTCCATTACAAGGGCACTTCATCATGTTTTCTCACTGGGAAGGGCACCCCAGAGAGCACTCCATGAGTTTTTTTCTACCAGATGGGTACCTAGAGGGCATCTCAAGTTTACTCAATTGTAAAGGCACCTTATACAGCACTGCATTACATTTTATCCACTGGAGAGGCATCCATTAGGACAATACTCATACATGGATGGACACCCTATACAGAACTGCATCACATTTTCTCCATTTGCCTCCCCCCCACCCCGAGTCCAACAGTGTGCTGTATAATATCATAATAGAACAGATATTAGCCATTTGGTGAAAAGTGAAATCTGCTACAAGTTTGCCTACGGAGAAGATTAAAGGGAATGTTTAAAGGAGGAGTGCTACCAGGCTGATTCTTTTTGATATAGCTCAAACTTTTGATGTTTTTTTTAAATAGGAAAGACACTGTTGTATCAAGATTGGGGCCTTTCACAAAGGCACATGATAGGGAGCAGTGAAAAGACGTGGTAAAAGTAGGTCCATTTAATCATTTTAACATAACAACTGTAAACTAAAAAAAAGTCAGGGGTCCAGTCTCTGATGGCTGCTGTGTGGACTTCATGTGAGGTCTATCATTTGTGCATTATCTGTTTCTGAAGTGGTCACAATGGACTCAGTAATAATGGTCACCCATCAGAGTAATGGTGCAGGGGTGGGGCTTAAGGCACTGTTGCCATAGCAGCACTTTAATGAGGAGGAAGTAAAGAGGATGGATAGATTCAAAGATTTTCTCCTTGTTTTTTTACAAAGCTTGATGTGGGCCTTTAGATGCAGATTCAAGTCTTAACTCTATATATTGATCAGACATAACATTAAAATCACCTGCATAATATTGCATAGATCCCCCTCTTGCTGCCAAAACAGCTCCGACTTATCAATGAATGGACTCCACAAAACCTCTAAAGGTGTCCTGTGGTATCTGGCCCCAAAACATTAGCAGCAGATCCTTGTTTATCGATCGGATTGGGACCTGGGGTATTTGCAGGCCGAGTGAACACCTTGAACTCTTTTTTCATGCTCCTCAAACCATTCCTGAATTTTTGCAGTGTGGCAGGGCACATTATCCTGCTGACAGAGGCTACTGCCATCGGAGAATACCTTTGTCAAGACAGGGTATACTTAGCCTGCAATAATGTTTAGGTAGGTGGTACATGTCAAAGTAACACCCACGTGAATGCTAGGACCCAAGGTTTCCCAGCAGAACATTGCCAACAAATGGAACTGATTTCACATAACTTCATATACATGTAAGTATATACAGTGTAAGTGCAGCTTTAACATTACAGCTTAATCTTTCAATATAAATTACACAGCATGTTAACATAAACAGCATACACTGAACTGTGCCCATACCTCCCCGCCACGCAATCACGAATATTTACAGGAGCAAAAAGTACCTGTCGGCCACGCCCCCCTCAAGGACTTGCATGAAAAGTCTGTGCATGTCATTGTTATTCAGAATGCCACATTTGAAGTGTCACCTATAGAATAAATAATTGAACAGTCATTTTGTGTACCATGGTGGAAGAGCACTTCATATAGTCATACAAGTAACCCTGTTACAACCATATTCGTCTGACACACCAGAGGTATTTTTTTCTCCTTACTTGGGAGTTTTTGGTTCCTCTCCTCCATTGTCATCTGGCTTTATTTAGCTAATTTCTTTGTCCTTCTTTTTCCCTGTTTTGTGTTACTCTCTCTTAATATCAACACACACACCCATGTAAAGCACCTTGGAGCAACTTCTTGTGAAACTCGCTGTATAAGAATAAATTGAATTGAATTGAATAAACAGTTAAATATGGAAAAACGATAAATATTTGCTTATGGAAAAGGACTTAGAGGGCCAATATAAATCAATTTCATATTCTTAAAATATAGGCTAAAACAATTACACAATTTTTATATTACAATCATGCAAATATAAAGTTCACAATATCTATATACAAGCTCAATCTACCAACTTGCAAGGAAACCCTTTAAATAATCATTCATGTTTTGCCAGATAAAGTGACATTAATGTGTTGTATTATTGCACTGAATTGCCTTGAATTGAAATTAATTAAATTATTCTTACTGTCATTCGAATTCAACATCTTACAGTGTGTGGCCAAGTCAATTCAAAATATCCAAATGATGAACGGAATGGGGAAAAATTAATAAATTCTGAACAACTCTGGTAGACTATATAATGAGCTAACCAATGAAACTTGCATGTGTTCAGTTACATCTTTTGAACTGGGAAGGTGAATCGTCCCTCATGACCAGGAATTGAAAAGAATTGTGCAACTCAACTGTAGACAGTGTTTCAGACATCACAGTCCAGGAAGCCAAGCTGCTGGTCTAGATGCTTTTTTGTGGGCAGACATGAACCCCTTGCGCCATCTCAGTAATGAACAATTCATATAGAAATTCAGGCTGGCCTGGGGTGAAATAATGAGCCTCCTTGGTTTGGTGCAGGATAAACCGAAAAGAGGAACACACTGGAATGTTGCGCTCAGTGCATTTGGCAGCTTAAACTGCACCATACCTACAACACAATGCTATACATTCAGCCAACGAGCCCCAACCTGAGATAATCAGGAGGGAAACGTACCCCTCAAGAATACGCCAGCAAACTCCAGATATAAGGGAGCGCCTTGGCTGTAATCAGGGAAGCTCCCCCTACCCATCTTTTGTCCCAAAAATATTCTGGCACAGATCGTCACAATCACATTAAGTACAGAAACTACGGTGAAAGTCACCCACACAGCACACCGGGCTGAATAACAGATGGGGATTCTAGAAAGAGGAGAGCTGGAAAAACAACAGCTACGTCTACACATTCCACCATATAAAACATTCAACTCTAGGTACTTTTTACAGACTCGGTACAAAAGGTACTTGGTCAAGCAAATAGTGTGATGGGATATTGAATTTTGGTGGCTGTATGATTTTGTGACACTTAAAGGACAATTTATTTGTAATAATAAACCATACTATACTGTATAATATAATATCCATCTCTGCTTGTCCAATGCAGGGCCACAGGGGTCCAGAGTCTATCCCAGAAGCCACAGTCACAAGGCAGGGAATAACCCAGGATGGTGTGCCAATCCATCGTAAGTCATACACACCATTCACACTTACGGGCAATTTGGCAACTTCAGTTCACCTTAGCATGTTTTGGGAGTGTGGGGGGAAAACCAGAGAAGCTGGAGGAAACCCTCTTGGAGAACATGCATCCACATACTTGGAGCCTGGGCAGAGACTCAAACCCCAAACCTAGAGGTGTGAGGCAACGGTGCTAAACACTGCACTGCCATGCTCCCCAAAATTATTCTATTCTATTCTATTCTATTCTATTGAAATAAAATAAACCACCCACCCAAGCATGCACATAATTTACCAAAACGACCCCCTCTCCTACCACTTCATCTATTCTCATGTGAGTGGACTACATACAGTTTAAGTGTGTGCTCTGTAAATTGAATGCTATGAAGTTCTCATAAATAATTAATGCAGTATTCCAATGTGAGAATTTTTTTTTGCTCTGGCGTAAACACAGATCCACATCTCAGCCCTCCCACGCAAACCCCTGCAAACTGTGTCCCTTATGGTGCAATGACTCTGACTGAAAAGCCTATATAAAGTCCTATTTTTGTCATAAAAACCAAGCAAAACTCAGAATTTAAAATGAGATGGTCACATCCTTTGATTTACTTTTCCTTTCTGGAGAACAAGTATCTCATATCTACACCGTTTGGGATTTCTCTTTGTGATTTTCCTGTTGCAAATGCTACTGTGATGTACTGATGTCTAGCATTTTTCACAGTTAGTTTTTACCACGCAATTATACAATGTATCATATATCATATATGCATTTCTGTCATTAAATAATGTTGAAATTTTGATACTCTACACACTAAGACTAAAATTGAGTATAGTAAAGAGTACTTGTTAAATCAATGCTTTTTGTTTTATATAGATAAACTTTACATTTGTATCATAGAGACTGACTTCTGGTGTCAGTTCTGCATGCAAATTAATGATGTACCTCTGGCCTATGAGCTTTGATCTCTCTTACAATCGTAGTGTCTCATGAACTAGCTGACCCAGAACTGAGCTCTAGACAAATACCACTCACAAAAACAGATCCAACTGGAACTGTCTGGCCATTCTACTGGGAATGACACCACTCACCAGTCCTGCTGAGCTTTGTCAATGACCATCAGGATCTTGAACTTTTTTGGGGCTCCAGTGGGAGTCTGCTCCACCAATCCTGCTGATGCAGCAGTCTGCTTGACCACATTGGTGATCGAGCTGAAGAATCCTGTCCCAGCTGACTGGGCCAACTGGGGAGAGTGGGGCGGCTGGGCATGATGGACAGCCTGGGCAGGCTGGGGAAGCTGGGAAGGCTGGGCAGGCTGAGCTCTTCGGTCTGGAGCAGGAGAGGTAACACGGGGAGCTGCTGAACCTTTGGCTTGGGGAGGGGGCTGTGGAGAAGGGTCAGGTCTCTGAAGGTCTGTCATGTACCCGTCAGGTAAGTTAGCGATGAAGCTGCTGTCTGACAGGCGTCGGCGCAAGTAGTTCATTGCTGAATCCAGTGAGAGAGATCAGGACTGGAAAGAGGATCGAACTGGTAGGCAGGTGTAGGGCTGGAGAGGGGTGCAAACACCCGCACGCTCTCTGAGTGTCTGGATCCACCTCCAAAAGTGCAGTCGGTCTGCTGAATGCTCCACGCAACCCAAAAATGACAGCGCTCTCTTCCAGGTTTCACGGTGATTCCTCTGAGATGCCCCCTAAAAGACATCAGCAATATCTGCTTGATCAGCCAATCAGCTACAGCCCCAGCAGTTGGAACGCCTGCCAGATCTTCTGTTGTTGTCTCTCTCCGCACTGTCTTTCTTTCTCGCTCCCTCTCTCTCCCCCGTGAGCATACCCTGCACCACTTGCTCACTCACGCTCTGCCTTTTCCCTTTACTACCTCCCTCATGACTCGATTCTTTCTCGATATCTCACCAACCCTGCTTCAGCAGAACATGCTTCTGTCGTACTGCAGCGAGGGGGAGGGGCAGGGAGCTCTGATTAATGTTCGCAAGCTGATCAGACGGCTTTCCCACAGCCTCTGTTACTTCCTCTGGTTTCCCCAGGCTTGTTTTCACATTGAGAATGTCCTCCAAACTCCCCCACACTATGAAGAGGTAAGCATATTGGGGGGGGGGGGGCATCCCTCCTTTCACAGAGCTGTATATATTACCCCGTAACCTTTTATGAGATTTGACTACTGTCTTATTCTCACAATATCTGATATATGCTTTTTAAGAGCATGTCATTTTAGAGCACATCAGAGTACACACAAGAAAAATAAGCAGGACTGTATTCACGCCGTGAACATAAAGGGTTTTAAAGGAACAGGGGAAATACTCCATAAGCAGCCAGGAGACAGATGACCATCATTATCTCATTATAAATTACACAAATTTTACACAAAAGAAAAAAAGCAGTTATGTATTTTTAATGTTGCTTAGAAACAGGTATAAAATATCTTTCTTGATAATTACAGTCATTTTCTTTAAATATCTGTTATATTTAACGCACAAGCAGGGAGCTTGGGCTAATTGGGACCATACGACTACCCATAAGATCAGGGCAGAACTTTGGAATTCAGACCCAGCTAGACTGAAGTTTCTGATCTAGTCACTGTATGATGTCCTTCCAATTTCATTCAACCTGGACTGCTGGGGTTTAACCAATACCCCACCATGCTCACTGTGCCTGGTGAGAGGTTCCTTGGAACACATCTTGAGCTGCTGCCTGAAAGCCTTGGGAGAGGAGAATTACAGATGGTGCCATGACCGGGTTCTGAAGACAGTAGTTGACACCATCAGCACTGGAATCCAACAGAGCAAACATCAACTCCAACATGGTAAAACATCACCTTTGTTAGGGCAGGATAAAAACTTCAGGTGGCGCTCTGGAGCTTAAGGCTGACTTAGGGCAGTGGCTGAAGTTTCCAGAACACATTGCAAGGACGACACTCAGGCCAAATTTGGTCTTAACATCTGACTCTTCTAAGCAAGTGTTCATATAGGAACTCACTGTTCTCTGGTAGGACCAGATAGAAGAGGCCCACAAGTGTAAGAAGGTCAAATATCTCAAAACGGTAGAAGGCATGGGTGGAAGGTCCGCTGAAAGCCCACTGAGGTGGGCTGCAAGGGCTTTTCAGGGCAGTCTCTACATCGGGCAGTCAGTCTCCTTGGCATTAGAGGGTTGCAGGGTAGAAGAGCTATCAAGAATTTCATTAAAGCTGCAGAAAAAGTGTCGAGGTGGCTGTAGATCAAGAGGGGTGATCCATGGCGTAGAGCACCATGTGGATTAAAAAAAAACATTCTTCTTATGAGACACTTGGTGTAAGGCACTGGATGAGAAAAGAAATTGTTTCCTGTGTACCAAAAGTCATAGGCCACATCATCACGAACAGTGTAGCATCAGTGTTGAACTTACATCTTTTTTCAGCTAAAAATTATTCATTGGAACTGTTGGAGGACAAGCAAACAAACATCTCTCAAATGGCTGATGTGGAACAGATGTACAAAGGTGAACTGGTTGCTTTTTATTCACGGCATTATAAATTTCACCAATAATAATAATAATAATAATAATTTTAAGTTTACCTAAATACCCAATAACATTAGACTGTCTCTCATCAAATGTTAGCTAGCTAACTAGTTAACTGTGAGATAAGTGAGGGATAACATTTTCAGCAGGCAAATCATTGTAGAATAAACCTTGACAGGTTGACATTGAAGTTGAATTTGCTGGTTCACTACATACAGATGTTCTGAATTCTGTCAACAGCAATAAATATTTATAACAAAATTTAGTATATGTCAAATGATTACATTTAATAATTACTCATATCTATTAATTATGCATTAATATATATTTAATAACAATGGAAGGCATAAATGAATAACAAATGGCCAATTTTACATTTAACAGAGCATTGGCTAGTTGTAACAACCCTGCATTGTGGTTGTAAATTACACAAAACAAGAGGCTGGATTTTGTAATTTGTGTTCTGTCCAATATTTACCCAGCGCTGGGTTTCCAGTTAACCTAGGCTAGGTTGTTTTTAACCTAGCATTTTTTAGAGCGTGCATTTTCAAAAAAGGGGAAAGTAAAATCTAACAAGCCTACTACTGTAGCTTTTATAGGACATGAAAATAATAATTAAAAATGGTCCCTGTTGACATGGTAAAGCTTGGATTTGACTCTCCACAGAAAAAGGAGGCCCAGGCCTTATGCAGAATGTATGCACATGTACAGTGCCCTCCACTATTATTGGCACCCCTTGTAGAAGGGTTATAAAAGAATCACTGTTTGCTGAAGTACCTTCATCTTGCACTGAAAAAATGAGAAAAATCTGATTTTTAATTGAAACAAGTTTATTCAAAGAAAAAGGCTGAAACTATGTTTTCTTATATTCAGCGCATTAGCAGACCTTTTGTACACTATTTTAAATGCTGTTTGGACGACAAAATTACAGAATCCAAAGATCAAGGAACCAACATCGCATAGAAAAAAAAGCAATAAGTTACCCTGTGTTGCATGGCGTTCTAAAAATATGTGGGCAGGTGTTTCCAGGAGGGCAGTATATATTTATACAATACAAATCTACTACCTTCAATGGTTTCTGGTAAAATGTTGTAAATAACTGTGCAACAAACTGATTTAGTAACCTAAAAATTACAGAGAAAAATGTATGATGTCAAGCTCAGACTACACTCTTAAAAATGCTAGACTAAAAACAACCCTATCTGGGTTAACTGGAAATCCAACACTGGAAAATATATGACAGAACACACACTGGCTAATTTTGACCCAGCCTCTTAGGTCATGCAATTTAACCATGCTGGGTTGCTCGTTTAGGTCTTATGACTTCATTATTAAATATGTATTCACACCATCTTTAATGATATATATGCAGACTGCTTCTACAAACATTTGTGAAAGAATGGGTCGTTCTCAGGAGCTCAGTTAATTTAAGCGTGGTACCGTGATACTGTAGGATTCCACCTGTGCAATAAGTCCATTGGTGACTTATTGGTCCATTTTCTGGCTACTAAACATTCCACGATCAACTGTTAGCGGTATTATAACAAAGTGGAAGCAATTGGGAATGACGGAAGCTCAGCCATGAAGTGGTAGGCAATGTAAAATCACAGAGCTGGGACAGTGCATGATTAGCTCAAGAACAGTGCGTAGAGAGCTTCATAGCATGGGTATCCATGGCCGAGAAGCTGCATCCAAGCCTTACATCACCAATTGCAATGCCAAGCGTCGGATGCAGTGGTGTAAAGCACACTGCCACTGGACTCTAGTGCAGTGGAGACATATTCTCTGGAGTGACAAATCACCCATAAACTCACTCCTAAAGCTTGTGGAAAGCCTTCCCAGAACAGTTGAAACGGGTGGGTCAGCTCCATATGAAAGCCTATGCATCAAGATTGAGATTTAATTAAAGTTAATGTGGCGATCTTGTGGCAGGCGTCTCAATACTGTTGGAAATATAGTGTGTGTGTGTGTGTGTGTATATACACACAATTATTATTATTAAATACCATAATTTGACAAATAGCAAAACTAAATATTTATTACTGATGAGAGATCAACTAACATTACATGTAACATTGATGTTATGATAGCATTGTCATTGTTTATATTATTATAACATTATACCAATGACTTAAAAGCAACCAGCTCATCTTATTACATCTGTGCCACCATCAGTCGTTTGATGGATGTTTGCCTGCTTGCCCTCCAATGGTTCTAACAAAGACTTTTTTTAATGTGGTGCATGAGAACATTCGTTCTTCTGACAAAGGTGGAAAAGTTACTTAAGTGCTGGGTCAGACCAGTAACCCAAATGCTGGGTCAGGATTGGGTTCTTGGACTGAAAATAACACAGCAAAATTACCAACAGGCTCAACCCAGCATTTGGGTAGAAAAAAAAAAATTACCTAGCATTTTTAGCAGGTAAGCTCTCAGTAGAAGTGACAGGAACAGATATACACAGGGAACTAACCATCCAACTGCTTCCACCCACTAACACAGTGACTGAAGAAGTTAATTATTAAAATAATGTAGTACAAGAGATATTCGGCATTTATTTTAACTATTATATTTGAGCTGCAACTCATCTTCAGAGTGGGAGAACAGAAAGAGTTTAGGGGCTTTACAGGAGATGTTTGGTATTTTACTAGATATTTTGAAACCATGTTATTTGCATTTGTATTACTGTTTTGATTTGAGGCGTTTTCAACATACACATAAGTGCATTTTAAAAATGATCAGTTATTCTTTTAGAATTTAGGCAACAGAAAATTCTGGAATGTCCCAGGTAACACAGGGAACAAGACGGGTACACTCTGGATGGGATGCCAAAAAACTATACACACAAGTTTATCTAACTACATGCCTTTGGGCTGCAGGAGAAAATCAAAGTAATTAGAAGAAACCTACACAACACAGAGAGAACATTCAAACTCCACACACAGCACAGTGACAACTCACCCTACTTAGAAAAATCAGTCTGAGCTGAAGACCAGTCATCAACCAAGGTAAACCAAGACCTACTTTATTTCCAGGCCAAGTGATCTTAGACATAGCCTGAAAATTCGAACCTTAGATGTGTGGCTGGCCTCTATCAGAGCGCAAGGGTTCTATGAGTATTGAGCAGTGTTTGAAGTTGGTAAAACAGGTGCCAGGAGTCCTCTTGTTATTCAGTACTAGTTTGTGAAACCAGAAGTAGCTCGACGCGTCCTCCATAACATAGACTTTCTGGTCACCTGATGCGTGACATATATGTCATGGAAACAATGTCCACCTTCAGATTACCTATAAGGAAAGGTTTAGTGGTAACCAGTATAAGAGGATTTTTAAGAATTCAAGGATGTTTCTATGGGACATGTCAGGTTCCAGTGCATGCCTGAATCAAAATAATTTAAAATGTGGAGCTCTAGGTAAGGAAGGGTGACTGGTGAAGGGGGACAGGTGTGTTGAAGCAGTCAGAATGCTGGGCGACATAAGTAGGTCACTGGTGAAGCTGGTAATCAGGGATTGCTTCAGATGTTGTTGAATGCTGTATTCTGTGCCCCCATTTCCCCCTTCCATACAGGTGTGTGAGCTAATGGCATAATTGTTTTTTATAGTGGTGGAGAGTGATGGCCAGAAGGAGCTTCTTGAATTATGGAAGCTTTCCAGCCAATTGTGTTGAAAGGTGGTTCATGTCTCAACGCTTCGGATGCTCAGTAGAGTCACCTGCTGGTCAGAAGAGCTTAGAGCAGGACATGGCACAACACAGGCTAATGCACATCAGTTCGTCAAACCAATGTTATTACAGCTGTCACTGTAATGACAATTCTACATTTTTTGGCATTTCCAATCCTATTTATTATTTGCTTTATTTACATAACGTTATCCAGTTCAGTTTAGTGATATTTTGAGCATGAGGTAAAGCCATAAGTATGTGTGTGTGTCACTACTTAGAGTTTCATAATAAAATTTATTTCAGTTACGAGTTAAGACTCCAAATGTCTTACCTTCTATTAAGAAAATGGGTAAAGTATTCGATAATGCAAATACTATTAGTATGTCAGTTAGTGCTAGTGAGTAGTAGGAAGCGATGTGGGACGGGACAGATGTACCCGGAGTGGATACATTATGAAAAATAAATGCCAAAAAAAAACAGATGAGAAGAGGTCAAAGGTAAAAACTGCAAATGTGTATCACAGCTTATGTCATTTAACTTGCATCTGTTTAACAAACAGCAAAAATCATTAACACAGAGCCTATTTTACAATAAAATGTTGAATATCTAATGTAATTTTCCATTTTCCGGTCCGCAAGCCTTGGTGGTTAACCTGTAATCCAGTCACCAGCCATCACTTCCGTCACACTCCTGGTTCATCACTTGCCATCACTGCTAGCCCAGAGGGGATCGACTCTAACGATGCCCGAGTAGAGGACCTAGAGTGGGACACTCTGGGCCTTACTCTAGGTCCCACCCCTGCTGTCCCTAGTCTTACCTAAGTTTGTTGGTTTTGCCCTGACTCCTGCTCCCGTGATCTTAGTCTCGCACCCCACAAAACTTTGACCCTTTTCATTAAATTCTTTATTATCTGGGTATTTGCTAGCTGTTTTGATCCTGCATGAAGTAAAAATTCATCCAACCACTATCAATAACAACTGATTCAATTTTCAGTTACAGGTTATCAACTTTGAGCCACTAACTTATAACTCATAACTCACTAACACAAACTTCATGTCCATGTATTGTAGGAAACCAGTAGATATTCACATGGATGTTAAATATGTAGACCCTCGGGTAATAATGCCACCCATATTCACTTTTGTATGACTGTATTTTCCAAAAATTTCCGAATGTGGTAATTAAACTGTAATGGTACAAAAGATTCATTCTTCTGCACCATATCAGCAGCAAAGTTTCAGAAGAACTGGCACAGACATCAGAACATGTTACATTACATGGCAGTACATTACCCATTCTGTTTCTCCAACAGCATTCAGATGGCTGAGGCCTGACTGGGCACTTCAAAGTGTGCAATATTTGTAGTTTCTTGTCTTCTAGAGTTACCTTGAGTGGGGGGACAATGGATTAGCTGGCTCAGTGAATAGGGCCACTGTTCCTGTTATTTGACTTGGATCTGCTGCAGATGGAGTGACACATAAAACAGGAGCTCTTGTAAGTAAAAGAACCCCCTTATGTAGCATAGAAGGAAGGGAAGAAATTCATATGGAGCAGGTTTGGCAAGTCCTTTGTCCAAATAGATTACCCATCATAGAATGAATAATCCCCTGTCCAAGGAGAAGCACAGTGAGCTTCTACCCTATATTATTGCTATTACTATTGCTGCTGTTGTTGTTGTTATTGGAACACTTGAAAACTATGAAAATTAGGTCACCCCTCCCCTTATGAGTCACTTTTGGTTTAGAAGTAATACACTCAAGTAATTCAACATCATATAACATAGGAGTAGGGGTGGTACAGTGGTGCAGCAGTTAGCACTGTTGCCTCACACCCCTTGGACCAGGGTTCAAGTTTCTGCCTGGGCTTCATATGTGTAGAGTTTGCATGTTCTCCCCATGTCATTGTGGGGTTTCCCCCCACAGTCCAAAAACTTGGAGTTGCCAAATTGCCCGTAAGTGTGTGGGTGAATGGTGTGCAAGTGTGCCCTGCCTTGTGCCTGTAGCCTCTAGGATAGGCTCTGGACCCCCCTGAATAGGACAAGTGGTTACAGAAAATAGATGGATGGGTTAGCCCTGCTGGGCGTAGATCCACAGTAAACGTGCCCAGGGATTTGCTGACTAGCCAGCTCCCCCCTCATGGCCTCCTCTAACAGCTTCTGGTTAAAGTGTTCCTCCAAAGCCATCGCCTTGATGGTGTAGTTCCACGCTAAGGCTGAGAAGATCGCCCTACCCATTGTACTATGTTGCCAGGCAGACTTGGTCATGGTAAGGTTCCAGGAGCTCTTTCCCACTGTAATAAAGGAATTTCAGGGTGGTCTTCACCTCATTCCTGGCTAATCCACTCTACGTGACATGACTTGCTACAGGGCCACGATTAGTTTTTTCGTGACAAGCCGGAGCAAATCAGACCCATAGGGTCACCCCAGGAAGGCACAATGCTCAGTTCCCAGGGTTCCCCTTAGAGTTGCTGCCGCATCCACCAGGGGCAATCTTTAAAACTGGGCTTGTTGGTGCCTTTGATTTAAGTCATTAATTTAACTGAAAACCTAATACTTCACTCCTGACACAAGCGTAATCCGTCGTGGCTATGCTTTAATGATAATACTGAGGCTCCTTTCAAAAAGCAAGCGCTTACATTTTATTACAGCACACTTCAGATATAAAAATGCAGCGGCGGCACAGACAGAGAACTCAACAACTAACGTAACACTCGGGGTAGACTCTAATTGAAACATGCAGTCCTCGTTAAAACATTAAACGGTTACAGTACATTATTTATCACGTTAATACACGGACACATACATCATATTGTATTCACATGTTGCACATACCCGCGGCGCGGCACAAGGCATGCTGGTAACTGGAATAATTAGTTATTACTAGTCTGTAGTGTATATACTAATGCTGGCTTTATAAGCAAAACCAGGACTAATTTTTTTCTGAAAGTATTTGTCTGTTCGTACACCACTAGATGGTAGTACGGTATCATTTCCCTATTCTTGCAATTCATGCAACTCGCCAGTGAGTGGTGATTAAAATGCAATGGGAAATTTCCTCATAACACTAGTGTGACTATATTTTGGGCTTAAATAAGAGGACACTGGGGGCAGGACCTATAGAGAGGCGTCAAAACAATGCAAATATGCACATGTCATGTAAAGCGCTTTGGGGCGACTCTGTCGTGAAAGGCGCTATATAAGAATAAAATTGATTGATTGACATAGAAAGTATTCCGATTGTAGATGGCTAACGCCAATGTGAAACAACGTGAAATCCTGGCCGGACGCGTTTTAAGGTCCCAAAAAGAGGACGTATGGACACCCTAATTAATACTATACACTGGTTGGATATTTCATATGGATATCCAATTTGTACGTAATGTGTCAATAGCAGGGGTAGGCAACCCTGATCCTGGAGTGCTGGTGTCCAGCAGGTTTTCTATCCTAGCTGGTCTCTGATGAACCACACCTGATCTCAGGCAGATATTTACTCATTAGGGAGGATAGAAAACCTGCAGGATATCGGAACCCCAAGATCAGGTTTGCCTACCCCTGGTGTATAGCTTGGGTGTTCAGGCATGCCTATGTAAATTGTCTACATCTCTCCTAATATTTATTATTATGTTTCATTATTTTATTATAATTTATTATTATCAGCTGTGTTAATTAAGATTTTGATTGCCCCTAGATGCCGTAACGCCAACGGATGGAACTGAAATTGGACAGAGACTTGCACAAACACTATGTAAATGCAGCTGTGGGCAATCTCCTAAAACCAAGCAGCAATATTTTGCTTTGTTAGACTATTTGAGGGGATAGACAATATACATTATATAAATAAAAAAAGTCCATTAAACAATAATTTCGCATTCGTAAGATTTGGATCATCATTATTTTTAATAAGAACTGTTGCTCAGAGGTGTTGCGCTGGTCCATGCGGTGCTGTTCCCGTCACACGGTTTACAGTTTAGCTCCTCCTTGTTCCTCTACCTCTCCCCTGAGACATCCATCCCCTGCTTGTTCTGGTTGCGGCGCACCAAATAGGCTCGCTTTTGTGTGTGCGTGTGCGCGCGCAGAAACAAATCCCTGTTATTTGAGGCTCCGCAAGGATTAAAGCGAGCATGCCCAGTTTAATATAGTGAACGCTAGCAAACCTACAAAGAGGAAACGGGCTGACAAAGGAGTCGGAGCAGAGGCAGTTGGGGTCGGTACGGGTCTTTTACAGCGGGCTGTGGGGAGGACAACTGGCGGGCCCCTTTTGTTCCGAACCGGTGTTTAAAATTAGACGCTTAACGCTAAAAGTTTGAAGAAACCCAAGACACTGTTTAGCCTACTGTTTAATAGCTAACTAAGGTCAAACTCGATTGGCTGTTTAAACACGGGGCCTTCTTTTACATAGCTGGCTTGCTTGTTTTTAGCTTTTCAGCTTGTAAAGTTTAAATCTACTAACCTGGTAAACCGTGCCCTTTCTTTAACTGGGTGTACTGCAAGACGGCTGATTTTTCTGTTATAAAATTAAATGCTTCTTACGACCATGGATCTGTTGAACTACCAATACATGGACAAAATGAACAACAATATTGGCTTACTTTGCTATGAAGGTAAATTCTTTCTTCTATTAAACGTGTTTCCTCGAAATATAATACATTTTGTCACGGTTGTTGTAATTTATTAGTAGTTTCTTCTGTCGATAGATTGACCCCTCTGAGTGGGTCTCATCTATTTAGCCTCAGCTAAGTACCAAGATATTTAATTTGGCATGTTATTATGTTAACTCTGTTGTGTCATGTTTAATACTGTAAATATTCAGTTAGCTATATATGTTAATAGAGCGTCAAAAAAGATATTCTTCTTTTGCTTCTATAGCTAATAATTTCTATGATTTGGAAGGGCATAATGATTAACGCTTAGTTTAGTAATAGTACATATGCTGTTGTAATTGTCGGCGGTGGTGAGTTGTTCGTGGTTTAATTTTTTTTTTTTTCGTTATTTTTAAGAGGATGTTGTGTCCCGAGGGATCCTGTTGCATGGCCATTCGCTGTCAAAAATTTGCTGTGAGCTTATTTGCGGATGTTGAATTTGGGGAGGGGGGAGGACGCATTGAACAGCCGCCAAGTTAGTCCCCAAGGATAGGCCATACATGTGACATACAGTATAAGGCGATTGATGGCTCTTGGTATCATAACTATTAACCTCAGGGTTAACCTAACCGCTCACTGACGTTACTTATGACACTAGAGCGAGACGAGGACCTTTGTGATTATATGGGTTGTTTAACCCAATTTTCAGATTAAATGTTAATGTCTGTAATGTCATATTAAATCCAGAACACATCCACTGGTAATTGCTGCTATGAAATTACAGTCTTTTGACTCACGGATGCAATTATTTTATTATTCTTTCTATTTGCAGAATAGCTGTATTAATTTAAAGCTTACATATGTGAAAGTAAATGTTGTTAACAATCTTCACACTTTTCAACAGTTTTTACTTATGCTTAATAACAATAAAAACACAACTGAAATGTTCAACTAATAATGCTGAAGGTTTGCAGTTTTATTAGTATTATTGATTTATGTTTATTTGCTGCTCTGATGGAACGGATGTCCTAGATTTGCTGTTAAATGAGTGCAATCTGGAGTTAACATTTGGCACAATGGCACAAAGTATGCACATCTCTTCCCCTTTTATTTTGATTTGTTTCCTTTCAATGCTAGTTCTCCCTGTGGGAATTAAAATGGCAGAGTACTGGCAAATGTGAGGCAGGTTAGCCCATGGCTGTTCTTGTTACAGTCCATACGAACCTGGAGATCTCAGCCAAGACTTCTTGTGCATATGAACCTTAATTTGGATGTAGTGTGTGATCAGAATAAGGGCCGGTACTAATCACTGCGTATATGATCAGGTAACTTTGTTGTTTAACCACCACCTGCTGCAAGCTGTGATGCATTGATGAAATTCTAAACTAGCATGTGAACTGTGATGGCTCAAGGGAAGTGGAAGTTTTGTTGTGTCCTATGTTCCAGGACACAGTGATTTCTGTTATTGTGCTGATTGATGATCATGGCTAATAATTATTAACCGTTGGGAGAATTAAGTGAACTGAAAATTAATTTGTCATATAGACAACACAGGCAAGCTAAAGACAAAGTTGGAGTTTTAAGGAGGCTTTGTTTTGTGTGTGCACATATCCAAGTAATGAAAGTTAATATTTGTAATGTATTGATATCAGTTGATGTTTTTTTTTATTTGTTGGTGATGTGTTTCTCAGCTTTTTTTGATTGTAAAACAAGTGTAGTACATTGGCAGTAGAACTAGGGGGACATAAAGGATCCTGTGGGGTATATTATAAGGCGAGTTTTACATACTCGGAGATTGTCAAAATCAGCTGTGATGGTGGTTGTCAGCTCACTAGGTTGACACGAGGTTCTTTAGGTTGTATTCAAATTCAGGGGCTGTACCCTTCTAAGATTGAATGCATCATAGCATTGCGACAAGGCTGTCCAATTTCGAAGGGTTCTTCAAATGCGGTCTACAGAAATGCGTCCTTTTGCCGAGTCGCAAAGGATCTTCCTGATGTATTCTTCACAGCCCAGCACATCCCGAGATTCATTGTGCAGAGGTAAAGTGGGTGTGTCCTGGCTAGGCCATATGAGCCATACTTCGTGACTCAAGGTTAAGGGCAGGAACAGCTGGTGATGGCTAGATTGTCGCGTTTGACAATGCTTTCCATTCGGCCTTCAAAGAACGCAGCCTACAAAGGCTATGCCTTCATCGACCTTGTCCTTCGAAGGATGCAGAATCTTAATTTGGACAGCGTTTCAGTAAGAGTCTGTGTGTATTTATATAAAAGTGAAGGTGTCAACATTGCACACTAAGGATAAATACTAAGAGTCTCCCTTTGACTAAATTGTAAGGGTGGGCAATACCACTGGTTTTCTTTTAAATCCCATACAAAGTAATACCTCCTGCACCACCACCCCATTTTGGTATTACTTGGTATTGCATTGGAAAAAAAAATCATGGTATTGCTCATCTCTATTATTTAGTCAAAGGGAAAGCTTTTATATAAAGCTACTTTTTTTGGTGAAAAGGCACTTTACATATACATGGTTAAATTAAAACACCTGTTTTAATCAGAAAACCTGAACTTAAACTTGCTTGGAGCAGGTTAGGTGTGCAGTGTAATTCACTGTGGCAGTATGCCCCATTGAAAAGTGAGCTAAGATTCATGGTACCCAAAACTCTGAAGTAAGCCTCAAGAAACCTTGTTAAGCTAGTAAATGCTCTTTGTAGTACTCCCCTCTGATAACAAAGAAGGGTGTGGATTTCCCAACCCTGACTAATAATTCAGAGAACCTTGAGTGTGTGGATTTTGGTAGTGGCCCCATTCATCCTTATGGGACTGTGTGTGTACATACTATAGGCCTATTATATCAAAAGTCTTGGGCGGAGTGCAAAGCACTTTGCTCACGGTTTTGGTGAAATCTGGAATTATGTATTTTCAATTCTAGAATTACCGTTTGGCTGAAGCAGAAAAAAAACAAATGTACATTAAATCTAATGTATATGCTCTTCTGTAGATTGTTGCATTTTCCCCAAAATCGTGCTGAAACATGAGCATTGAACAGCTATGACGTTTATATCATTTTGTTAATGTTTGTATTTGAATCAGAAGCAGAACTTGTATTATCCCTAAGAAAATTGCTTAATGAGTTTTCTGATTTTCATTCAAATACAAATGTTGACAGCAGTTTTAGCTGAATTGTAAATCTTTGCGGAGAGTAAGGGAGAGACATGGTTGCGATACTCAAAGAGAGGTTCAACTATATTCATGTCTGAGCATCTCCACCAAACATCAGTTTTTGCTCCTGCCAGCACATCCTCTTGAATAGCTGCTGGTTAAACAGTTTTGTGTGTTCCCTGTTCCATCATTGTCCAGGTCATTGTAAATCTGAGGCAAAGCTTGTCTTTCCATGCCTTTTGTATATCTGACCAATGGCAAGCATTTGATAAATCAGTCTGCCTGGTGTCTTATGTTTATGATTCTGATTTGCATTTCCGGTGGTCTTTAGTGTGGTGTCCTGCTGTGCTGCCTCCTGCCGAACTTTTATCAGTATTTGCCCAAATTAGTCCAACAATCAGTCAGTCTAACTGATTGCATCAGTATAAAGTCTCTTTGCATAAGGTAGCTGTCATTGTCTAGTAGTCTTGGGCATCTTTGTCGTGCATCTTTAAGCTGTCCTGTAAATCTTAGAGTCACAATAACTCAATTAAATTCGCTTTACTCGATTGCTGTTTTTTCCTTTTCAACTGCGGACACCAGTTGAGAGCCCAAATAAAGAGCAAAATCATCATGTGTAGAAGCACTTCACATTAAGTCTATGAAAATGTCAGTATTGCAAAGCAGAACTTAAATACTGTATCATCAAAGCACGACTGCAATGCAAATAAATCTTAAAGGATGATATTTAAGTTTGACAGACTCATCCAATAATGCAAGCGTAACCATATATTTGTGACATTTGGCCTCTCGGAGTAACTTAGCCTGTCATTGTCATCACTTTGACTTAACTGTCGCTTAGCTGCATCATTCTACATAATGTGGTACATAACAATAGAATATTATTTTGCGAATGTATTATGTGTTTGGAATACAGCTGAACGATATTGGAAAAAGTTTACAATATCTGAAGTTGTGGTATGTATGAGTTGAAAATGAACTATATAGCTAAATGGACTTTGTTGATAGGTAAGTGCTATCATATAAGTTGATGGTGTTCGAATACAAAATATTTCCATATTCGGAAGACAAATGTCTTTTTGTGACCAGTTCTTATTCGTTATTCCCCTCTTCACTCATTTTTGTTTAATTTCTCACAAATGCACCATGACTCTATGAGTGAGTCCAAAAGCAAGGATGAGAATGATTATGATTGTCTTGGAGAGTGCATGCAGAGCTCATGCTAGCCGTATACTAGATAATGTTGAAAAGGAACCATCAATAAAATTTGCAAAGCTTGCTAAGTTTTGTTCCCTCTGACCAAGTGAAAATGTTTTAGTGCAACTTGTTTATGGTTTGAACCCAGCAGACTATCACGGTTCTTGCAGTGTGACAGCTGCATCTGCATGAAATGCCATGTCCATATTAACATTGCAGAATTTTGCATACTGCTACTTTGTTTGTGGCGTCTGCATGTTGCACCCTGTGTGTGTGTAGCAGTATCCACGGGCTTCCTTCCACTGTCAAAAAACATGCAACTTAAGTGAACTGAGGTCCGTAAATTGATTATGTGACTGAGTGTGCACCCTGCAGTGGTTAGTTGATTATTATATTATAATATATAATTTAGGGCTGTCAAGCCACTAAAAAAACTAATTACATGGTCTGTGATTAATCTAAATTAATAGCATACATCAATTTTTACTGTAAAAGTATTTAAAAATATTTCAATTCAAATGAATTTTGGCAGATGTTGATTATTCATTGATGCACTCATTATAGACTTTAAAGTTCCACATCTTTTATTTCTTAACATTATATTCACTGTTCGTGTGCAATAATGGTCATAATAATCAAAAATGTGACCTAATATGCTAAGAAACGGCATGGGGTCAAAGGGCTCTGCCAATACAAATTTTTTCCACCTGTGACGTATCGCTCAGCTGTTAGGCCAAGACGCAATGGCCATGATGCATGATGCATACCCCGGGCCGATACCACACTCCTGTGTTGGTACTCGTACTCGCCAAAATTTTCCGATACCTTCAACCGATACCACGTGGTACATATGGTTTAGTTCCGTAGTCAGCACGCAGAGGTACTGTTCAAGCAATTACTGCCAAAAAAAGTCCAATACTGTTAACCTAATAAAACACTCAAGATACCAGAATTTGCTATGGACGGCAGTAGCTGTGGATTACTGCAACCAACTTTAATAGAGACCCTACGGAAGCGACAGTTACGTAACGCTAGATCTGGGCAATATGACAAAAAAAAAAAAAATCACGATAATTTAACTTGTATTGATAGATATCGATAATTATCGATATTATGGTTTTATAATGCTGTTCCAGTTTCCAAAGAGTATGTATCCTAATATAAACTGAATGAACAAGTTAAAATAAACAGTATTATTAACAAAGATTTATTTTTAACAGATGGCACAAACTATATAAATACAAAATTCCCTTAAATTATAAAAGGTTATTTATTATCAAGTACTCAAAATAACATGTACCATAGCTAAAGTAAACAAAACGACATAAAACAGTATCTATAATAATAGGGTTCTTTTTGGTAATCAGCATGCTTGACTGGATGGTATTTTTGGAGGTGAAACAGATTTGTTGTGTTACCAGACTTTGTTGGAATCTGTCGGCGGCATATTTTGCAGACTGGCTTTATCTGTGTTTTGTCCGTTCAGAGATAGCTGAACCACTTCCATACTTTGGATGACAATACCGAAAAAAGGGTATACATCTCCTCCTGTGCAATTAACACATTCTCCCCCTCCGCTTCACTTTGCGGTGCAACTGCGCTCCCCGACATTTTTTTTTCCCCAAACACACGACCATGTTGCTTTTGTTTACAACATCGCCTTTTTAATGGGGAGGGGTAAATTTGCAGGGTCGTTCGTGATTTGGCTTTTGCACTGGCGTTCAGCCATGCCTACATGCTGCGCGATAGGCTACGGCACTGTCGGCCTCAGTGCGCAGTCTAAAACGGAGCAAACAGGTTTGATCGAATTTTATAGCCCACGTTTATCATCGTTATTGTCCTCCTTTTTTATCGATTAAAAAATCGAGATTGTTTTAGCGCCCAGCGCTACGTAACACTTTTCCAAATGTTACAGCTCCGGTGTCTTTCAACTATTTTCTGGTTTTTGGAGCTTAAAGCTTTTGATATTGGTAAAACAAAGGAATGAGTTTAATAATCAATTAAAATAAACACTTCAAAATGACCAGTCTCACTATTATTGTGACTACTATTAAAAATAGATCTAAACAGATATCGGTACTTGGTACTTTTACTCGATCTCAAAAAATTGGTATCGGTGCATCCTTAATTATATATAAACGGTTACTCAAGTCATCAGATTAATCAGTAGATTATGCAATTATTGATATAACTGATACTGACAGCTAGTAAACAGGAGAGGTAGCATCCTTCCAGGGTATTTGGGCTCTCAATTTTCTAATACACTTGGTCCTAAAGGTAGTGTTGGAGTTTTGCATTTATCTTTATATAGAATAGAGGTGCACTGATCCGCTGTTGGCACCGATCCATACCTATTTTATGGATCTGGTATCGGCCATATGTGACCGATCCATGTCCGATACTTACGTACGTAGTTTTCAGCAGTCTGTAAAATGATAGCTACTATTTCTTGTTAAATTGATTTGCACAGTCTATTGCATGACAGCTCTTTCCCATTTTAGATGTGTGTTTTGTGGCATTCAAGCTGAATGCTAAAGCTGCCACTCAGTGGGTGTGAGCACAGTGACTTCCGCCGACTGTGACATTATGTGCATACCCTTTGCAGCAGTTGGAGCGTAAGACCTTGTTCATACTTTACACTTTCCACGTGCGCTTTCTTGCACTTCCGCGCGGACGACCGTCTCCAGACCGGAAGCTTGTGTTCATGTTATGGATGCGGATGGTCGCGGTCGGTGCCTGTGTACTGCGATGACATTCCTCCCGACCCTGGATGAGATACAGTTTATAACCGCAAGTTTCAAGTCTTCTCGGGTTTTTAAAACTATAAGAATAACTCTCTTTTGCAAAACTACTTAACTGATGTCCGCTTTGTCTCACAAACAGTTTGTACAGTAAATATGTTTAATATTTACCTCTGCCCGATCGTGTTTCTCATTGAAAGTACTATTCGATTCTTGTGATAAAATATGATTTTTGGGTAGAAATCAATAATAACCAAGACATAGGTGGTATATACGGAGCCCCTACTGCATGAGGGTGGGAAAATATTTTTTTAAATAGTCTTGCATTCCCTTACCTTAGCTTTGTGATCCCACTACACTTGCCCACTTGATATATTTTACAACGTGATGGCAAGGATAAGCCTAGTAATATTTGTATGTGTATTTCACGTTCATTAGCCTTGCTGTCTTGTTTACAGTTACTGGTGGTTAACTGGCACAGTGCGATTATTAATAAATATGTATAAAAACACATTTAAAAGTTACATGATGTGCATTGTCCCCCATATTTTACTATTTAAAGGAAACATAACTGGACATATCTGTATCGTTTAGGTTTATACTTATTAGTCCATTAATTCTATCTTTTGTACTTTAAGTAGACACGGTACAGTTATTATTAGTAATGCAAAACTGTTGCGAGGGAACGTAAAACTATTTCAAAAAATATTTTCTCACCCTGACCTCTTAGAGGCCCCGTAATAATATCATTAATCTTGAATAAATATGGATGAGAAGAGGTTTACAGAGCTATTGATATTTACTGTTTCGAGATGAGCAAATTGGAAGGACAAAGTTTACATACATGCCACCTACTGGATATACCTAGTCAATTCTCCTGCACATGCGCAGCCGACGCGCAAGGTTTCCGCTAGACATAAAAATCTGGGCTACACGCGGACCGTCCGCAGCCCGCTCCTGATGACGATTTTTACATCACGTCCCCTCGTCCGCAACTCAAAGCGCATGCGGAACAGTATGAACTATGAATTTGCCTTCAGAATATTGGATTAGAGGGGGATGATCTGAAAGTACTTTACGCTTTTAACAACAAGTAGTAGTACAGCGATTTGCAGTCTTTATAAAAACAAAGTTTTGAGAGGAGGAAGTAATGTTTAGTGGAAAATTCCATTAAATAAAGTGCACGCAGTTGCGCGAGACAACGCGAATAATATGAAGAAAAAAGCAATTGATGATTTGGGAGTCGCTAGGTGGGACTGTTTTGCGCACTCGCTACAGCTTGTGATAGACGAGGGGCTGCTATCGCAGTGAAGTGTAAGTGATGCTGTTGCCAGTAGGAGATAAATTGTGGACCATTTTAAGCGATGGCCATTTGTGTATCCTCTCTTGGAAGATATTCAAATTGGACTGAAAATGCTTAAAACATTGTACAAACAAGGTGGAACAGTATATCTTATATGTTTTTGGTAGCCTAATTAAAGATATTTTGGCATACGTTTTTTTTTTATTTGTATTTACTAGTTAAAAATATTTTTATTTATATATAATATTTATTGTATTATAATATTAAAGTAAAAAGATCTCTTGTATTGGAATCTTTATCAGTATCGGCAGTCATGCATTGGAATCACAACAGAACTGAAAAAATGTGGATTGGCTCATCCCTAATATAAAACATGCTCTCTTTTATGTTTATTTTTTTCATGTAAATGTCACTACTTTGCAGTCCTCACTAAATGACTAGAGTAAACGTATTAAAACCTAAGTCATTAACTACATTATGGAACACTATGGCACTTTTCTTTATGGCTGTTGTGGTGCTAACCAAAGCATGGTGTTTTTCACCCTTTAGAACAGAAGCAGTGGACTTGTTGTGAATGCCACTTAACAGGGGTGACAATTGGCTTGCAGGTGAAGATCTGAGGGGTGAACTCAGGATGCAATCCATGTCTGCCTTCATCAGCAGCCATCGAACTGGACCGCCTCCCATCAGTCCTGGCAAGAGGAAATACAGTGGAGACCAGCTAAACGACAACGCCGAGAGCGAGCATGTTTCCAAGATGAGCCGCCTATTTGCAGCTCAGATGTAAGTATGAAGGAAAAGAGCACATCATTGTGACAACTTCCAGAGTGAGAGTAGTCCTAATGCGTGTACCCTTGTTTGAAGTCTTTCATACCATTCATCTGTGCCTCATTTACTAGAATAAGTACATTCTTGTCCAGAGTAGGCTTCAGTTCCCTGTGCTGTTTGATCTGTTATCTCTTAATGGATACATTCCCCTAATCCACCTTTTGTCATGTTCTTGAGATCCGGAAGTGGGCGACTTGCCATTTCAAGCCAGCTGGATGCTAATTGGACAGATGCGGTCATGTAGTTTTCTGTGTATTCCTTGCTGTTGGGTATAGCTGATCTGAGTGCTTTTTTGGCCTTGTTAAGTGTCTTAGTTTAAGCGAAGCCTTCTTTAAATTTTTGCAGTGAATTTCCTATTGCCCTTTTAATACAGCAGGATATGGTTACCAGGGAAGTGGTAAAGGAAGTCTCAACTTCTTCAGCAGAAAAGGTTAAGAATCTCCTGGCAAGAGCTGTTATTTCTCTCAAAGGGCTGAGGGTGCTTGGCTAACCTTTGTAACGTAACTGCTGCCGCAATATGAATATAGGATGGTGGCTGTTGAAACTGAGAAGGCTGTGATGGTACTTCGAAGAATAATGGAATTCCTTCTAATGAAGGAAGGAAATGAATGGGTATCAGCCCTCCCTCTCAGTACTCTGGAGGCTGATATAGGAGTGAGAACGATGATCGGACACTTATTGAGCCAGTATGAACTGCATGTTGTTCTGAACCGTTGAGGGCCATCTGACACTGTACATTCCACTTAACATGGAACCTCTGTGGTCATAAGGCCCCGTTAGGTTGCCAGTCAAGGCACCCACTCCAGTGGATCAGGAAAATGCTGTAATGGCCCCTTTGCTCAAGGCTCTTGTTGTGTTATTAGTCAATGAGGTGCCGTAATCAGGTACAAATCGTCATTGTTGAATTTTACAGTTTAGGTCCTGCAGAATTGGCTGAAGATTTCTGATGGCTTGAATAGTTTGGGACCGTTCTTTGTATGTTCTTTGGCCTGCCTTACCCACACAAAACTATGTTTTTTAATATGGAGCCCAGAGTAGCAATTTATGAGTTTAACACAGCAAATACGTTTGCACTAGGGCTGGGAAGTTAAAGAAAAATTAATTAAAACCAACATTCAGAACCTCTAATTAATGTAATCTTGCTCATGTCGGTAATTTCGTGTTTTTTTTTTTTATTCTGTTAACTTACCCCAGTGTGTGTTCATATACTGTCCCCTTAAAATTATTATATCGTGTGTGTTGTCGCGTGACTTGGCCCAGTCTAGTCTGTGACATGGAAACAACATGGAGGAGAACTGAAACACCGAGCCGACAGAGCAATTTCAGCAGCTTGTACCAAAGAAAAATTATGTGTCCATCGTTTGGACACATCGTGGCTTTAGTGAAGACAACACCAAACAAAGAGGTCAAATGTAAAACATGTAAAAAAAAAAAAAAGTTTCAGCTACCAATGGTAATACCACCAATCGGTTTCAGCACTAGGAATATTTCAAATACAGTGGAAACTGCTTATAGTGATCAACCACTTATATGGATCAAAAAGCTTGGGACAGAATCGTTCCGATACAAATACTGTTTAATAATTTGCTTATAGTAATCAAATAGTCTGCTTACAGTGTTCTTTTTGGGTCTTTTTATATGTAACATATATGGAGGAAAAAAAAACTACGGTAATTTTTAATTTTTTTTTACTTGCCTACCTTGTCTTGCGGTAACCCATCTGCTTCTGGCAAGCTATCTGAGGCTAATGCTGTGTACACAGATAGCATGACAAGAATATGCAAGTCATTTTTTCTCAATCACAAATATACTCATGAAAGCTTATGATAAAGTGCCAAAAATGAGCCAATGAGATGCAGCAGCGTAACTACAATAAGCTATATTTTATGTACAGTACCGTACTGTATTATAGCTTATTTTAATGATTCACAGTTCAGTAAATTAATTTGTGCAGTATTGTAATTTGAAAAGTTTCAAACAGCTGTACTATATTTTGAAAGTCAAAATTCAGCAAATAGTGACGCTGTCCGATTTATTACCTTATATTTGTGAAATAAGTATACAAACGTCAATTAGATGATAATCTGCCTGAGACATACAGAAAAAGAAAAAAAAACTGTTATAATGATCATCTACTTAGTGATCAATTTCACCAAGACAGACGTGATCACTATAAATGGCTTGTTTGCAAGAAATGCAAGAAATTTTTTTACTTTTTTGGGGGAACTTACTTTTTACATAACTAAAATGTGATCTTTTTCATAAGACATTTAAATTACAAGTGATTTGTGCTATGATTTCAGTTGTTTGAAAAATTCACAACATTCAGCACAGCATTGGAAAAATTTCAATATTGTGATGTGATTTTTTTTAATCTTTTGCAATAAAATTGTGAAATATTGATGAATGTTGTGAAAGAGTTGAAAATGTTCCCAAAATAAACTATAGCTAACCAGAACGACCAGAATCTGCCAATAGTCTATCAAATAAGTTGGTGGTGTTGCCGTGAGGTGTGCCGACACATCACTTGCTTTTTAAAATTCAAAATTCAAGAAAATTCCCTTACAGCAGAAGGTTAACTTTCTTTTAGCAACCATTTCCTGTTGACTTTCCTCCACCTCACTCATTTTTGTTAAATTTCTCACAAATACACTACACAATGAGTGAGTCCAACAGCAAGAATGAAAATGATGATGATTTGTTCAGAGAGTGCATGCAGAGCTCATTCGAAATAATTGGCAGCAAACTTTACATTTATTATTTTTAAACATCTTGAAAAAGAACAATCAAAATTACAAAGCTTGCTAAGTATGGTTTCCTATGACTGAGTAAAAATATTTGAGCAAAGCTTATTGATATTATCTATTCAGTGAATATTATCATGAGCCCCCCC
>JAAGVU020000103.1:28582441-28596748 GCA_011763525.2 Mormyrus iriodes | reverse complement strand
TGTTTGGCTTTTGTTTCTCCTTTGGGAAGACTTTTTGTGACAAAACCTTCGGTCTCCCCATATGCACACATCTTGGTAATGTTCTACCCCTTAATTTCAGGAGAACACTTGTATAAAATAAATCTGAAGTTAAAACCAGCTCTTAAACTCAAACCAAAGTATGTAATTTATGGCTTTGTATAATGTGTACTGCGTGATTTGTTCTTGTTCTAGAAAGAGGGGATTGTTCTATAGCCATTACAAGCTGCTACAAATTGCAGATTGCATTTATGCAGGGTGGGGTGGTGGGAGATGCAGAAGGAAAAATCAAACTGTATGGTCAAAATCTGAGAATCTTCTCTGTGTGTTGAATGAACCTGACCATTCAGTGAATATTGCAAGGCTGCTGAATACACAAATGAGGGACCTTTATTGTGAAGGGTATTGCGATTCTGCCCAGATTTCTCCCCCCTCCAAATCAGGGCGCTTGCCAAAGAGAAGTGGCCACAGACCATATTGTGAGAGGATACAGGGCAGCCTCCATCCTTTTTTGGCACTGATGTTAGTACTAAAGTAATGTGTGGTTGGTTTCTTGCCCCCCCCCAGCCCTTTTTCTCTTCCAAAACAGATGGTGGCCTCCTTTTATCTGCAGTTGATTTATGCTTTTAGGGCAAGGCTTTCTTGTAAACCGGAGACCCACGTCAAAGATCCTACCTCTTCACTAAATTGGTAATTGCAGACAATCAACATGGCTGCTGCAGCCCTTCTTAACCTCTCCATTGCACATCCCCAGCATAAAGAATGTCTAGCAGGAGCTCAGTCCTCCTTTCTCATCTTTCCCTGGGTTATCATATTTAAGCATGTCTTTAGCAGTTCATTACTGGAGTTCCTCCAAGGAAATGAGGCAGGATTTGGATGGGCAGGAAAGGCTGGGTTTCTGCATCTATTGCATTTTCACATGAAGGACTGATGTTGCCGGTTGGAGGGTCTGGCAGCATGTTTCTTAAATTTTGTTCCTGTGGTTATTTTTCAGGATGGTAAACTTGACCAAATGGGCACAAAAATGGCAATAAATGTTATGGCAGGGGAATGCCGGCTTGCTGCGGAACCAGACTGTAAAACAGCTGAAAAAGTACATCCATGACCACTTTTTCTGCATTATATGATTCAGCTGTTCCTAGTCTGGTAGTACTTGCAGACACTTTCTCATTAGCATGATAACCCAGTATTTTTATAGTATTTTACGGCTCTTTTTCAAATTTTGCAGACACTTTGTATGATCTGGAAGTGATGAAATTTTGAGACAAATCTTAGTGGCAGCAAAGAGGAGGGTGACTTCTGAAGTTACTTGACCCCTTGAATGTTTTAAAGTATTTGATAGATCTTATTGCCACTTTTACAAAAACATGATATGGATGATGATCTACACCTGGTTTCATTTTAAAACCAAAACACAACAAGATTGAAGCCATAGCAAAGGAAGGAAAGGGAGGCTACTGAAGACAATCTTGTAAATTGTAAAAGTATCTGATTTATCTATATCAAACTTCCCAAGAACATTGTATATCTGGAACCTTCATTTTGAGACAAAGCACACCAAAAGTGGAGTAGTGTCGCTTAGTCATGGCACATGAAAGGACAGCTACAGAAGTAGATCTGGTGAACCTGATGAAATTGAGAAGTCATACAAAGTTGGGCTTTGAGTAGATCATCATCATCAACAACATAATTTTAATTAACCATTTCCTCATTTGGTGACACGTGATTAAATCATATTCATTTACTTGATGGGGCAGAGACCCCCGCTGAATTTTAATAGTGGTGTACCTCTCCCAAAGCACTCAGGACCATAGACTTTAGATTTGTAGCTGGTGCACTGGGCTGAGAGAGCTGTTCTTCTAGCACCATCCATAACAACGGAGTTCAAATGAAGTCCTTCCCTTGACATTTTACTTTAGTTTTATGGATTTCTGTTTCATAAGGTATGCATTTTTATGTTTCGGCAAGAAGTCTCATTGTGTGAGTGATTTGGACGCTGAACTCTCTTCACCCTTTACCCTCTGCACCTTAAAGTTATCAGAGGGAAGATGATTTACAGGGTATAGAGGTACTTTTCTGTGGTTTGAGGCTAATCTGCACCTTGTGTTACAGAGATAAGACTATCAATGGACAGTACCGGCAAGACCCCCGTGATCAGAGTGGGAGCCCCGGCGAACGTGGCTCCATCCCCACTGTACGCCTTCATGGCAGTCTCATCTACTCTCCGATGCCCATCCTGGCCATGGAGCAGCCGTTGGCGCTCACCAAAAACAGCATGGATGCCACCCGCACCTTTTCGGTGTCTCCAGCTGCCAGTCCTGTGGAACGCCAGCAGGTAAAGCAGTGTTGACCATGTCACATTGACGCTGGGACTGGTAAAAAGAAATCCCATTTGTATCCCACTGTTGCAACCAGCCCACTAAATAGAGGTTTCTCTATATGCTTTTATATTCAAGAATATAGCTTGTTGTTTTTTGACAAAACCTTGTTTTTAAGGTTTTACCCTGAATATGATCCTGTTGAGCTACTGTATGTTCCATGAAAATATGATTGTTCCTGAGTAGTCTGGTTGGGTTTATGTTTCAGAACCGCCCCTCTGTGATCACCTGTGCATCTGCCAACAACCGCAACTGCAACCTGTCTCACTGCCCTTTGTCCCACAGTGGCTGTGTCTCCAGCTACAGGAAACCCGCTAGTTGTAAGCTTTTGAGCATGACCCCACTCACGCCAGACCTCCCCATTTCCTGTTATTCAGTTTCACAAGACCCTTTGCTTGGCTTTTGGCACATGTTAGGGTGCTCTCAAAGCATCCATAACTACAAAGTATGCTTCAGGAGTGGCTGTGTCTCATTTAAGCCTATGACAGATGGAGCTGTAGTGCAGTGACTGCACATGTTATGGGTACAGTTGAACACCAAAGGATATTATCTGGCCATTTTAAATACATTTCAAAAATTGCCAAATACACCTCCCCCCTTATTATTGGGAGGTCCTTCCACCACTTAAGGTGTTAGGAGTGTCTCACATCTGGGATACAAGCAGAATCTGGCAGAGTTCTCTTTATGGTGATGTGGCCTGGCAGAGGTCATGAGAAATGCTATTTCCTTTCTGTGAAAGAAAAGCAGTTTTTTTTTTTTAACCAGAAACAAAGACAGGATTAAGAATTTTGTTTAAGTGAAGGATTTAACTGCTTTTCTTCCAGTTATTTATGTTAACTGGGGATTATTAGCCTAGTACTATATGTTGCATAGCAAATTGGTTCTGCATTAGAGAAATGAGTGCTGGATTTCCATTTGCAGCAAGTGTTTTTGGTTTTGTTTTTCTAGTCCTGAAAATAGTTAATTTTAATTATTTCTCTGGCAGCGGACACGCCCTGTGACCCTGTGATTGAAGAACACTTCCGCCGCAGCCTGGGGAGGAACTACAAGGAGCCGGAGCTGGTGAACTCGGTGTCCATCACAGGCTCTGTGGATGACCACTTTGCCAAAGCACTCGGTGAGGCCTGGCTGCAGATCAAGGCCAAGGGCAGCATCTCTGGCCCTGCTGAAACACCTGGCCATAGCTTTGACAATGCCCGAAACCACTCCCCTTCCATGGTTTCCTGAGTAGGGTCCCATGACCCCCCACCTCTGTCTAAAACTCTGCATGGTTTTCCTGAGCTAAGAGCAATGCAAGTGTGTGTTCTTCTACATATTGGGTAGGAAGAAGGCCATTTTCCCCCTATAATTGTTAAATATTACTATGAATCATACGTGCTCGGCGCTTGTGGTTTGAGATGGCCTGGACTCTGTTATATTTTTAATTTGATGGTTAGATTGGCTCTCTACCCATTTGCCGACGTTGCCAAAGAAAAATTTCATTCTGGGGTACATATAGTAACGTCCTTTTTGCCTTCTGGTCTGCTGTCCACTGTGCTTTACATTGTTCCCTGTGTTTTTTAACTTGAAAATGGCCAGATGAGATTTGCACTAACATTTTGTGGGTTCAGGAGGTGCAGGTCGGTTTTGTAATGATGTGTGGGTGTGTATGTGTGCACACATGCCAGTGTTTTCCTCTGCGTGTCTCTTCCTTAAAGCTACAACGAGCAAACAGCCAATAACATGAAGGAGGTGTTGTGCCTCCCGCGTGCTGAGATGGGTGAACTCTCCGCTGAACACACTTTTTTTGTAATGGGCATTTAATATTTTTTTTAACTACTTTTATGTTGTGTTAGCACTTCAAGGTTCAAGATGAGGTTTTAAACCAGAAAATTGTGCTTTACAAATGCATGTTTAAATAGCTGGTATCTATTAATTTCAAGACTTTATCAGTTCTTAAACTGTTAGCCTCTTTTTTTTTTTTTTGATGTTTTGTTTTTTTTTGTACGTAACTCCTAGATATTCTCACTGCTGGTACAGTTGCACAGGAAAGATGTGTATATATTTTAACTCGATATTCATTAAGGTGGCATGTAGCATCAAAAGCTGTCCTTGGACAGACATTATTATTACAGGCTGGTTTTACATATTGGTAATCTGTGGTACAGGACAATCAAGGGTTATATCTCACTGAATACACAGATTCTTCAGTTTTGAGAGTGGTCAGAACATCGCAATTTAGATTATACACCCTTCATAGTATACTTTAGAATATATTGTATATTTTACATTAACAGATGCAGTCATATTGCGGTCAGACGTCTGTTTTATTTGGGACTTTAACACAGAATGAATATATTGTAAACAGGTTACCCACATTAACTCTGACAGATGTTACTCATGCTTGATTTTGTTTATATATACACCATACATATTTTATCTGTCATAATACAAAATTAATTGGTGAGATTTATGTATAATAATTGGTCACAGTGTTATGGGAAAGACTTTTTAAAGCTGATGAAAATATTTTCCCATTAGCTACACTTTTTAGCTGTTACTTGTGCGAATACATTGTACCCAGATATCAAACATTCCTGCAACAGGGGGCCCAATTTTTGTTTTATTTTTCTGAAGTATGAATATGTTTTTGGAGACCAAGCTGACAAAAGCGTTGGCACAGCAGAATAGGTGAGCGCTCTTCTTGACAGTCTCCCTCCTCTGGTAGCAGCCACTGCTCACACATTCCATCTGTCCATTTCAACTAACACAAGGTGGTCAGCGGTCACTAATGGTCGATCAGATGGAGTTTCACAGTGGTTGTCTCAGAAATGCGCCCACCAAAATGCCATTAGCTTTTTATAAGCTAGGGCTGATGGCGAGTTCTGGAATCTGACTTGCTTCGAGGGAAAGGACCCTTCATGTGGAGGCAATTGCATGTTCACTTAGCTAGTAATGGGTAGGGAGCACTTGATTGACATTGAAACACACAGATGCCTACATAATGTAGGAACATCATTAACAGTACTCTTTTCTATATAGGCAACTACAAGACAGACATTACGCTGTGCGTAACGAATGTACAGAGAATAGTAAAAGGTATTTTTTCGAAGAACAGTTGATTTTAAAGATGTAGCTATTTAAGTTGTTTCTTTCCTTTTATTGTAATCATTATGTAAAAATATATATATATCTTGTTTTTTAGTCTTAAGGCAGACGTGCAGGAGTGCAGTTACCCCATGGAAACACAGATGTGGTTTAACTGCCACCCTCTTAACACAGCGACATGCGCTGCTGAGGTTTCCTGATGGATGTGTGCCTTTTGGTTGAAACCAAGCACAAGTGTTCATTTGAACCAACCTGTCTGAGATGGGTGACTTCAAACAGATGCTGGTTTAGATGCTGAAATATTAACTTGTTTTTAAAGGTCACTAAGAGTCTAGCTTAACAATATACTTCTCCATGTCTAAAACACTCTGTAAACCTGTATTGTGCCTTTTTTTGTTTTCCATTTCTCTGAATGATGAGGTTTGGTCAGGCCAGCTTTTTGTACTTAGAAGTAGCCTAAACGAATAAAGTGATATTAAATGACAGAGCTTTGTTGTAATTCTTTTCAATTTACGTCTTCCCTGCAGCTCTTCCTTGGGGCTGTGGGTTGCACTGGTGGTTATGGGGTATAACCTAGGCAGAGCTTGACACAAAAAGTCTCAATGACTTCTCTGCAGGATGTTGTCTTGGATTCTGTTTTTCATTATTGTTACATGTTATTCTTGCTGAAGTTCTTAAATATTGGGAAACCCATAAGACACACAAACACTCCATTACTTAGTCTGAAGTGGTGTGATTAGATGTGGTACCAACTAGAGACGCAAAATATCTCTTATCATATCAATATTTGTTGAAAATTAAGATACTGGCATTGGTCTGATGTGTCAGTCCTAGCTGATATTGCTGGCTGATATTTTAACTATCAGTATTCAAAGTTAGCAGCACCTAATGATGCATCTACTAAAGAAGGAGAAGGGATTTCGTCAGCGCATTTATCACTTAGTAGAGATCTCAGAATAACGCCCAGTGTAATGGTTTTATATGTTCTGTGGCATGTTTTTAATTCATTATTTAATTTGACCCACAGATTGATCTTTCTTCTACAAAATAAAAAATGATGTAACATCATTCTGCTAATCAGTTCTGGTAAACTTAGAAAGTTTCACTGCCGGAAACCTTAATCCCCCCTGCTCTGTAAGTGGCTCAGATGTTAGCCAATTATTGATTATCTTCAATATTAAACAAAAATATACCGTTTGTCGGTATTGGGTTCACATCGGTGCACCACTAATCTGAACACTTTTTCTTATGGCAGTAAAGGTGGAGCTGTTGTGAATGGGCACTTGGAAAGCTGACAATGGTATAGTAGCATTCGCTGAAAACCTGGTTAAGTAATGATACAGCCACATGGATTTCATTTTAATTCCTTCTGAAGCTTTTGGGGTATTATTGATACCCCTATAGATTCTCACAATAAACTATAATCAAAGAGAAACAAGCTGCTCACCAAAAGCAAATAGGCCTTTCACTTTCCACACTCAAAATTTGTTAACTCTTAAGTTAGTTACATTCTGGTGACAAATTAATGACTTAAGAGTCAAAAAGCTGGCTTATATAATGGCTCACATGCAAACTGGGCTTAGAAACATAACTGATGACACTCGTGGCAAGTTTTAACTACCTTTCTGTGTTTTTGGTAAGAAGATTAATACACGTCGTCAGCTCCAGGGAAATGTTTAGCTATGCTAATTAGTAACTTACAAGCAACCGGGTCTTTCGAGACACATCTACGAGTATGAATTTGCTAAGTGTAAGCCTGACAGCCACTTTCACATTAAAGAAAAAAAACCAAGTAGCCAAAAACAGAAATCTGAAAACCATAAAATGTCATATTTTGGCCTGATCAGTTTTCTTTTCCTGAAGGCTTGAAAGAGGTTTTTACATGCAATATTACCCAAATGAGTGGGGTGCAAAAAGTGAAGGGAAGTGCACAAAGCCTATTTACCAACAGGACAAAGACTTTCATATTGTGGGGGAAAACAGACCAAGGCATCATGATGGTGGCAGCAAACAAACATGAGGATGCGTGAATTACATGAAGTCGTTCTTCGTTAATGTAGTCCTGAAAAGGACTACACTCAAGCCACTACAATACGGAGACAAACATAGCAGGCACACGCAGGGAGGTTACACACTAGACAGGAAGGCTCACACACGGTAGGGCATTACACAACACTAGAGCACATTAGGATTACATGTACAACACTGGTAAGGGTCCATGTGATACTCGAAAGTACAAATATTCACGGTAACACATACAGCTATTTACAACAGGACATATACAAGGGCTAGATACACGGCCCGTGAGCATGCTGGGATATGGTAATCCCACTGGCGCTCCACTATGTTTTTGTCTTTTAACTACTCTAGGCTATTTGTTTTAGAGCTGCTTCACATTAAACCAATAACATTAAGTTGGTGGAAAAGAATCTTCTATCTGGCAGCTGGCTGCATATGATCAGAGTTTTAGGTGTTCAGGCAGAGAGTTAGGTAGTCCTGAGATATAAGCATATCATGATGTAAAATCATGATCTTACTGGCACACATTGTTTGAACTGAATTTAACTTTATTGTTTTGGTTTTGGTTTTGGCCAGTTCTGTCAACCAGACAAGTTGGGTGGCACCTTATTCTGTCTACTAGTCAGCATAATCCAACAAATACTTGTTTTCATACACTTTTATTAACACACTGTTCATTACTTCACTACACCATGAGAGACTCTGTCCTGGGGCTCCTAATGGTGGCCAGTTCCCTGCCTGCCCACTGAGCCTGACTATACCTCTGCCATCCTATCCTGCTTACTGCTGGTCCGCACCACTCCTCCATCCCGCCGATGGAAGCAGCATCCTCACCCGCCTGCCCAGACATCAGCTTTCATAACTCCATTGGACCTTCCACATTTATACCTGGACTATATACAATTCCACTTTACTAATCGGGACTTTGTTATTTTGGGCTTCCTCTGTCGGCCCAGGGAGGATGGGCTTCCCCAAGGTTTCTTCCTATAAGTTTTTCCTTGCCACTGTCGCCTCTGACTGGCTGTCTAGGGTCTTAAATTTGTACTTAAATTTGTGCTCAGGGTGAAATGTAAAAATCCTTCTGTAATCTAGATTAGCCAGTATGCCCATAGTCTTGGTTCACGCTGACTTGTTTTGTTTTTGTAACATCTGATGCATGGAGAGTTTATAAAAGTTTGGTCTTTGTAGAAGGCAATGATGCAAAGAACTCGGGTTGCCAGGAGATTTAAGACTTTCTGCTGCAAAAACTGGGGTGCTTTGGTGCACCACGTTTCTTCATCTTCTGTGTGTGTCCTATAAAGGCACAAAGGAAAAACGGCTGTGGGGGCGACCAGGCTGGAGGGGGGTGGGGGAGTGTGGGAAATAACAATACTGTATGAAAGGTGAAGAAGACCTTCAACACGAGCCTTTGAGGTGGACTTGGGAGCGTGTTATTGAAGAGCACCTTTTAATCGTTTCCCCTCTCCCAGTTAATAAACATCAAAGCGCGAGCGGGAGGGGAAAGAGTTTTAAATGGATCAGTCCGCTGGTAGAGACAAGGCCGCCCCTTGGATCCTATCCCGACCGCAGCTATTCCTGTGTGATCTTTTGTGCAGAGCAAGGAAGAAAGACTGAGAGTCTTATGTAACTTGAATGGGCTATGTATAGCCAGAAATGCCATAGTTTCATTCAAAGGTCCCTTTTTTAATAACTGTTTTAAATTGATTTCCACCTAAGCACATTTTTTTAGAAGATAAAATTACTGAAGGAATAAGAAGTTGGAAGCAGGCTTTGTTTATATCCTGATTCAGCAGAAGTATGCTAGAGATCCTGTTCATCATGATCAAATTGACCCTTCCTACAGGGGCGAGGGAGTAAAGCCAGTTCACTGATTAAAAAAGCTGACAGCTGAAGATGTTTTTCAAAGCCTCCTTTAATGAGACTGTGCTTCTACAATATCGACTGATAATAAAAGATGCAGCACTAGACTCTTTCAGTCTCAGTCTGGATAAAGCCAGCTCTCGTTTTCTCTAGTGAGCCCTTTAATTTGTGAAGTGCGTAACTGGAACACTTGCAATCAGAGCTGCGCAAACACAAAAGAGGATCTGCAAACAATTATTTCTTGTAGACTGGCAAAAATATAAGCTGGAAAATTTTTTGCCTGCTCTCCCACAGTAAAAGGGCTGCCCACACTGTGGTAGGACAATGTCCCACCCTTTCTACTGCGGAGGGGTGTGATGTTTAAATTCAGCAGTGGCTCCTCAGAGTCAACTGATTCTTCTGGTTAAATCAGACGATGACAGTCTGTGTAAATGTACACAAATACCATGTAAGGAAAAGGATGAGGGTTCACTGGGGAAACACGAACACACAAGCAGCCACTCTCTATTTTTGACTAACAGGGTTCCAACTATAAAACATCTCAGGCAAAGAAATGATCTAGAAAGTGCTAAAAGTTCTTCTGCACAATTCTGGCAGATTTGAAAAACCAAGGAGGAAAAAGCAAAAGCAAGCATACTCCAAATGATAAGAAAAGGGATGCCAAAGTGCTGTTTTATTGCTATTTAATGATGGATTCGAGGGAGATGAGGGTAATCAAAAAAAAATAGGGCAACACATTTGCCAATTGTCTGGATACCCAGGTTGCTGAATTTCTTATGTGGAAAAAAGTCCATTTTCACATTTTATAGACCATTTTAATAATCAAGTCATAGAAAGTAATGATTTTTGCCCCCCCCCCTCTCTTTTGAGTAATGAAGAATGGCAGTAAGACTTCCTTTCATAGTAAACAGCTCTGCAGGTTTTCCATCACAGTACTTTATATAGAGCAGTATTCATCCAGTAAGGTTAGTTATACCCCATCAGCCATTCCCATGAGCTGAACAAAGGCAGAAAAAAAACACATTAGACTGAATTTTTCAGATTAAATTCAACATTCATACTAAAATGTACAGTGACACTTGGGCCCTCTGAGTCACTTTCTGCAGTGAAATTGTGTGGGGGAGAGATATGCCTGGTACATTTTTAGTGATTCCCCAAAACAGCAAAAATCAAGGAGACAGGCTAGATAGGACTGTGGTTTTAAAAGCTAATTATTAACACAGCATTACTCAACCTAAATATGACTTTCATAAAAAGGACTGTCTTCATAAAAAGATCATAAAACAATTCTTTCTTTCTCATTTGCAATTGAGAATCCTAACAATTCTATAATAAATAAATAAATATAAGAATTGCAGTCATTGTAATTAGCTTTAGCATACTGGTCTATAGAAATTCTAATCTATAAAGCAAAGAAATTTGAATACAACTGAAAAGAAGTGCTTTATCTGCCATTTGCACAAGTATGAGTAAAGGGACACCAGAATGCTTATTTTTGCAAGTCCCACCTTCCTCTCCTTTGAGACATACACATACATATATACAGTTGAGAGCAAAGCTTGGGGTGAGAGTGCAAAGTCATGTCATTTACCAGGTGCCCCTTGAGCATTTTTTTGGTGGGGGGGTGGTTAAGGGCAAGGGCTTTGCTTTGATAGAGATGTGACTATTCTGCTAGGGCTTGAACTGGTGACCTCATGAGCCCAAATTAGCATTAAAGGTAATATAAAAACAAAGATGATGTTAGGATTTTGAGGATTGAAGATGTAAAGTGTTGTGAAAATGTTATTGTTGGATTGGACTAGTTCACAATAGGCTGTAAATTTTATTTATCAAACAGACCCCTTGAACCCTGCATTAACTTGCAAGTTAGGAAAAGAGAGCATATTAATAAAAGCAGAAGTTGTCCCACTTTGATGACTTATTATGCAGCAGTCTCCCCTCTGAAAGCTAGTGCTCAAACGCCACATACCACACTGCACATCCAGGCACAGACTTGGCCCAGGGATGAAAAGTACAAAATAGCTGCCAAATGGCAGCACATAAATGTTCCTGTACATGACTCCACTCTGGCAACCCGTAATGCTATAAATAAGAGAAATGTTCTCATAATTTGAAGCATGCGTCCCTCACATTTTTTATAAGTTAATAATAATCTCTGACTGCCTTTTATCCTGATTGGTCCATTTATGTGTGAAATTTTCTTGTAATCTTACTACAACTGTTGTTAACTGTTGTGGTGCATGCTTTGGAAAATGCAGTGTGTGAGAGCGAAATACACTTTAACTTGCACACCTGCATGTATGATTAATCACACTGGGCACATACTGTACAACTGATGGTCAGCTTTAAATTTTTTTCCACCTGCACTAATGAATGTTCTCATGTTTAGTGGTTTACAGCACTATGACTTTGTAGGTGGGCCTCCATAGAGGCCTGGACTTTATTTATGACATTTTGTATATTTAATCCAATGGCAAATATCCAACGGGCCACAACTTAATAATTTAAATGCAATGGTCTATTTTTTAGGGTTGATGAATGGAAGCTAAATTAAATACTGGGGAATACATGCCCCGCCCCCACCCCTCAGTTCCTACGCCTCTGATTTTATCAATGATGAAACACACTGCAGGGTAGGACCGCACTTCAGCAGGAACCTCTCACACCTCCAGGGTTGGAATCATCCCTCCCGCCATTTGTTCGGAATCTGCACATTCTCCCAGTGTTGTACAGGTTTCTTCCGGTACTCAAGTTTCCACATACAGTCTAAAGGCATGCAGTTAGGCTAACTGGCATCCTTTCCAGGCCTCGTACCCTATGCCTCTCCCAGACTCTGCTTGGAATTAGCTGGAAGACGAACTGATGATGAAATTCACTGAATCAATCCAGTTGTGTGACCTACATTTTTTTGGCATGGTAATGATACATCATGACACTAGAAAGCCATTTTGTTAGCAGACTTGCCTAACCATACACTTCATTTAAAGGGATAAAAAACAGACCACACAGAACCAGGACCTCCCTTTAATCCTGGGTTGTTGTGCCCTAAACACTCAACCCAAACACTGCCTAGTAATACCTATGATGATATCTTGCACTCAGAGAGCTCTGGGGCACCTTGACTCATATGGAAGAAGTTTCCAGATATACAGGTAGCTATGTTTTCTGTTCTGCTTTCTGCTATGTGCAGCATTGCTGTTTCTTTGTAATTTAATATTTGGCTTGGTGTTGCGGTGGATCATACTGTACGCATTTAAGAGGGAACCGTGGATAACGGAAGGAATACAAGCATAATTTACTGTTTAGGCCACAGATTTTTTTTTTGTTTGCCTGTGCTATTTTTTGCATTGTGCTATAAAACAAAGCTTTTTATAAAGCAGGCTGTTCTAAAAATACTAATGTGTGTGTGTATATGTATATGTTCATGTGCAAAACAATCCAAAGGACCATCATTCATTTCTACCTGACACTACTGCATTCTCTGAAATCCATTAATGAAGTTCTTTTTGGATGTTGTATTTTTCCTGTATTCCAAGCCTCTTCCCGTGAAATACAGGGTCCTTATATATGGCAAATATTTGAGTGTACCCTGAAGGGTGGTGGGCATAGGAGAAGTACAGGGGGAAACCGCATACTGCTATAGGGTTTATTTTGAAAGTCGTAGAGGAGGAATTTAGTTAATAGTTACTCACCATTGCGTAGTGTATTTTGATATAGTTTATTGTGGGGAATTGTCTACCTTGGGGGTCAACAGACCTTAATTATAGGTGGGTGATCCAGGTAATTAGAGAGTGAAATTCAGTAACATGAAGAGGAGGAGACAACTAAGAAAAGGATGAATGGAGAGAGTTAGTGTGGGAGGTCAAGATAATGCTTCATATTCTGTCTTTTCAGAGGACCTGTTAGGCATTGAATTTAGGCTCTGGCACAAGCTTACAAAAGATAAATGTTGCACTCTTTTCATTTTCTTTTGATTAGCTACACACAGGGTTACAGTTGGTGTCAGAGGGAGGATAATAATGTAAATTCGGTAGCTGTTTATGTCCTGTCCAAAAGAAAAACAGCCTACTGAAGAGTAATTCAAAAGCATCTGGTGGCTACACGCAGGAGAGAGCAGCAGTGTAGCAATCCGAGAACTGCTATGAGGGCTGAACCTATCGCTCCAGCAGTTTAAGGCTGTGATGTAATAGCTTGTGTGAGTGGGGACTACGTATGTCCACTGGCCTCACCCAGCAGAGTTGCTGCAGTGATTGTTGATCTAACTGAGAAATGCATACCGGTGAATTTGTACGAAGAAAACAATGCATGTAGTATCCAAATCCATAGCCAGGGGTTCTTTTCAACAGGCTAAGCCGGGATTTGGCTGTTAAGTTAAGGGGTGGTGCAAAGATGCGGATCATTAAAGAGGTGGTGAAACATGCAAATAGATGATGTCCCATCAGGTGTGTCCTTGAAATGATAAAATAAATCTGTGCAGCGCTGTGTATGAAATAAATTAAATCCTATATGCACACTGTAGATGGACATATATACACTACTCACAAAAAGTTAGGGATATTCGGCTTTCGGGTGAAATTTCAGGATGAACCTAAAATGCACCTTTACAGGTGAACTTAATGTGACCTTCCCTAAACTTTTGAATGCACATGTCTAACTGTTCAATGTTTCAGTACTTTTTACACAACTTGCTGTTCTCTAACAAGGAGCTTAACGGCAAAATTCACCATGAATCCATGAATCGACCAATACATTTCCTGGTTCAATCAGAATTGGTATTTAAACAGTCCTCCTCATCATGCTGCTCACATTCTGACATCATGAGACCAAGATGACACCTAACAACTTAGCAACAGTACCTCACCATTGCAAGGCTTCAAACAGGATGTTCTCAGATGGAAGTGGCCACTGAGCTTAGAGTGTCACAGAGTGTCATCAGCAGGTTGCA
>JAAGVU020000103.1:28502866-28558243 GCA_011763525.2 Mormyrus iriodes | reverse complement strand
CATGCCAGAGACATGAGAGGCCTGTACTTCTGGGTCCATGCCAGAGACATGAGAGGCCTGTACTTCTGAGTCCATGCCAGAGACAGGAGAGGTCTGTAGTTTTATGTATTATGTTATATTATATATTATTACTTCTATATATTTATATACTGTCATTCAAAATCATGTGTTCGATATTATTGACGATCTAGATATTCTTGGCAGCCATAATCGATAATGAAAATTCAAATATCAGCCCAACCCTAATTTTCAGTTGATTTACAAATTGCACATAAGTAATTGTACATAGCTGATACTATTGTTGAAAGTGTTCATTGATAGTTTGGTGCCAATAGAAATCTTTGGTCTGATTTTGCATTTTGTCTGGCATTTTCCAAAACTAGAGTAAGTGTTCAGCTCATTTAGGAGTGTCTTTTTTTGTGTGGGCATTATGGAGGACACCAACCTCTCCCCACCAAGGGTCTGTATCATGTCAGTCCAGGGCTGAAAGAAACTGCTGTAAATACAACTGATGAAGGACTTTCAAAATGTATTGTTTATATTTGCATTATGCATGTGTGTGTGTGTATATATATATATGTGTGTGTGTGTGTGTGTATATGTAATTATTAAATAAAATTTAGTGCTTCTCAGGCTGATATAAATTTATGACATGCCACACTGTGGGCCAGAATCTGGGTTCCCAGAGGACTCAGTGATTTCAGAGCCCCAGAGTTGTCCACTCTGTGGGAAGCAGGGGCTATTTTAGCATTTGATCTCCGGGTGGGGGGATCCCTAAACCTGAGTCCCGCACGATCGGCCTAGCAGTGGGGTTAAAATTTATGTGAAAATACAGGAGATTTTTCTGGAGGACTAAAACAAATTCTAGAGGGGTAATGTCCTCATTAATAAGATCTAGGGCATTGCCTGAGATGAGAAGCTGTAACAATTTTCAGAGTGGCTGTACAGAAGTTAACTCATCCCAGGTTTTGCATCCCAGGCTCTGGGTTGAGGATCTTTTCACCCTTTCACTTTATATGATGTATTGGCTCACTGATGAAAAGTGACTCCAGCACATCACGAAAAACATTTAAATCTCTGGAATCCTTTCAGCAGATAGACACAGTAGAAACAGCTTGGAAGCATGGTTATTGAGCTGTTCTTCTATATGCATTCTTCAGACACTTGGACTACTACTGATGCGAATGGAGGCCCAGGGATGGCCTGCTAGCTCAGCCAGGAATCTATTTCCTTCCCTTTCTTAGAAAACTGAAACGGACAGCACTGTTTACACCTAGCAAAATGTGTAGCCCATACTACAACACAATCATTGAGAGCCTACTTAGTAGGTCAACAACATGGCTGAATCACTCTTGAGAGCAGATTTAGAAAAAAGACCAAAGGGCTCAAGTGCTGTTTCTGAAATGCTTCTATCATTACGAACGAAAAATGGCCATTGAACTCCCCTGGTCCATTCATCATGCCCCAAAACCCTTCCTGAGTTTGCCATTAGAGGATGTCAACATGGTCTCATTGTTTAGGTGATGTCACCTTGGATTTATCATTACTAGTCAAATGCTGAGAGGAATATGGAAACTACAGTAAGAGTAAAATAAAAACACATGAATCAAGCAAGGAAAAGATTATATGGATAGGTTTACAATTTTATAGAATATGATCTGAGTATACAGATAACAATATTATACCATGGCACTGTTGAATTCTTGAATCTGAAGGGTGTTTGTTAATTTTCCATAACCACATACATTATTCTGACCAGGTGAATTATAGTAATGAAATGAAATGATGATACTTTACTGCGATGGGTTGGCGCCCCATCCTGGGTTGTTCCCTGCCTTACGCACATAGCCTCTGGGATTGGCTTTGGACTCCCTGTGACCCCAAATGGGATAAGCGGATACAGAAAATGGATGGATGGATGATACTTTATTGATCCCCATGTGGAAATTCTCTTTTTGCCTACCCAATCTTGCTCTCCATGACACACAGACACATATGTGGGTGAGAGCAAGCTTGGTAGTGAAGGGCAGCCTCCTGTAGTGGTGCCTATGAAGCTGGGGATTAAGGGCCTTGCTCTAGAGCCCACAGATGATGTAATCTGGTCATACTTCACACTCCTGTTTAACTTGCCTAAACAAGACGGTACGCAGCTCCCATTTAACCATAAAACAACTGGATACCAGGAAGAATATCAAACTAAATTAATAAAACAATAGCTGAATACAACGGTTCCCACATATTTTGCTTACACTTTTGCACATGAAATCTGACATTCGGACTTAGCAGTAAGCAATTTCCATCTAACAAATTACTTATCGTCTTGGCAACAGACTACTTCGAAATAATGACTTGGGTCATATATACATGTTTAATAAAATGTTTATATATTTAAATGTTTCCTAGTAGCAAACTTTGGTAGTATTTAATTTTTCAGACTGTTCAAACATTACGATGTGGTATACAGTATTTCAAAGGTATTTCAAAAAGCAAGATTGTATCGTTGTATCGTGAATTTGTTGTATCGGACAGACATTATTCTATTTGGAAAACATTCTACTGTCATAATAATCAGAGAAAAGGCATCAAGCAAAATATCCAATATAGGTTATTTATTTTTGTTAATCTTTTTAAACATGACAATCGTGCTTTCTCAATACAACAGCATCTACGGACATTTAGTATTTTTTTACAGTTAGAAATATACAAAACAATATTCTTTTACTAGACAAAATTTCTATCATCATTACCTTAATTTATATTATTATATATTATATGTTTCTTTTTCTGAATAAGATATCAATTATTGCAAAATACAGATTACGAACATTAAGACCAAAACAAGGTTCATATGAACGTTCACAGGAACATATATTTAACAAAGTACAGTTTTGTAACAGCTTCCTAGAAAACTGCAGTGGCTGACTTCATAGAAAATCCACAGAACATTTATTCATTGCACATAGTATTTCTGCAAAGAAATTACTAATTCAACCATATCCCTGCCACTTGTAGCTGCCATAATAAAACAAAGTATTATTACCCTTAGTTAAACACAATGGCATTGTCATTAATCTTATGTACTTTTAAATGATTTAATAAAATGGGGGAACATAATCACAGGCTATTTAATGACTGTCTAGAACAGTGGTTCTCAAATGGTGTGCTGCAGGAGGAGGCCTGGTGTATCGGAATTTTGTCATAACATGGAATGCTTTAAACAACAACTATTTCATGATAGAAATGGGGTAGATATTTTTTCATGTTGTAAAATGTTTTTATTAGGGCTGTTAAAGTTAGCCCTTGGAACATATGACCCACAGATACGGGGGACTACTGTATTCTTATTTTTATAAGTTAGAATATTAATATTCTATTTCTAATTTGCACTATGACCAACATTTTTTGTGACATAGCAGTAAAAACTGTGCCACATACACCAATGGTACACATGGAGCCCTGGAGGGGTCACACACAGTATTTTATTATTATTATACATATTTTGTGCGCACAATGTACATTTAACTTACTTACATTTAACTGATGCGTTTATCCAAAAAGATTTATAGTAGAAGGAAGGGGTACAATTTATGTGTGCTCACTGTGAGCATTGCACTTTTAGCATTTTTTGAGTTACTGGAGCACTGCTGATGCTGTATTAAATTGTCATTTAATTTAATGTGCCCATGGAAGCATGCAGTCTGAAAATATGAGACAAATCATGTCTTATATTGGTTCAAAATTGGATATGGCATTTTATTTTTTAATATGAATCGATTGCACAATATATGGGATGGGTTAAACTCTAATCTTCACATTTCCCACAAGACTTAATTGTATGACTAGACTGGTGTGTTACTTTTGCACAATATAAAAACTGAACAAAAAATGAGCTTCCGTATTTACAGTATATACACAAGATTAGCTACGGTCAACAAGAACAGTATTTACAAATCAAAGTATTTTTATCTCTTGGCTTGTTCAGTTAGAGTATACCAATTCTTTGCACACAAAACAAGGAATATTGGTGAACAAGTGCCTTTATCTTGCCTGCTAGCTTAAATTATGTTTTGAATGGTAAAACATGGTCAATTGCTCTGCTTTTCAGATTGAGAGCAAAGCTTGGGGTCCAAGTGCATGGTAAAGTCATTTGCCTTAATATAATCATGTTAACCTGATCTCTGCCTATTCTTTCATGTGCAACAATTAACTATACTGGAATGAAATAGGGGGTGAAAAAACAATGGTGTGCTTTGGGAATTTCATCCTCATAAAGGTTTGTTGTGGGACAAAAAACTTTGAGAACCACTGCTCTAGAATAAACTGCATAGTGTTATGACTCTAGTATACTTTTTAGTAAATCTATTGCTTAAATGCTGAAGGTCCTCACAGTGTTAATCTCTGGTGGTTTTTTAGAAGACATTTTGGTTGTTTATATCCTTTGATCCTGAAGAGTGGCAAGCATGTTATACTAAACATCACTGTGGGACTGTTGCAATAGGAGTCTGTGTTTGCCTCTGCAGTGGTGTCTGACATGTTTGGTTAAGTCTCACCAAATGTGAGATGTTGCAGCTCAATTTATGAGATTTTGATCCTTAAATATTTTAAATCTTAAAATAAAAAACCTGTTTAAGATTTGCACAAAAAACGGTCATATATGTATATAAAGTTATTTTTTCTTTAGACAATCAATATAAATTTGTAACAGTCTTCCATAAGCATCACCCAGGGGTTCTAAAATTTTGTGAAGCATTCTTAGTTCTGTATGCACTAATAACATAAAATCTTCCTGGCCATGATACTAAAGAGGCTTCCCAAGATTATATGGCTCACTGATTAACATCATCTTGGAATAGCATGATACACGTGAGTATACACAAAACATTACCTTGGCTTTCACACAGTCCTAGGTGTAGAAAAATTTATTTTTTGCATTTACTTACTAATTGATTAATACATAAATTTACTTGTGATTGCAGTAATCAGATCTAATCTATTCTTAAGTATCATCTTGAGAGTAATGTTATTTGCTTTATCACGCATATCATTTATATGCTAGAATCTGTGTTTATGCTCAGTTGTGTCAGGTAAATAAAGTTAAGATTTAATCCCAATTACAATATATCTGATTGTGGTTTTGCTCAGGTTAGATACGCTAACAGTCAAGCTGTTACACAATATTAGCTATAAGTATGACATGGCTGGCTGAGTTATTACTAATGCAAAATAAAAATGAAACAGTTGTTTTCTGGTTGGTCTCATTTTGTTCCAGGAGGTAGGTTTTTATTACTTTGATACGGAAGTCCATGGTTTCACTGAACCATGATTATCCTTTGTAACTTAAATTGGTCATTGAAAAAGTATTTATATATAAACTTCCTCATTTGCAGGGTTGGAACTCTCTGCCTGGGGCTCCGGCCCATTTTCCTGGACTTTGATGATGGCCACAGGCTGAACCATTATTCTAAAACGCTAGAAATGCACACAAAGTATTGAGTTTAGAAAATGTTTCTTCATTGTTCTTCTTGTGAACCTCTATGAATGGTCTGAATGCTCATACCCCAGTCTGAGATGTCTTACCTCTTTGGAGGTGCCCTTGAGTGTGAGGAACATGTAGCCCATGTATCCAGGTATGAGCACCATGGAAGACAGGGCCATGCACCAGCCCACTCCCTGTCCCCAAGCTGGAAACACGTAGTTGTTTAAGGTGAGGGGGACCATCTGGACAGCACTGAAGAGGAACACACCCTGGCAGGGATTGAATCATTGTATATAAAGTATGTCAAATGTGACAAAGGAAACCACACAGTGCCATATTAATGCATATGGGAAATTGGTGGACAGATTACAAACCAAGGCCTAAAGCTTTCTCACTCCATCCATTCATTTCTAACTAATCAAGGTATGTTTTAACCAGATGTCACCTTTCAAAATCAACTATGCCTGTATTTCAGCTGTACTCAGGTATGACAGTATGGTGTAAGTATGCAGTATGAGAACAAAAACACCTGAGAATTCACCAAGCAGTATAACAAGGATGTAAAATTGTGCTGTTACATTTAATATGAGGATGTGTCCTGCAATCAACTGGCATCCCATCCAGGGTGCCTTTTGCCTTGTAGCTGGTGCTTCCACACTTACTCCAACTCTATATTTGATAAACAGTAATATCAGTTGTTATTTCAGTAATGTGAGTGCTGTAAGGGTGTAAGTTGACAGTGGATAGTTTTCAGAAATAGGACTTACAGCTACAATCAGAGGAGTAAACACCACCCAGCACAGTTTCCACCAGATACACGGCTTATAGCCAATCATCTCCTTTATATTGTCATAGAACTTGTTGACACCTAACACAAGATAAATAATTTAAAAGATTATAACACAGGATTTTCAACTATAAAACTATAAAATTGCAAGGCTAAATACTTTTCTTTTATGTTTGACCTATAGTTATGAAGTTTTAACTGAATCATTGTTAATGTGAACTATTAGCCACTAACGTTTGCTAAATTTATTGTAAGAGGTTACCTGCTGCAGGGATACAGTTAAATTGTTTAGCTGTTTTCAATACGCACCGTAGCACCAAGAAATAGAAATGCACTCAAAGAACACTAGGAAGAGTAAACACATTCCACTGGCCGAATAGTAGTCAAACAGCTTGAACACGTAGATGCCACCCTGAGGACAAGACAGGAACACGATACTCAAAATGTTACAGTACAATTGGCCAAACTTTCAATAATTAATATACTCATGTAAATATACTCATAAGTATACTCAGAAACAGTCTTAATTTTGTTGACAAAAACTGATGAAAAGTAACAAAGATTTCTGCCAGAAACAAGATGATTTGCTTGGGCAAATATTATCATGGGAAATCAATCCCAGCTCAGAGAATATCAGCAAGATTTAAAAATACGGGAATACTGTTTCTTTTGAAAATACCATCAAAATACCATATTCTGAAAACTTAGATATCGCCCCAAGCCTAGTCTTGGCCACGGTCAGCTTTAGGTAGGAATAAATGTACTGACATATGGATAAATTTCATATTTGATGCAAAAGAAAACAAGACTCAATGGCCATGTGGAGCGGCAGTAATTGGAAAAGAACACCACAAACAAAGTGCCATGAAATGAATAGAAAGAAATAGTTTATTTCTCTTTTAATATGTTTGAAAAGTTCACTGTCATGAACTGTGCTAAGTGTATAAATAAGCACAACCCAGCTGGTTTTCACTAGTCTGATACTTGTTTATGTTTTTAAGAGAGGATAGAGTTTTCCACGCACTGCTGTTTTTTCTTATGACTGAAGATGCATTATATATAAGTCTTTTGTATGAGATTAAATTTTGATTTTATTTTATGATAAAATGATTAATAAAGTTCATATAAAGAAATTTTAGAATTAGTGCAATGTTTCATATTAAAACCTTTACAACAATTACATTTGTGTCTTTAAAAACTGCATGTTCAAACTTAATGCCATGCCATAATAACAGCTTAACATTTGTTTCCTTCAGGAATCTAGAGTGGATAGATGTAGACCAATTTGTGTGTATGTAAATGTGTACACAGAAAATTAAGTGAAATTTTCAAAGATATGTGAAAATTATGTATTAGACTATGACTAAACCTGTTAGTTTTACTGACTGCATGTATTGTAGATTTAGTCAATTGAATCTAAAATACTCTGTAATTTTTGTTAAGAACCGAACAGAATAAAATGTAAATAAATACACTGTAAGTAATAAATAGCAGACCCTTATGGAAACAGGATGGCATATGTGATTATGTTCTGTTGATATAACAAAGGGTAGTACAGATGCTTTACCTGTGTGATGTTAGAGAGGCCAATCACATATGAAACAAGGCAGACCCCAGCAATGAACAGCTCTCTCCTTGCTCTCAGCAGTTTTGGGAACTCATCCACCAGAGCGGTAATAAAGCCTTCCACAGTGCAGAACTGTATGGACAACAAGCACATTACCAAAGATGACTGAGGTTTATGTCTTACTCACAACATTCCTATTGACTGAATGTATTTTTATTTCACAATGCATGTCCTGCAGCTGCACATTCTGTCATTGGAAAAAGAAAGTAGACCCTTCTTCAATATATGTTTTTATTTATCTGAACTTGTAATTAAGATGTAATTAAATAACGATTGTGTGGTCCTCACTAACTTTTATAAACAAACAAATCTGATCTCAAGTGTAACAAGATGTTCTTCAGTAGTCATTTCCTTACATGGCATAGGTGACATCAGTGGCAAATCATCAACATGATGCTAATGTTGAAAAAAAGTTTTTTCTAGACCTGTGGCATTGTTTCATTATTTCTTACTCATAATTTATTCAAACTGACATTTACTGTAGGTCTTATTCAAAGACTGACTAAGACTAGTACATTCTAGTACTAAATTATAAAAGCATTTTTTACATGAAATGGATCTTGAATGGACATAGACATACAATGATTGGTCTATTTATAAGCAACAGCTGTGAATCCAAGAGAAATAGATGTGACTCCTCCTATATGCCTGGGAACATTAAACTGTAATTTGGATGTTCAAAATCATTACTAATCTTAGCAAAACAAACTGCCAAACTAATTTCTATTTATATATTTATCTTGATCTATTTATCCTAACCAAGTTGAAAGTGAATAGCTATATTACAATGCATTAATATAGCCTTGTCACTACCATTTCTATAGTGAATTAGTGACTTTATCTATTCTATAATAAATACCAGTGGGTGCTTGTTGTATAGTTCCAGGATATTCCTCCCAGCATTCCTAGCAGCATGCATAATTCATTTCATTATGCACTGTGTTCATTATTATCTTTCTTGTATTCATCTTTCTTTTAATGATAATATGTTGTGTGCTCATTTTTGTTTCTAATTCTGTTACTGTCTTTATACTATTGAGGTGATGATGTAATGTGCTGATGACCTGCTTGATCAGTCTGTGTTCTGCTGAGTCTGTGTTTGGAGTAAGAAAGTGTTGTTTACCCCCTATAGTGTACACCCCCAATATGGATACACGGTATTATACAGTTATTGTCAAATTTTTTAAAATGCAGTGAGCTGTTAAAACCCTGAAATTGTGTGAATTTGAGGTTTTTTTTTAATATGTACAGATTATGTATGTGTGTGTACGCGTGTATGTTCATGTATGTGTGTGTTCTGTGTGTGTGTGGATATATATAGATATATATCCCTGCTGTATTGTCAGCATTGTCAAAGCCCTGCTTCCCACTCTTGAGTGACCTGGTGGTTAGCAGGCTAACTGAAAGTCATTTTCCATGGCCACACTGAACTTCTCCCACAGTTTTTGCTTCCACAACTGCCAAAGTAGCATTTTGCTTAGCCATCCAGTTCCTGTCAGCTGCTTTTGGATTCCCACACACAAACCAAACTCGGAAGGCCTCTTCCACTTCTTCAGCCTGATGGCTCTCTTCACTGTTGGTGTCCACCGCTGTGTTTGGGGGGTGCCACTCTGACAGGCACCAACACCCTTATAACTACAGCTCTTCACGGTCCTCTCAGCAGTGGAGCCCGACAACATTGCCTATTTCAGCTCAATGTCTCCAGTCTCTCTTGTAATCCAAGAGAAGTTCTGCCGTAAGTGAGAGTTGAAGATCGCCTAGATAGGGAACTCTGCCTGACACTCGCAGCACATCCTTAATATACATTTGGGTCTACCTACTCTGTCTGGCATTTTCCCCTGCCATCTGATCCAACTCAGTATCAAGTGGTGATCAATTGAAAGCTCAAGTCCTTTCTTCACCCAAGTGTCATAACGTCACAGATCTGATGATATAACTACAAAATTGATCATCGAGTTGCGACCTAGGGTGATCTGGTACTAGGTGAACGCTTATGAGCGCATTTATGCTCAAACATTGTGCTCATTATGGATAAACTGTAGTTACTAATGAAGTACAATACCAGAGCACTGCTGGGGTTCAGATCTGGCAGGTCATTCCTCCCGATCAGACCTTTCTAGATTTCACTGCCTCTCTCCCAGGTTTCAGAGGCTGTCCCCCAACCCAAACTTTCCCAGTGTCTCTCACTCAAGGTAACTCCAGAATGGAATAGAGTCGAATACCTCATCCAGGAGTTTGGTTCCAGAGCCCGTGTTGTACTTTGAAGTGACCTGGACTATATCTATGTACACTGTATGGACAAAGTGAATTCAGGAACTTTTATGATATGCCATTCTAAATACATAGCCATCAATATGGAGTTGGTGCCCAATCATCCAAAAGAACATCTGTGAGGTCAGGCACTGATGTTGATTGTGAAGGCCTGGCTCGCAATCTCTGTTGCAGTTCATCCCAAAGGTGTTTGATGAAGTTGAGGTCAGGGCTCTGTGTGGGTCAGTCAAGTTCTTCCACACCAAACTTACCCAACCATGTCTTTGTGAACCTTGCTTTGTGCCCTGGAGCACAGCCATTCTGAAACAGAAAAGGGCCTTCCCCAAACTGTTCCCAAAGAGTTGCAAGTAAAAAATTGTTCAAAATGTCTTGGTATGCTGAAGCAATAAGAGGTCCCTTCACTGGAACTGATGGGCCTAGTCCAACCCCAGAAAAACAACCCCACACCATTATTCCTCCTGCACCAAACTTTGCAGTTGACACAGTGCAGTCAGGCAGGTAACGTTCTCCTGGCATCTGCTAAACCCAGACTCGTCCATCAGACTGCCAGACAAAAAAGTATGATTTGTCACTTTATAGAATTTGTTTCCACTGCTCCAGAGTTCAGTGGCAGTGTGCTTTATGCCACTCCATTTGATGTTTGGCATCATGCTTGGTGATGTGAGCCTTGCATGCAGCTGCTTGGCCAGGGAAGCCCATTCCATGAAGGTTCTGGCTCACAGTTTTTGTGCTGGGGTTAATGCCAGAGGAAGTTTGAAACTCTGCATTTATTTAGTCAACAACGCGTTGGCGACTTTTACCCCCTATGAGCCTCAGCACTCAGCGACCCTGCTCTGTTACTTTATATGGTCTGTCACTTCGGGGATGTTTCTCTTATTTGTAAAAGCTTCCACTTTGTGATAATACCACTTACAGTTGACCGTGGAATGTCTAGCAGGGAAGAAATTTTACAAACTGACTTATTGCAATAGTGACATCTTATGACAGTACCACACTTGAATTCACTGAACTCATCAGAACGATCCATTCTTTCACAAATGTTTGTAAACCTGACTGCATGGCTAGGTGCTTGATTTTACACACCTGTGGCAATGGGTCTAAATGAAACACCTGAATTCAATGATTAAGAAGTGTGTCCCAATATTTTTTCCATATAGTCTATCTCTCTACCTTCTTCAGTAGGTCAGACGTCTTTCCCCCAGAGAGGTCACATTCCATGTCCCTAAATTCAGTTTTGGTAGCTAGGTATTGATCTGCCAAGGCCACTGCTTCCAAGTGCCATCCGATCCACAATGTACCAGAGCCTTATAGCTCATCCTGCAGGTGGTGGGCCCACAGAAGAATGTTCATTCAGGCTGCGCCCAACCACCAGACTCTACTGATGAGCTCCCCTTCAGGCCTTGCTCCAGGAACAGGCTCCGGCATCCTTGCTCTGGATAAGGATTCTGGTTCCTAGTTTATGCTCTTTATAATGGTTGTTTGAATCACCCTTAGTCTGGCTCCTCACCTAGGATGTATTTGCCATGGGAGACCATACCAGAGGCAATTGCCCCCTCCTAGGATACTTGGGATACACATACTCCTCCACCACAGTAAGCTGGCGATTCATGGACATTTTGTGACAAAATTTCTTAACCACCACAATAGATCTTTGACTACACGAAAAACAGGTGAGGAAAAGTCAAAGGTATGTACATAAACACTTTTGGGAAAAAAAGTCATCTTGAACTTCTACCTGACTGTCAATTCCAAGCATAAGGAGCATGGAGAAGAACAGAACTGCCCACAGTGGAGATACAGGTAACTGCGTCACAGCCTCTGGATATGCCAAAAAAGCCAAACCAGGACCTGCAATGAAAAAAGAATTTTGGGTAAACCTGGTGTCATAAGCTGGTATGTGTGTGGAGTACTACTAATGATGAAGGAAATGATAGCAGTTACAGCAGCAACTCAAGCAGTTGTGAACACATACTGTTCTGAGGAATTAATACCCCATAAGGATGACACTGAAACAAATCTGAAGGTGGTTTCAGGTGCAATTACCAGAAGCAGCCACATCGGCTATTGGCCTCTTTGTGACATTTGCCATAAAGCCGACAATGGAGAAGATGACGAAGCCAGCGAACATACTGGTGAAGGAATTGATGCAGCATACAATGACAGAGTCTCTGTGGGACACACACACCACAGTTCAGTATTGTTAGCAAGATATATTGATCAATTTCATTCTTGCTTTTTCTTTGTTCTCTAGCCTCAATTGGAGAGTCTTTCCAAACCCAAAGCAGTTTATACTGTTAGTACATTCAAATGTCTCACATTTGTAGATAAGACAACACCAGTAGAAAAGCACATAAAAGACACATAAACCTCTTCTGTGATAAGCTGACAAGAAATATAAATGCAGCTGCTTTTAAGTAACACACTCACCAAACCAGTAACAAGCACACCAAGGACCAGATCTGTTAAGGTTGTTGTGAATGACATCTGTACCTGTACACATTGTTGTTGAAAGTGTTGTAGCTCCCAAGGGCAATCAGTGAGCCCAGACCCAAACCGTAGGAGAAAAAAATTTGAGTAGCAGCATCGAGCCACACCTGACATAAGGGACAGTGCATTTAGTGAATAGTGGAGAATAAGAAGCCTTTACAGACAAAAACATGTTGCAAAGAATTCAATATCTCTTAAAGATTGTAATGACAGTTAACAGAAACCTCTGATTCTTTAAGTTTGGCGAAGTCTGGTGTAACATAGAAGAGGATTCCATCTTTTGCTCCAGGAAGAGTTATTCCCCGAACAAACAGGATGAACAGCATTATATAGGGGTATGTGGCAGAGAAGTACACAACCTGTAAGAGAAAAAGAGAGAAAAGAGTGTATCACATCATAATCTAATGTGCCCTCCAAATGTTTTAATATTCATCTTATTTGCATTATCCACTCATCCATTTATTATCTGCCACTTATCCAGAGTCAGGTCGCAGAGGCAGCAGTCTAAGCAGGGATGCCCAGATCTCCCTCTCACCAGCCACATCCTCCAGCTCCACCAGGGGAATACCAAAGCTTTCCCAGGCCAGCCAAGAGATGCAATCTCCCCATGTGTCTTGGGTCTGCCCCGGGGTCTCCTCCTGATTGAACATGTGCAAAGCACCTCCCCAGGGAGGTATCCAGAAGGCATCCTACATAGATGCCCAAACCACATCAACTGGCTCCTTTAGATGTGGAGGAGCAACAGCTCTATGCTGAACTCCTCCCAAATGTTGGAGCTACTCACCCTGTGAAGGAAACTCATTTCTGCTGCTTGTATCTTCAATCTCATTCTTTCTGTCATTACCCAAAGCTCATGACCATAGGTGAAGGTAGGAACATTGATCAATTGGTAAATCGAAAGCTCTGCCTTCTGGCTTAGCTCTCTCTTTACCATGACAGAATGGTACAGTGTCTGCATTACTGTTGATGCTGCATCAATCTGCCTCTCAATCTCCTGCTCCGTTCTTCTCTCATTCATGAATAAGTCTCCAAGATACTTAAACTCTTCTGCATGAGGCAATAAGTCATCACCAACCTGGACAGGGCAAGCATACACCTTCCCAGGGAGGCTGAGGAGTGTGATGTCCCTGACATTGTAACACATCCTCTGGTCCCCTTTCTTAAAGACTGGGACTACCACCCTGTTCTGCCAATCCAAAGGCACTGTCCCCAACCTCCACACAGTGCTGAAGAGGATTCTTATCAGCCAAGACAACCCAACAACATCAGGAGCTTTCAAGAACTCAGGGCAAATCTCATCCACCCAAAGAGCCTTACCACCGAAGAGTTTTTTGACTACTTCAGTGACCTCACCCCCTGTGATGGATAAGTCCTCCTCTGAGTCTTCCAGCTCTACTTCCTCTGAGGAAGGCGTATCAGTGGGATTCTTGAGATCCTCAAAATACTCCTTCCACTGCCTGACTATATCGTCATTTGAGGTCAACAGTTCTCTATCCTTGCTGTAAACAGTATGGGTAAAACTTCCTTCCTCCTGCTTCCACCTCTGAGTCGCCTGACGGTTTGCCAGAATGTTTTCAAGGCCGATCGAATGTCCTTCTCTATGGCCTCACCAAACTCCTCCTACACCCAAGTTTTTGCTTCAGTAACTGCCTAAGCCACATTCTGCTTAACCTGCAGGTACCTGTCAGCTGCTTCAGGAGTCCCACAAGCTAACCAAGCTCAGAATGCCTCCATCTTCCACCTGACAGCTCCCTTTACCTCTGTTGTCCACCACCGGGTTCTGGGACTGCCACCGCGACAGGCATCAACAACCTTACGGCCACAGCTCCACACAGTGGCTTATGCTGTGGAATCCTGGAATATTGCCCATTCAGGAAAAATGTCCTCTGACTTTCTTGGGATTCAGGAGAAGTTCTGCTGGAGGTACAAGTTGAAGATCTCCTGGACAGGGTCCTCTGCCAGACACTCTTAGCACACCCTCACAATGTGTTTGGGTCTGCCTTCCAGCATCTCATCCAATGTCGGCAAGAAGGTCGGATACTCTGAACTGGTGTTTGGTCCATATGCATAGACAATAGTCAGAGCCCATCCCCCGTCACAAAGTCGAAGGAAGGCGATTACTGGGGTAAACTCTAATGTATTCGCATCGAACCGGGGGGCTATAAGTAGACCCACATCTCATCATGGGCAGCTTCAGAGCGGAATAGAGTCCAGCCCCTCTCCAGGAGTTTGTTTCCAGAGCCCCAGCCATTTGTTGGGGTGAACCCAACTACATCTAGTCCGTGTCTCTCTGCCTCCCGCACCAGCTCAGGTTCCTTTCTCAGCAGAGAGGTTGCATTCCATGTGCCTATAGCCAGATTTGGTCACCGAATGACTGCCTTCAATTGCCACCCGATCTACACTGCACCGAACCCCCACAGCTCCCCCTGCAGGTCGTGGGCCTACAGGAGGGCAGACCCATGTTATTCCTTTGGGCTATGCCCAGCTGGGCCCAGTGGGTAGAGGCCTGGTCACCAGGCGTTCACCCCCATCCTACCCCCCCCAGGCCTAGCAGAATTGAAGCTCTGGCTTATACTGAATTGAATAGAATAAATTCTGGTTGGCCATAAATGGATAAAGTGTAAAAATATAAATAAATTATCAATATATATTTTACATTATTTTCATTGGTGGATTTTAATATTCATGTTTCTTACTGCTTTATATCTCCTTTTCAATCCTAGCCATATTATAATGAATGAAATATGACATATTCTGAAGAATGAAATATGACAGATGTGCTGCCATTTCAAATGCCTGCCTCATTACTGAATTCATTACTGAATTACTGAATTCATTACTCATTACTCATAACAAAGCCATATGAGCTCCTTACCTTTCCCGTCCAGCTAACTCCTTTCCAGATACAGAAATACACAAGAACCCAGGCAATAGCCAGTGTTATTGCCAGCGGCCATCGAATATGTCCTGGCTTTTCCAGACCATCGGTCATCTGGTGCATATTGCGCCTTTGATAACAGAAAGGACAGTCCGTGAGAACAGATTAGTTTGTACAAGTTGATTTAGCTAATTTAACATTTTATATGCCAACAAAAGGCAATGACAAATAAATAAACAGTGTACATAGAGGAAATAATTTACTCCCAAAATTCCATGACTGCACTGGTAAGATTTGTTGTGTCCACAATGCTGTAGTTTGAGTAGCATTTCTCTGTATTCCATGGATTGTTACATGTTTTCCATGGAAGTTCCTGCAGGGAAAGAAAAAAATATACATTACGATGTAGTCCAAGGACTGTGGACACGTGAGGATGTTTTCCTGTCTGTTAATACCTGCTGTATATAAGTATTGCAATGCCTCATATATGCCAGTTTGAATACACAATTGAGTACAGTATAATAAGAAATTTATAAAAGTACTTACTGCAGTAAAGGAGTTATACAGGTAGAAAATGGCCCATGCAATAATTACTACATAGTAAATGTTTAGCCAGAAAGACAGAACAGCAGCTGCCAGGCCAACACCTAATACACAGAAAATCACATTGTTAAAAGTTATAAACCTACAATATGAAAACGTTACATAGTTCATTTTAATTTATGATTAAACGATAGGATTCAATTTAAAGCAGTCATACATTAATCCGCATGTTGCATTTCATTCAAGGAACGTGCTTTAAGTCTGTCAAATTGTTGCAAAACATTAAGGAATAATAACTTAAAATATATACCTTTGAACATCGGGGCCAGCTTCCAGACTCCGAGTCCGCCGATTGACGTGTATTGGCCGAGGGCACACTCCAGGAAAAACAAAGGTACTCCAGCAAATATCAGGGTCAAAAAATACGGAATTAAGAAGGCTCCTGAAAATAAAGGTAAACACGCAACGTAACCAACAATGCATACGCATCATGTACGCATTGTTGGTTCCGTTGCATGTTTTTTGATACATGTAGTGCAATTTTTTTTTAATCCACTACCAAATCCATCCATCCATCCATTTTCTATAACTGCTTATTGCACATGGGTCGCGTGAATAATATATTAAATGGATGGAGACAAGCTTGTGGTCCTATGCATATTCGCAGAAAATCTGAATTAAAGAAAAAGAACTGTGCGTAATCAGTCTTGAGCCTGACGGTAGGTTTATTTAAAATAGGCTACTCCGCAATTTCACCAATTTCATGTTACACTAAAAAACTCCGTATGTGTTCATGAAAGGAAAACATCCAAGAAATGTATTTTACCTCCACCGTTTTTTCCACAGAGATACGGAAATCTCCACACGTTTCCCAGTCCGATTGCATACCCAATGCATGACAGAAGAAAGTCAAATTTTCCACTCCAAGTTTCTCTGTCAGGGACATCATTTTTCTTCTGCACTTTCACTACCAAGGTTTTTGGTTTGTCATTGGTAGGAGCTTCATTCATATCCGTTAAAACATGCCCATCCGAAGTTTTAGTGGCATTTGTCGTCATGTCTCTGGTTTTAGTAGAGGATTGGTTCAGGTTGACGAAAGATTTCAGCACTGCTCCACCGAGACAGCAGCTTCACGACTCTTCTACTAATCTTGACTGCAAATACTGAGCAAGGAGAATCCACGGGTGAGGCAAATTTACGGTGAAATGTGGAGTAGGACAATGGCTAAAATAACGTACAAAAATCATGAAATTTTTCATCAGGAATAGAAATCATGAAAAAACAGACGAAATTTTGGTTATTAATATGTCATACATAAATCGTTTTAACGTAGTAAAATGGATAGTAAACAGTGATCCAATGGTATGTGCATTAATCACTTTTCAGTGCTATTTAAAGGCTTGATTGCATTTGCAAAATACAAAACCGAAAAACTAATGTATATTCCCAGGACACGTCTAAGCATTTGGATCAAAAATGAGTTGCATGATGATTAAAGCATACTGTTTGTACCACAGTTTGGAGTATACTGCTTAAAGTATTCCATTGTCATTCACATATTTTTGTTTTTGTCAAATGGAATCCATAGCACACTACCAGTGATCCCTCAAAAAACATGTGATCTCTGGGAAAAATGGATCCGTTCAATCAGTAATAAATTGTCTTAAATAATATACGTTTTGTTAATTAAAATATAAAAACAAAGTAGAAGTTTAATTCTGACGAATACCACTACTTTATTTTTTAATGGCCAATAAGATAGGACAAGATAATACACCGTCAACTTCTGCTTTTGCAGTCCGAATATCACTGGTTAATGTATCTGTGCGTGGTAATTATTATAAGAGAGGGCAATCGCTGCCTCTCCAAACCAACTTAAAACAAAAACAGCTAACTTCAAGCAGCTGTCTTACCCACACAGACCTCGGCATTCTTGTAAAGCCTACGACAGATTCTAAATAGGCCGTGGTAAAAAGGCGAAAGTCTTTTATAATCTTCCTCACAAATATCTGATACCATGAAATATGTGCAAAAAATACATATTGACTCATATTCTGTCATCACCATTTCTATCAAAACTCATGCGACTACAATAGTGAAAAACACTCGTCAATAAAAATAAGGTAACTTACTTTGAAACGACGTTCCAGGATTGACTATTTTGTATATTCGTCGTGTCACCCTTAGCCCAAGTTATACACTCTGCCTATTCCCATTAAATGACTTAAATAAGCCAAATGGCATCCTCTGGCATAAGGTGCGTGAAAGCTTTACCGCGATGCTGCTGTCCAGTGCACAGCGGTGCTGAGGAGAGAGGACAGCCAGTAGCCTACGAAAAAGACCAGCTTCGGCTGGTTTCATGGTATTATTAATTCAACAAACGGAAATGTTACTTGTAGTACAAATCCCATTGCACCTCCACATAGCGTCAATGTCATTTGAATGTCGACCACAAATAAGCGCCACTGAGTTCGGAGCTGGGTTGGAGATTTAATGTCTTGTCAACATATATGAGTTGGTATTTTCATCCATGTGGTAAAATTATCCGGACTCACTGTCAGCGGTAAACGAAACTAACATGCAAAATCCACGTTACAATGGTGGCTTGCTGTTCAAAGTTATACCCCCGCACCGTAATGACATGCTCTTTGTCACAAAGTTCATTGTGGCTTTTATGACATTAAATAAGGATCGGGCCATTAGAATCCATTGTAAAACATTCTGTGTTACGATTAAAAGTATAAGTATCTCGAAGATTCAATGAAAAGATGATATTTTAACTAATTTGCACAAATGCCCCCGCCCCCGTTGCCGCCGCCGCCCACTTAAGGTAATATTCCCTTCTCACGTTTCACTAAAATCTACGCGTTAACTGTGCAAACACTAGTGAACACATTGCATTGTTCCAAAATTTCACAGTTAAATATGACAGTAAAGTACAACTGACAGAATTAAATCCTAATCGCTTCGGCTTACTTGCAGGTGTAATGAGGAAAGTGGTGTCTGCGTTTATGACACAATAATGGTTATGGTAGGTTATGCTCTTTTAAAATTTTATGAACGACGACCGACTTTGTAACTGGTGAAACACAAACTGCCTATGAAAAAAAAATTGCATAATATTTTATAGGTACCTGCATAACAAGGTAGACAATATGACGAAATAATGCCACGAACCTTGCGAGGATTAATCTTGTTTCGATGCTAGACGGAAATTGAGCATCGTCATAAAATCTGAAGAATAAAACAAAATAATTAGACAAGGAAGATGTATGACTACAAATGTAATTCGGAGCTCAGGTACATCGAAAGAGCGTGAAAACTAGAGTACTCGTGTTATAGCGAAGATTAACTTCAGTTTTTTTCTGGTCTGTCTTAGTAAATGTAAGATTAAAAATGAATTTATATCAGGGTTGCCATTTCTCACTCATCTGGCGTGACACTCACGTTTTCAGACTCACGCACACACAAGCAATCTTACGGTAAGTCCATATTATTCCATTATAAACCTAAAATTTGCTACATCAAAAGCATTGGGTAGTTTGCAAACCCTTCAGACTATTTACATGGTAATTAAGCTGTTACATACATCGAAATATGTGTGCAGGTGAGTGCAGACTTATCTCGAATTGAAAATCTCACTCCAGCCAGCTTACCAAAGTTGGCAACTCTACTATATGAAAATCTTATGTAATTAATTTACAAAATTTATATCCTTGATTTATTCATTCGATTATTCATTCAGTTATTTTTACGTGTGTTATCAGGCTTACGGACAGACTTATTATAGGTCGTGTCTTACAACAGTATTGCTATTATCATAATTTACAGTATTGTGAATAAATTTTAACCAGTCAAAGGGAATGTTTAAAGCTATTCAGGTAGTAAGCATATATTTGCTCAGAATGAAGAATACAATTTAACATTATAACATGCAAGTTAAGAGTATCACATCAAAAAGTAGCAACTTTTGCTGGGTGTATGGGTGGCTGCTGCAAATAAGGGGGCGACTTTAGGAGAGGTTTTGGAATGTTGAAAGTGACACACTTTTACAGACATAACATAGTTTTATATCAACATGAAGATCATTTAAACATCTTTTCCTTTGGCTGCCTAAGATTTTTCCACAGTATTGTACATTCAAATACACACATAGTTTATCAGGTACCTTTATGTTAACAGGGGAGTAGCTAGACATTCTGGGCTGTCACGTCCTGTCGGATAGCATTACCCAAATGCAGGCTGCAGTGCAGACAGCCCCTTGCAGAGGACTTTATTTAGGGCAAACAGGTTTGGGAGCGCAAGCATGTAACAAGGACAGGACTGGGAAGCACTTAAATACTAGACTAACGAAGGGGCAAACAAGAGGCAGAATTTATGTTCAAGTAGTGCTACTGGCCAGAGTTTAGGCGACATTGCAGTGTGTTGTGTGTTTTTTTTCCTGACCTATGAAGTGCTGCTTCACAGGGTTGGCATCATGGGGGGGGGGGCATGCCCCCACCAAATGAGCTATTGCGTACCCCCCCCCCACCTTCCCAGCACTACCCACTAAAGACACCAGCTTTTATTTAATTTCAATTTTATCTTTTAGTCAAGGTATATGGAGTCACACAAAAGAATGAATCTGTAAAAGAAAATGTTTAATAAAAAAGTTTTTTTTAAAAAATGACAAAAAAGTATTGCGTTTGCTTTTTCTTGAAGGGCCAAGCTGTCAACCAACTTTGGGTGGGCCTTCCCTCAGATGGACTGAGCGGCAAAACATCTCGCTGCAAATAGGCATGCGTGTGAATGGAAGTTGTCCTCAAAGTGTAATATTTTCAAATAGTGGAATTTGGAGGAAATTTGGAGAAGGCGAGTGCAAAACACAAACATTTACTACGGGGAAGGTGATTTGTCCATTCTCTAATAGGGCTGTGTGGTTTATAGAATTTTTATAGTATTTTCAAAACGAGATATGGGTGACAGAATACCCTTTCTATCAATTTACTTTTATTGTGTGCTAAATAAGGACTCTATTCAATATTATTAAAAGAAACCAACAGTATTCCTTCCCGGTTGTAAACAACTGGACAGCTTCGTTTGTGATGTTGCACAGAATCCCAGAATTCATAGCCACTTCAACTGTCAGGCCGGCGGGTGGAATGGCGGGGCATGATGCAGGGCACAAGGAAGCAGGCAGCAAGCAAGGGCAGGGGAACCCCGTAAGGGGACGTTATTTTGTGCTGGAACACAGGCAGGGAAGAGCTACACGTTAACATGCACTTCACAATGACCGACAACGGAACACAGGACAGGGGAAGCTTATATAAGGAGCACAGGGAGGAATGAACAAGGGGCACCTGTGAGTGATTAACACAGGGCAAACACATGAGGTAACTAAGCAACATGGAGCAGGCGTGGCTGCTACCCAGCCCCGCCTGTGGGGAAACACTGGGGAAACACAGACCGGGAAGGGCTGGACATCACATCAACATTATGATGCTTGTTAATGGACTGTAAGTATAGGATAGGTCCTTTTAGAATCTATTCATCGTCTGGTACAGTATACAAGATTTGGCCAACCCATCCTGAGCTCAGGTAATTTGACCCTCCATGAGTGTCCTGTAATTGGCATTTTGTTGCTTATGACAGGCCAGACGATTAAATTGTATACCTATTCACGTTATTCCTGGTGGCACTAGTGTGGAAATTATTATGGGGATAACTTCAAGTGAGGCAGCAGAAATAGCCATAAGCGGGAAAAAATTGTGCTTTGAAGCAGCTTGCCACCCACAGCGGTCTAGGGTGCGCACTCTGGGCATGGGAGGTACCAACATGACCAGGGATGGACAAAGCTCTGGATAAGACAGAACAAACAGAACCCAGGATAAAAGACATGGGACAGAGAACCAGAATAACTAGACATCAAATTACCAGACAGGAGACCAGGGAATCAGGAAACATGGCCCCCGAGACACAAGGTAAGTAACACACAAGTGGAGCAACAACAGCCAGAATGGGACAACAAGCAGAGAATACTACAATGAACAGAGAATGTGACTTGGGGGACAAGGACCACAGACAGGACACACAAACGGATGGACTAAGGAAGCAAAACTAGTGAACTGACATGGAAGGGAGAGGATTGTGACTGAAAGGAAACATGGTGCGGAGACAAAAGGACAAATGAAGGAGGTGCAATATGAGAGTACTGACGGTTGAGTGTGGAGAGCGTATTCAAACCATTCCTTAATCAATCTCTAAAGGATGCATTAACTGAACAGGTCTCCTTAACAGACCGCCCATAGAAGTATGAACAATGCAGGAATTAATAAGTCCATCTTTCCCTGGAAACAATTCGGATATGTAGGATGTTGTTCTGATTACTTGTCTTGTGGCCAATGCTAAAGGCCTGTGAAAATGGACTGAACAGTTAGATTCCCAGGTGGAGAGTGCTGGTGGCTAACACAGCCAAGAAACACCAATCAATGCAGATGGAGAGCCAATGAGCAGTGAACTCACGCATGAAATGAGAGCACAGTAAATTTAACATTTTAAACCCCCATCTGGCTGACCTATCCTACAGGTCCGCGGCTCAAAATGTTGGAAAACACTGAGAAATAGAGAGCTTGTTCGTTGAATAAGAATAAATTGCCTAACATTTTAGATGAGTAAAAAACATTCTGGGTAAAAATGCTCTGAAATGTTCATTGCTGGTCATGAGAATCCCTCCATGATTTCTTAAAGACATGTTTTCCTGCAAAGACTTCAGCTCCCACAGGAGCAAGCACCCAGACATATTTAGTAGTGGGACAAGAAACTACTATGCCAAACTTTCAAGAAAAAAAAACAATTTTTATTGTATTTCAGTATATGCAGGAAGACAATGAAATTAAATTATGTTTGTCCAAGACTTTAAAAATGACTTTGAAGTTATGAATTCCAAATGGGTGCTGAGGCAGGGGCATGTTGAGTAATCTAACCAAAAATCTGTTAGAGAATATAGTGGAGTTGGTCTGCATGCTCTGGAGTTTCCTTCCAGATGGGAGGGTTGAGAAAGGCAATTGAGGTTGCTTGTGGCTTTCTAGATGCAGTACTTATGAAAGATTTCTGGTATGGATTGTAGAGGGATCCTGATGATGTTCTCAGCTTTTCTCATTACTTTCGGCAGCAAAGGCATAGTACATACATTGATAAGGGCCAATCAGGTCCATGCATCTTGTCCCAAGCTGCAAGAACCCGACCGGGGTGAATCCGCCGTGGCACCTTCAGCCCCTTATGGTTCCTCTGTATCCCCAGAGCTCCCCGCTGCCGCAGCCGCACCTGGCCCCGGAGATCCTGCTGTCATGTCCGTGTCCAGTCCTGATGAGACACCCACCGCACCTGCAGACCCCGTCTTTGTCCCAGCTGTAGCCTGCTTACCTACGGCTTTGGCCATGTCTGCTCCTGACCGCCCACCTGTAGCCATCGCCTTATCGTCGGCTCCTGCCTGCTCACCTACCCGATCGCCTGTGTGCTCGCCGGCGGCCATTGCCTCATTGGCTCCTGCCTGCGGCTTGCCTGCAGCCGTCGCCTCGCTGACTCCGCCCTGTGTGCTGCCTGGTACCCCAGTGTCTGCCCCGAAGAAAAGGGACTCCTCCCGTACTCCATGTTCCCAATCCAGGAGGGGCCACTGCCACGCCCAACCTAAGAGGGATCATGACCGATTCTGGTGAGAGCCCCACTGTGCTGCTAAAATTTGTCCATGTCTCCATGGTGTCCCCAGAACCCGACTCCACCTCACCAATGCTATTATCATATTAAGAAATAAAAGTTTGAACCTAGGCCAGCCACATGGTGACCGAATGCGTTACCATGCAGTTGAGACACGACTACAAAAAAGAGAAACAGTAGAAACAACAAAAGAAAAAGAGCCAAAGAGAGGCAGAACACTAAGGTAAAACAAGAGATAGTGAACCGCTTGAAGAAATGCTTACTAATAAGACGGCCACTTGGTAGAATCGCACATCCTTCTGCACAAATGTTTTGTGGTTGTTTCCAGCTCGGTGGATTTTACTGTGGGACAAGTTGTGTTTGGTAGTGCTAGCCTGTGGTTTTTGCCATTATTGCAGCTGTTCACGCTGTCAAAAACATGTGTATAGCAGTTCACGTTAGGGCTGCACAATATTGTAAAATTTCAGATATTGTGATGTTATTTTTTTCAATATATATTGTGTTTTTTATAAAGCATAAAATTAGTTCAAAATAAATTTCTCACAAACTCATCTACGAGTGATTTAAACAGCAAGGATGGAAAAGATTGTGATTGGCTTGGAGAGCACATGCAGAGCTCATGCAAAAGCAGTGACGGTAAACTTTACACTGATTTTTAAATGTATGCTAGATAATCTTCAAAATGAACAATATTTATAATTGCAAATATTGTTCGTTCTGTTCCTATGACAGAGTAAAAGTGTATTTGTAAAACTTAACCCCCCCGTGCTCAGCCAACCAGCATTTTGGTGGTGTAATCGTAGAGCGACACAGACACACTAATGCACAAGAAAAAATGCTCATGACGGCGTAGGTTACTTCCGTAGGCCATGGTTTAAACTCTGCCTGTCCTCGACGCAGAAGTATTAATCAGCCTTGAGAAGAAAAATTGAAATAGAGTAGGGTCACTAAATCAAGAGAATATTTTGGCACTTTTCCACTGCCACCAAGAACTGAGGCATCCCAAGCCATACCATGAACTGGAGGTTTTCCATTGTAAAGCTGTACCCAAGCTGTACCTGATCCATAACTGCACTGATATGGCCCTGCTCAATTACCAAACTAGTTGTTTCATCACCATCTGACTGCTAGAAATCCACACAGTGCTCTGTGCATGGATTATCTGAAGGAAAAAGGGTATATTTTTTATATATTCATTATTAGTAGTATCACACACTGTAATGTATTGATGCATTCCCGATAATTCCAAAATTATATATATATAATTTATAATAAAAAGTTTCCAACCTCCTACTTAACATAGTACTACAGAACAACTGAATGGATTCATAACGCAAATTTACACAAGCAAATGCTAATTCCAGTAGCATTTGATATTTGCATAACACGGCAATTTACTCAGATGTGCTAGTAAATTAGGATATTAGCCCATAGTAAATAATGATGTATGCTGTGTGAACAGGAAATAAGCTTCCTCTTGGTTTTATGTTACCGTCGTTCTCTAAACCCTTTTTCAGACATCAGTGCCTGTTTTTATGATAGATAGACTTGTTTTAAGAAAACTGCCCAATGATTGCTTTGCCTTCTTGTCGCTGGGTAGATCCATGCCCTGGGCCACAGTGTTGTCAGAAGGTGTTCCCTCCTAAAACAGAGAGACAATTAAGAAAACATGGAAACATACATGTTCCATTCACATTCAGATAATGCACCATCTGATTACAGTGTATGACATTGTGTATCCCACCAGTACTCATGTCATTAAAATGTATAACCTAATTACCTTCTGCGCAGTTTCTTTCATTTCTGACATCAAACTGGTCTTGACGTCTTGGGTTTTTTCGCTGTTAATGTAGCTGACCTTGAACCTGGGGTCCATGAAGGTGTCCATGAAGTTCTTTGGTTGTTGGGTCATCATACTTTGTATTCCTTTAATATAGGATTTTCTCTTTAATAATCTTGGTTAAATTGATGTCATCTTCCTTTTCTGCAAGAACTGATGTCTTCAAGAGATGAATGAATAGCTTCACACATGGAACACTCACGTAACTAGAATTACCCTAGTTTCAGTTGGCTAACAATACTTTGGAGAGAGATAGTTAAACAACAGGCCATTGGAAAGCATGAAATATGCTATTAAATTGAGATAAACTGTGGTTTTCCTTTATATGAGGACCCTGAATTTTCATGAAAACTGGTTTTGATTTCTGAAAAATCCATAAATATTCTAAGCCTAACCCTATGTTCAGTTGGCTAACCCTAATTTGTGGAGTTAAAGTGACACAACAGAATGTTGGAAATTATGAAATATGCTACTAAATTGAGCTAAACTGTAGTTATCCATTATACAATTTCCCTTAATGATCATAAGAACGGGCTTTGATGTCTGAAAAAGCTATAACTTTTCTAACCCTAACCCTAGTTTCAGTTCAGTAACCCTAATTTGGGGACTTAAGGTGACAGAACAGGCAGGAGTTTGCTGTCAGTTAAACTGTATTTCCAACTAACTGGGAAATTCTGTTTTGTGGAATTCTCCCCTGGTATACTTGTCAATTTGGTTCTTTAGTTCACAGATATTTATGGTCAAAAATGCTGTTTTTCTATCATAGAATGAGAATGGAAATGAAAAGATTTTCACACCAATAAAAACTAAAAATCAAAGATTTTGATACAGTAGTGTAGCAGATAAGTTGTTGGTTCCCCAACCTAGGCATTCTGGGAGTTTAAATCTATTAAGGCCCATCAGTAATAGTAATGTCCATCTTATTTTTAATCTTAATTTGATGGTTATAACACATATGCAAAACATACAAAGGGTGTTCGGGCCAGAGAATAGTGTCATACAAAGCTGTAACATTTGTCAATGTGTTGCTAGGCAACAGAGCACAGACTGTTCTGTTTTCTTCTCCCAGTGGGATGGCTCTGTAGCGGACATTAAAAGGATTCATTAAGTTTTACTGAAACTCCATTAAGGGTTCAGATTAGGTTGGTAGGGTTAAGTAAGATTAATTTAATCCCTAAAATTTCCATTATATTTATTTGCATTGAAGATACACTGTACAGCATATGTGCTCTAATATCTAATGGTACAAGATCAAAAGATTAATTTATGTCATCATTTCTCCTGGCCACTAGCCACAGTTTTTGATTAATAAAATGTTTAAATAAGTAGATTTGTATATCCAACACTATACAGTATACAATAGTCCATCCGAATGTAGAAGAACATGTGGATTCTGCAGAAGTCATTGGGGCGTTGCAGTATAGGCATTCAACTGAAAGTACAAACTCTAGGGGTGTGAGCGGGGGAGTTTTACTTAGTAATTATTAAATGTGGCTTTAATTGGAACATCACCACATTTTATCATCAGATTACAGGAATCTGATAAATTGTAAAAAATAACGTTTAAATATTAAATTACTACCCTGATTTAAAGACCAGGATTAATTCATGAACCATATATAAGATGGATTGTAACTAAACACAACCATATGATGCTGGAAACAGTCAAGAAAAATGCAATGAGAAAATTATGTGGCCCTGCAAGTGTGCCAGTGCTGCTTGTGGTCTCATCTGCCCCTACTCTCCTGCCAGTCTGCCAGATAATTATGGAAACTGACTAGACTGTCAACACGTCAGTTTCTGACATGCCACAATTTACATAGCAAAATTCAAACATGCAAACAGTAAACCAATGGGATGACTTTAAGTTAAAAATCCAGTTCCTCATTATTATTTATAAATGACTTAAAATTGTTTCACATGTGATAAACTGATTAAAAGATCTATGCACTATAGACTAGAGATTCCACCCAAACAACCAAATCCCTCTGTACTAGAAATACGAAAGCTGTAATAAGTTAGGGTTAATGCACAACAAGCTGTGCATTTTTCTATGTGAAGTGGAGGGCAGTTGCCTCTACAGAGTGCATTTGAAAACATTTAATGCATGGAATGGAGTACATTAAACTTCTTATACCACAACTGCCTCACATTTGACTTGCCTGTTGGTACCTGTAGACACTGTTTTCACGTTTGCGAACCGAAAATCCATTTATTACTTGAACTATCTAGGCTTGAAAGGTATTTGCTTTCAATGAAACTATATCTTGAGGATTCCTCCCCTCTGCTGCTTGGCGAATTTTATCACCAGTGTTTCAAAATACCACTGCTTTTTAAAATGACATACCATATACCAAGGTGTAATATCTGGATGGTATAAAAAATTTGATACTCCCCAAACCTGCTATTTTTGAGCATTTTACTTGCATTTGGCTAAAGCCACCATATTTAATTTGAAAACAGTCCATTGCTAAAACCATAAGCTAGCTGTTAGTTCGAAATTGCCAGCTATTAAAGGGGCAGTTTACCCCAAAATCAGAAAAAAAATATTTTTCAGATAGCCTGTCGTGCTATTTATCCATCAACATTGTTCTGGTGAGAGTTGTCTAGTTTTGGATATATAATGGAAGTCTTTCTGTTGTGATTAAAGTGCCAAAAAGTGCTTTTAGCAGCAAAATCCATTACCAGAAATCATGACTCAGTTACTCAAAATAATCCACAGACCTTGAAGTGAGCAGTTTCATGTAGGAACTATTTTCTTTCTACTGAAATTCACACACTGACCGTATCACTGTGCAGAGTGTCTGAGTGTTCATACTTGTGACAACGACAATGTTTTGGCACTTTAATCACCACAGAAAGAATACCATTTAGTCCCATTATATTCAAGAGAAGGCAAACATTTCTATGGCAGATATCTCCAAAACTAGACAACAACAACATTCTACATGCATAAATACTACTACAGGCTATTTGAAACACGTTTTTTTTTTTTTAATCAATCAATCAATAATTTTTTTTTTTAATTTCGAGGTGAACTGTCCCTTTAACAATACTGAAGCACATGATAGGGAGATATTCAAAATACACAAAAAGGCAAGAGGAAGACAGTAAACAAACACATAATTACATTGGACGGGAAAATTACAATAAAAACCACACTTTAACACAAAAAGGGACTCTCTAGACGAAGGGGGCATGGCACACACAGGGAGAATGCAAATACATTACATGCAATAGGTGGGGAGGTGCGGCCTACCCCTGCATCTCCCAGAGCACACATAGAGCTATTTACAAGTATTTACATTGTCCAGCCCCCGCACTGTGCTCAGCACTACACAGCTCCCCCCTCCACCCAAGGGTCAGCCATCCTGGCGACCACTCTACCTTGACCCACTTAAGTCCAGTAGACAGTTTTGGAATGGGGAGGAAGGTGCCGCAGGCATCTGAAAGGTCTACAGGGGTTCGGGCTTGCTCATGCACACTAGTGGAGAGGCTGGAGCTGGTGATTCTGGGGCTTGTGTGGCCTTGGGCCGATATGGGGCAGACAGGCCCCATGAACAGCAACTCGACTGAAGAATAGAGCTTGTCGCACAACATCAGCATTACCAGGATGAAGCCAGACGACTCCTGGAACTATGTTCTGTAGGACCACAGGACCACTAGCAGATACTGGAGAGATGTGGTCGCCAGTTCAATGGAACTCCACCCCCTTGTGGGTCAACCACTTCAAAGGGGCTACAGATGAAGAGCCAGTAATAGGAAGCAAAACCCAGGAAGCTACGCAGTTCTGTTGGTGACAGACCGACCATTCCAAAACCTCTTATAAAAATAAAAAACTATCTGCATCAACCATCCAGTACACACATCTATTTTTTGACTCAATCATTAGCACACTTTGTCTGACTGATGAATAGCTCACTGACCTTTTTTAATTAATTAAAATAAGTAATTAAGTGTGCTGATAGTGAATTTTAATGAATACACGGAACAGCTGAGATGCCCCAGAAGAGTTAGAAGGTTTGGGAACTAAAGCAGTGTCCTTATAGCCATCCAACAAAATATCAGTTTTTAGAGAACAGAACAAATTATTGGTAGTTTTTAGTGTGTTATTTTTAACTTGATTATGTTTTAAAGTTAAATTGTGTTTTTTGTCTTGAGCAAATATACACTTAGTACCTAGATAAATAGCTTTAAACATTTTCTATGTCTGCTTAAGACTATTGCACAGTACTGCATCCCATTCATTCGTGACCACTCATCCGCCCCACATCTGGGCAGAGATGTTCAGACCTTCCTCTACCCAGCCACCTCCTCCAGCTCCTCCAGGGGAATACAAAGGTGTTTCCATGCCAGCCAAGAGATGTAATATCTCCAGCATCTGCCCCTGGGTCTCCTCCTGCTTAGACATGCACAAAACACCTCCCTAGACAGACATCTTGTCCACTAAACTTTCATTACTATTATTGATCCACCTTCTTATCCTATAAACACTTGTGGGGATCTGGAGCCTATCCCAGAAGTTATGGGCACAAGGCAGGGAATAACCCAGGACGGGACACCAAACCATTCCCACACATATTCACAACTCTGAACAATTTGGCAACTCCAAATTCACCTTAGCATGCTTTTGTATAGTGGGGGGAAACCAGAGAATCTGGAGGAAACCCCACGACAACACAGGGAGAACATGCAAACTCCACACACATGGAACCCGGGCGAAGACGTGAACCCTGATCCTAGAGGTGTGAGGCAACAGTGCTAACCACTGCACCACCGTGCCGCCCCTAAGGTTAATATAATTAATATAATATAATTAATATAATATAATATAATATAATTGACTTCATTTGAGATTGGTTACAAGTTTCCTGTTGGATTTAGTTCAAGAGGTATGGAAATATGTCTTAAAATCGTAATAGATCGCCGAAAATATGTGAAAGCACTGGAACATGCCCACAGGACTACATTAAATGTGCCCTGTACCACCCAAGTTTCCTCCAACCATCTCTCTGAAGTCATTAAGCGTGAAGTCACCCTTTCATATGCTATGACCTCTGGCATCTAAATATTTCCACAAGCTAATTGCCACTTGGCCATTTGTTTTGCTATTCATTCTGAAAAAATCCATATTTTCAAAATTTGACTTGCTAAACCAACATGCTGTTTGATGTTCTCTTTCCCTGTGAAGTAAATGGAGAGGAAAACATTTTTGAGTCCTGAGATCCTGAATTAGGATATAATTATATTCTTGAGGGAGCTGGAGAGATGACATAATATTTGGACATCCTCCCTGGCTGAAAACAACGTTGAAATAGACGTCATGAGTTTACGTGACTTTTTTTAATATTTAAATTTTTTAAATGTTTATAGCAAACAGATCAAGTCATGCCCCAGAAGGCTGAAATGAGTTCCAGATACTTAAGAAATTTCTTTCCATATGCAAATAATGAACATACAAAGCGATACTTATGCCATTAACCAAAGCAAAAACAACGTTACTCTTGAAGTGTACAGCAGAATCTACCCTCAGTTTCAGCCCCTGCATTTGTTTAATTGTGCTTACATTTATTTATTCAGCAGGCATGTTTGTCCAGAGTGACATGCAAATGAGGTAGATAATATATCGCAAGCATACAGTTGTTAAGGTGGCCAATGTTGGTACAGTCATGTAGAAAAGGAAGTACACTTCATGAACATTTTTGTCTTTTTCACATATTTGGACACACAAATATTAGATCTTCCTTTCAACAATACTGATAAAGAAATATGATGAAACTGAAAAAGTTAGTTTTAGTAACCATTTGTAGACCTAAACAAAAATTCAAATTTCTTGTGAAAAAAAAAGCACATTGGTAGAAGGTAACCTCATGAGAAGCTAGTCAAAAAAACACCATGAAAACTAGGTTCCTACTAGACAAGTGCAAAACACAGGAACATCTAGTGCCAGAGATCATAACCAAAAAAGAGTCTATGTGTCACGTCCCGCAGGGCAGGGCCAGCCAATTAGCAGCAATCAGTGCCTTCACCTGCCCCACTCCCGTTAAAACCTCTTCTGCCCTCTCACTGTCCGCAAGGTATCGTTTGCATTCCATGAGCCTTACAGAGCATTTCAGCCCCGTCCTGCTTCTTCTCTGATTCCTGCCTGCCCCTTCTCGTTTGTGCATCTTTCTTGTGTGTTCATCCCTTGTTCTCTGCATCTCTGTAGGATTAATCTCCACAGCTTCTGACCTGTTCGGACCCATGACCTTTACCCTAAGACGAGCCCAATGATTTCAGTTCTATTTGCATGATCTCTCTAACAAATCCCCAGTTCTCTGATTTCTGGGTCTCTAGGTGTCTGTCCCCATCAGACCTGACACGATGGAGACAGAAAGCATATCAGTGGTCAGATGAGTTACTTAAGGTTAGCAAGAAAGGTGGGTGTCTGGATGCGGATATTTCACCACTAAGGAACCACAGATGAGAAATATCTTGAGCTAAACTTATTTTCACAAAGTGATGGGATCAACAGGTAGTGTGAATAAAGAGGGGAAGATGGAATGTAGGTCATGATCAACTTAATATGGCTGGATTCCATTCCATTAACATCTCTGAAAGTAAGCACAAAGGACTTTCTTGATGGCATTGGGAGCCACTACATAGTGACAAAGAGAGGTTTAACATTTTGGTTGGTTAAATACCAGACATTCTGCCACCTTTTGATACATCTCAGTTGTTGGACAGTGGTTTCACAACACATGCTAGCAGCCCTGTTAGTAAAGAGTTACAGTTGTCTATTTATTTGATAACAAGTGTCTGGGTTAGGAGTTGAGTTGAATATTCTGACAGACCAGAAATGTGATCGCCAATGTATAGCTTGTCATCTATCATAGCCAGGTTCCTAACAGACTTCAACAATGTCAATGATCCAAATCTTAGAGTGATGTCAAGATGAATGGTAGTTTTAGCAGGGAAGACAAAAAGCTCAATCCAGGAAGGTTCATTTGGATATAATGATCCGGACTGTGATATCTGTGAGGCATGAAGAAATCCAAGCTGTGACTGTGGTGTACTCTGGAGGGAAGGTGAAGAAGAGTTGGACGTCAACTGTAGAGCTGGAAAAAGCCATGTGACTGGATGATCAGATCTAGAGAGGTAGTGTACAGTGAGGTGGGGATGGGGCCAAGGACTAAACCATGGGGCATACCAACTGTTATTTGATGTGACTTAGATAGAGATTTGTAAGGATTTACCTGATATGCAAAAGTCAGAGCTGTCCCTATGATGTGTAAATAAGGTTGAAAAGGAGGGTTTTACCATGTAAATGGCAACAGATGGGTCAAACGATGAGAATATATAATTTAAATTCAGCTCTGCCAAATAGTAGAGTATCAAAAACATTCAGGGTGGTCTCAGGGGAGTGTCCAGCTCTTAAATTGTTTAGGATCCAGAAAATTATTCTGTGTTAGAAAGTCAGAATTTAGACAGCATATGTCAAGAGTTTTAGACAATCTAAGTGAGAAGTCAGAGACCGGTGTGTAGATTTCCGGTTAATGGTTCGAGTGTGGGTTTTTTATACAGTGGAGTTATTCAAACCCATAGCAGGGAATGTATCAGTCATCATTGAGTACAAGGATAAGGAGAAATGGTGTGTGGGAGAGATGGCTTGGAGAAGATGCTAGGGAATAGCGTGCAATGGGCTGGGATTTAGCCTGTTAGGAGGAACCTGAAGATAGTAAGAGAAACAAATGAACCAAGTGCTTGACTGGGAAGTGGCTGTATGCAAATGGTGGGTGCAGAGAACTGGCTGCCAATAGCTGCTACTTTCCGAACTTTGTCCCCAGTTTACTATAGTGGAAAGCCAGGGGTGAGTGGGTACTAAGAGTATGTGGGGGAGAAGGGACAACAGTGCCAAGGAATGAAATTAGGGCAAAGCAGAGTATATCAAAGGCTTCACTGGCATCAAATGAAAAGAACTGTTCAAGAGAGGGAAGGGAAGAGGAAAGGGCAGTGAAATTAGGGGAGAGAGAATGAAGGTTATTGCAGAGACTCAATAAGGGAAAGCAAAAGGGCATATAGGGAGAGACAAGGTAAAGTGAAAAAAAATGTGAAGAGGGGCATGTAAATAAAAGGGCTGCCTGTTGTACAGTTCTGTGTCAGAATGAAGTTCAGTCCATCTTCAACTCTGTGCATTAGTGGAGTACAGAGCAGCCTCAGGTCAAATGAGGTCAGGAGGGTTAGGATACTGGGTAGTAAGTGGTGAGCTATAATCAAGATCCAACAGCTTTTCTAGTTCTATGGTGAAATATCTCTATAGGCCTGATAGTCAACAAATGATGACAATGTATAGTTTAACAGGGTTATTAATAGTAATTGCATGGTAGTAATGTTAAACAGAGTTTTTGGATAAAGACATTGGTGGATAGAGCAGCTGGAGATGTGATGGTCACACAAATACTGTAATAAAGTATAACTGTCCAACATGTGGCAGCGTGGCTATTTGGCTATTTCTGTCATATTTACATTGGGTTTAAATTGGTTTGCTAAATTGCTAGTGTTAGCAAAATGTTCTGTATAATTGTACTCTTCATTTTCTGTCCAGCATCAAATGTGTTTTTTCCGCTCTATAATTAAGACACATGATTGATGTGCGTAATTATTTTTCATAACGCCTGGTTACAAACTGTGTTTTACCTGCTTGCTTTCTTCTCCACTGGCCATGGCCACTTTGACCCACTCTAGCTGATTTAATGCATGTTTTCCTTGTAAGGATCTTTATTGACAAATAATTCATCTTTAAAGCTTTATTACTGTTCTTACAGAAGCACAGTCACTGGGGATGCCCTAGAATGAACTGGTTCAAATATACAGAAGTTATAAAGGCTTAAGAACAGACCCTGGTGGGAGGAGTGTGACTCTGTCGACATCAGGGACAGGTTACCATTACCAGTTCTGACATCGCTGCCTGAAAGACCCCCACATGTACTCCCTCATCACTGACAGAGGGGAGAGGCGATAATTACAGCCAAAGAACAGAACAGCTATAGATTGATTTTCTGTATGTTGCTTCCAGTTTAGTGTTTCTTTTTGCTGCCAGGATTGAAACCAACATTTTATATATAAAGTGGCTTTATGTATGTTTATATCCAGTAACATCTATGTGAAATAATAGCAAGTTAGCTGGTAAGGCCAAAAACAGCCTAAGATTTTTGTAGGTATTGTTTCAATGCAGCATATATGAAATCCAGGGGCCTGGCTTACATCCGCTGAACTCCTACTTTGAAAGACTGAAGGATTTTCTATAGCACACCTGCACATACAACAGAGAATTTGTATAGTTAATTATCTTGTGAAGCAATGGAAAATTTAGATAATCTAAGATACATCATCAACTTCTCTGGAGACTATACCCAAAGAACTTAGCTGTGTTGAATTCACAAATGTATTACTAAATTGGTAAGCAACTGCAGGACTGCGATTACCTTGTTATATTGCTATATTTATATTTTACTTTGTTATTTCTAGTCTTTTCAATCTGTGCAAGATTTTGTGGATTGGAACAGATTTTCTCAATAACTTTGCCAAAGATCTAATGGAAATGCAGGTACTCAGTGATTTAGTCATATACTCTTCCGAAGCTTAATAACACATTATTAGTCGGGGATGAACAATGGCCCCTAATGGCAGAACAAGCATACATCATTTTGCAGAATGTAAGTGCCATATTTTGCAGTGTAACTTGTAATTTGGCAAGAATTTTAATTGGCCTATTATGTCTTACTTCCAAACTCTTAAATATCTTTGGATCAATACCACATTTCAGTTGTTTTCATGCAACATACAATTTTATGTGCACTATGCCTCCCTAATCACAAACCATTGTTACACGACGGGGACGTGTCTAGAGTGTACTGAGGTCAGGGGCTTAGGCTACATGTTGTCTACATACCCACCTCTCATACTGTTTTATCTTAGCATCCCCTTTCCTTTGCCACCTCATTGAGAAGAGAAGGACAGTAATGTGATTCCAATATAATCAACATTAATACAGGAGTTTATCTGCAAAGCCATAGAGACACTTATTATCACATAGAGCTGACAATGAATACTATTCTACTCGGTATATAGCCTTCTTGATATATTTATAGTACAAGTATTATCAAAAACAATATATTATAGTCGGTTCAAACTCATCTAATTAAACATGCTTAAATATATGCTGCAACCTAACAGCTACTAGGACGAAAAAAACTATGGGTACAACTTAACTATGCTATGTTTACTTCTTTGTAGGGTTCATGATATATAACACGACCAGACAACATGCACAAAAAACTGGTGGCCAAAGACAGGTGCGTGGTAGTATGTGTTTGTGTATGTGTGTTGGTAACTATTACATTGTTGGGAAGATTTACCCGCAATGTAATAAAAACCTGTAACTTTATACCTAGTGGGGACATGTTTTTGGGGCTATTTGAATGCTCACATGATCACATCCAGAATCAGTATTGAAGTCATGCATCTGCTTGTGCTTTCCTCTTGAGCCTGTTCTATCATCAGTAGGCACATCATGTTCTTCACAAAAAGTCATTACCGTGCTGTACTGCTCTTCTGCCATCTTAGTCGAATGCATGCCCCCAATAGCATCATACACTGCACCCTATCCAAGTTCTAATTTTCTGCTTGCAAAAACTTATGGAACCCTTTTGTCATACTAAGAATAGTCTTGAATGTCAAAGGCAGGTAGACGGTTGAAAATTTGTTCAGTCTGGCAATAGCTGTTGGGGAATTAATGCTATACAGACATTGCTTCAAAGCAGAGAAATTGGCAATCACAGCTCTAAGAGAGCAAATCTGGCATGACCAACGGGTCTGTGAGAGGTGAACTAGGGCCGGATGCAGCCCCAGAGCAGCCTGCACAGCACGGATTTTCTCATGCTGCATGAGTAATGTACTAAAGAAAGTGTATATATTTTCTAAAATGTCAAAAAGCTCACCAGCTTCTTTGATGGCCATACATGTATAACACAAAATTAAATTGAGTTTGTGTATCTCTCCTCATTACTGATGCCCCATTATACTGTAGGTTTGAGCTACACACATTAGGTCATTGATTGCATGATTTTTTAGCTAAGACTCTATATTTACTCAGTTATGTGTCGGACACTAAAACTTTGCAACTTACTGATGCCCAGGAAATGCTCACATGCTTTGCCACTTTCAGGCTCCACATAATGCAGGGAGATTGACAACTGTTCACGTTTGTGGTCTCTAGCTTCATCTGTCATTATGGTGTTCATCCCTGCTGCCTTTGTCTCTGTCACAGTGTGGGCTGTGACCTTCTCAGCACAACACTGAGACATGTCATTTTGCGAATGATTTTCAGAACGGTGGCATTTGAGGGGGCATGAAATTTCTGCAAGAAAGGGTCGAATTTAGTGAGAAATCTCATTTTGGGCATAAGCGAGGAAGAAAGAACACTATGAATTTCAAAAGACATCTGAAGATGTATTGCCCACACCTAGAATATGTTTTAGTAAGTTAGTTAACTAAAAACAATTCATGACATTAAGCTAGCTAACTATATTGGTTAGATTACTCCTTGTTGATAATGTTAGCTGACTAGAGAATTTCTACTGAGGTTTCTTAGGTGGTTTATCAAGCACAAGTGGAAATTGTTATGCACATCTAAGCTATGATTAGTTAAAAGCTGGCTGGCTACAGCGGTTGTCCATTTGCATGTAGTTCATCGCGGCACAAACATTTTTTGTCAACATTTCGTTTGGCTTCATTTTAAACGCAGTTGACCAATATTAAAAAATGGCCGTTTTTCCCATTTCATCATTTCAGCCTTAAAACATAAAATGGGATTACTGCTCTTCCTGCAGCCTACTACTAACTTTTTCTTGCTGAACTGCACCCTCAGCTTCTGTTCCATAACTCTAACGGGCAGCAAAAATCTGATGTCCGTTGACGTCTAGCCAGCCCAAATAAATAAAAATTTAAGTGAATGTACACAAAATATAGCAGGAAATATATAGCATGTTTTTTTAAGTGCAAAAATCATTGGATTTCACTGACCAGAAAAGTTAGCACTAACATTAGCCAGCAAACATAGTTACTGTCACGTCCAACCCCGCCCCGCCGGTGTGTTCCGTGTGTTTTCCGCAGGCGGGGCTTAATCAGCCAAGCCTGTAGCTCGTTGTCTTTACCTTGTGTTCCTGCCTTCGTGTTAACCAGCTACAGGTGCCCCTCGTTCCTTCCCTTATGTTACCATGTATAAGAGTTCCCCAGTCCTGTGCCTCCCTGTCGGGTCATTAATGTTTTGCCCTGTTGTCATCTGCACCCAAATAAAGCTTCTGCACCAGAGCATTGCCTCCGAGCCTGCGTCATGCCTCACCGCCGAACCCGTGGTCATGACAGTTACCTATTAGCATTAGCCAGCAAATGTAGTTAGCTAACTGTCAGTAGGCTAATCCACCTAATAGCAAACGATAGTGATCTCAAATTTTTTGTGGATTAACTACAATGTAGCTAAATTACAATGTATTTATGTTATCCAGATTAACTATAATGGTAAGAAATGTTTTACCTCTCATGTCCTAATAAGTATTTGAATAACTTGAAGAGATCAGGGAACGTAATCAGGGTGATTGTGTGTGTGTGTGTGTGTGTGTGTGTGTGTGCATTTGGTCGGAATCAAAATGAGACAGTTGAACAGCAGCCCTGCAGAGGTAAAGATAATGTTTGGGGGAGGGGTCAAGAGATTGCCGAGGATCGGATTCAAACATCCACATGGTCAAACTTGTTCGGGTCTAGGCACACTCCTGCTGTAAGACACCACAGGAAGCTTGGCTTACCCCACAAAATTGGCAAAAGAGTTGCAATAGTCAATATATTAATGTGAATCCATTTTATTTTCAGATTAAAAGTGTCGTGTATTTTATCAGTTGAACCGCAGCACTGATCATTTCACGGGAGTTGCTTTCAACAACATACATGTTAATTTTCCCTTTGAAACCAGGATAAATATAGCCCATAGACACCCAATGATGCCACACTTCTCATGAAATCTGTGGAAGATTTGGAATGCTTTGTCTAAATGGAGAATAGATGAAACCTTATTGGTGATTATGCTTCAATTACCTAGTTTTGGAGCCCACCTGGATGTTCTACACTGGGAGTCTATAGGAGCTTCATGCATAGTTATTGTTTAGGCAGCATTGATTGGACAGGTTCACTTGCAGTCAGATAATTTAGATCCACCTGAAAGCCAGGCTTCTCTGCATGGTGATTGGGAGATGTCTCAACAAGAGAGAATAAACTACCAATAACATTAATGCTCACGACTGACAAGTAACACATGCAGTCAGAGGTGTTGATTCACAGTATTTATTCATTCTGTCTCATGCAGGGGCACGGAAGCATTTTGTTCCAACCCAGAGTGACAGATTATCGTTTCATTTTCAGTCAAAGTTCAGTGATTTTTTTGTACACTAGTTTGATAACTAATCAAAGTAATCCGTGTGTGTGTTCAAAATGGTCAAATCACTGAGAAGAAGCCATGATGGTAGATCATTTCTTTTAAATTAAAAGAGAGCAGAATTTACATATAAGTAGCTGAATAATTAAAATCATTTTAAAACAGACCGTTTTGGTCATACTGGTGTCAATAGTGTGCTTCCATCATTTTAAGAATCACCATCCACCACTGTCCCTAATACGACAGTCAAGCTACACTGGAGTCAAGCTGCATTGACTGTGGATGAACCAGTGAAAATTGAGGTTACTATAAATGTTCTTTCAACATAAAACTTTATTACATCAATATATATCTACCTATTTATTCTTGTGCTGAAGTTGTTAACCTGTTAACCTTCCAAACGAGAACAGGAGAAAACCAACTAACTAATATTAGCTGGCCGGCACCAGCCTATATGCATATATGTATAAGGAACAAAACTAACCACTAAAGAATTTTGTTCTTTAGGAATGTCATATTTTAGATTTTAGAATGAAGGAACGGAACGGTTTTTAAAAAACTGATACATGGCGATACATTGTTTTCAAGGCCATTAAAGCATTCTTTGACTTTTCATGCCCTGTGGAAGGGAGCATTGTCATTATGGAATATTTTGTTCCCTTCAGGAGAGAAATACTTGACCCAAGAATGAAAGCGATCATTATCAATGGCATTGTACTTGGAATTTGTCTTGTCCTAATGCACTTTACAGGGTTGGAGAGTGACTCTAATTTGTGCCAGGAAAATGCATGCAACACTGCAACACAGTGCCAGAATATTTCACTGTGGGAAATAAGTACTACAGACTTCTCTTGGCATGTGTCACACACATACGCATCCACTTATTGCGAACATGGTCAAAGATGAGTCATCTGGCCATATGACTTTTTCCAGGGCTCATTAGACCACTGCCTGCATTTTTTGCACTATTTTGCTTGCAAAAGGAATCTTTTGAAGTATTCCATCTTGACCCATTACACAGTGATTGCAGTTCAGAGGCATGCATTTTCATCCATGCTTACCCCTAGTTGATATTATCCTTCCCTCAGAGTTCAATGTCTACATTATCTTAGCCACTGTTTTCCATGAAACACTGAGAAATAATTAAGCAGCTGTCACTTAAGCTCCTTCATCCTCAGAGAATTTTTTTAGATTTAATGAGATTATAAGTGTGAAACCCCTATATGTTCAGCATTCTTTGAACAGTAACCTAATGAAATTAAAATTTGATGTTATTATTTTCAAGTAATTACAAATCAGTTATAAGTCCGTACTTTGATAACTGTAAGTTAATTTCTCCCAATTGATTTTCTGAAATGTCTAGGCACAGACACAATTACCTCTCATTTTAAACGCAATGTACTTAAAAAAATTATACAATGCCCATTCCACACAAAAGGATATGATTATTAACTTTTCAAATTTCAACCGAATCAAACGATTGCAACACAAATGGTCAAGAAGGAGAGTCTAAGTCAATAAACCAGATGTTTTGGGAAGTCAAGCAATGCTTGATAGAGTGTAAGCTGGCTAACCTCAGACAACAAAAGAAAAATGCTTTCTGTTGGCAGGGCTTTTTAATGGGTGAATGCCATGCATGGATTAACTAAGGCTTTATCATTTCACACAAAATGACAGAGATCATTAGTGGTCTCCAGTAGGTTCTTTATGGATTGCATGAAAAATTTACTTGCATTCTGCACAAATACACCCCTTTAGGTTCAATTAAGTTACTATTTAGTAACAATAACAGGCCAAATGTAAATTACTGTTATGTAATGACAGGTGAAAAATAAATTACTATAATTTTATTCTTAATATAATTTGTGATTTTTTTTGTACTTTTTTTACAATTTTTATAGAAAATCACAAACACAACAAAACCAGCAGTTGGCCACCTGTGCATTCACATAAACACTGTACTGATGAAGGTACATGTCAGTTCTTAATGGGTCGTGCAATGAGGTCACGAAAACAATCAGTTTTTCCCAATATCTCAAGAATTTGCCAACACAGATTCAGTAAAAATGCCATTCTTTTCATGTTTTGAATATCACACACAATTTCTTTCCATTCATCCCTGTTGGAGGTTCACAGTAATCATTTTCCTCTTACAGTTTTTTGCTGGCTGCTAATAGTATCTTTAATAAATATCTGTCTCGCACCAATAGGTTGGCTGCAATATTGCTCAAATACATTGTACAAAAAGAGCAATCAATTTCATCACCCAAAATTTCCTGTATTGCTTATATTACTTCCTGCCAATATGGCCAAATCATTGGGCAGTTCCAGAATATATGAAAATGGTCTTCCAGCTGTTATCCACATTTCCTCCAGCATAGACCTCTTCCCATTTCACCCTTTTAAACATATTTTAGCTCGGGGGTTGTAAAATATCTAATCAAATTCCGCCGGCAAAACTCTCTCCAAAAACCAGAGTTGGTGGAAGTGGCCTGTACAGAGCACTTATTTAACCAGTCTTGCTCAGAAATTATAACCACAGATTCCTTCTCCAATTTTAATTTAACCATATTTCTTGAATGCTTTTTAGTCGATTGAGTTCTTGAGCATGGTATTGAAACCAGTTTCCGGTTGTCATTAGTTTTATACATGTCCATGAATATATTAATTATATTGGTATCACTGTCCCCACTCAGTTTTATCTCCTTATTAAAATAAACCCTGGCTTGTAGGTACCTATAAAAATCAAATTTTTCTAATTCATATATTCCTGAGATTTTTTTGACAGCTGTACAATTCTCCTATTGACTTAATAGAACAGTATGAAGTGATACCAATACCATACCAATATTTAAACCTCCCATCCATCTTTGCTGGCTTAAAAAGCAACCCATCTCAGGGGCCGAGACTGTGTTTCAAGAAGTCGTGATTTACATTCTTTAAACCGGGTTCTAGGAGGAACTTTAGTCCATTTACTTAAGCTGTTAGAATGCTGCTCGTACAGGATTTTACTATTTCTTAATATAGGTTGCAATTAAATATCTAGCTGTGAACGTTCCAAGTCTTTCTGTTAAACATGGTAAGGATCTATCCCCTTTCTCTTTAGAATTGACTTGACATTGACATTCATTTTTACTGTTTCTATCCTATTATGCATATCTAGGGGTAATTAGGGCCGCCTATCAATATCTGAATTTATGTTTTTATGTATGGGACCATAACTGCTTTAGCTATTGTAGAGATATCTTTAAGTATTTCAATCCCGAGGTATCTAATAACTGATGAGTTCCTGTTGAACTCAAATTTATTCAGCATATCAGTCCAAGGAGTATAATTATAGCTTAAAATGTGTGTTTTTTGTATATTTAATTTATATCCAGAATATGTTCCAAAATTGTTCAGTTAAGACATCAGTCTAGGAATGTTAATTGCTTGTGCTGTAACAAACAGTAGTTCATCATTTGCGCACAGGCAGATATTCTGTTCCAGATCTCTAACCATTACTCCTTCAATTACTTGGTTATCCCTAACTAACTCTGCAAACGGCTTGATAAATATAGCAAACAGGGTGGGACTGTTACAAAATTAGAGCAACCTGAGGCCCACCTATTGTATTCCAATTGATTGTAATGTTGAACAATGGCACTCTTTTGGAGAATATTTCTTCTTAGAAATAAGGAAAACAAAGTGGTGGGAAGCAATGTACAAAGGAGGCCGACACTGTCCTATTTTTGTTATAGTGCAGTGACAGGAGGGGTTTTGAAATGACAATTGTGGCCGTGTCCTACATGATCAATGATCCCAATGACCCGTGTGAGGGGCCATTGGTCCTTCAGTGCACAGTATGGGATGTGGCCATTATAGACGTTACCCCAACAGTGATACATATCTGTTTACAAATTACATCTACAGTTATGCAGACAGACATGTTTATGTGTAATGGTTGGTAAAGAATGATGGGCAGATCTCACATGGAATGTATTTCTTAAAGTGACAAAGATAATTTACCCTAATTAACCTTAGAAAAATCATTCTTATTCTGGTGTGATATGTTCAGTTGATTATTATCTCAATTATGCTGGTCTGTAGTGCTGGTCTGTGTATTCAAAACTTGTCAGTGTGTTCACTGTAAAAAAAGGTTGCCGACCACTGCCTTGGAGTATATTAAGTTGAAAAGATCTGGCACCTACCAGCAGGAGTGCCATGAAAGAATGATTCCAATGGCCCTTGAGTGACAGCGACCCTAAAATATTTTGAACATAATTTTCTAACCTTTTATTGGACAGTCATTGAAATTACAATTTATACAATATGTTACTTACTATTTTCAGACACAGTGTTTGTTTTTGGTCTGTAGACGAAAAAACATTTTAAAAGGGAGTTGTGACTTTCTTCCCAAGATTGTGATTCAGAGGCCAGTAGCATCACGGCACCTCCAGTCTGCTAGAGAAATGTTTGCCCTCCTTCACTTACTATACACAAGTCACGAATTCTGGGAGATGCATTGGTTCTTCCTGGCTCACAGAGCATTATTCCCTGTACCTCTGCCTTCAGGCCCTTTGGATGGAGCCTTTATTGCTTGTGACAGCGGAACCCTGCACTTAGGAGCACTATTATCTAGAGAAGCTTGTCACATGCTTGTTGTTTGCAGAACTGAAAGCCAGGCCCCCCCCCCCCCCCAAATCCCCCACTTATATTCCAATGCAGAGGCATGTGTTACGCCTGTACTTGTAGGTGTCTTTGTGTTTCAGATCCAGTTCCCATTCCATCGTTCATCTGATTCCAGTTCCCGCGTTTCCATCTCTCCTTCCCCAACAGTGCCAAATGTGGACGAACCGGATTCCTATGCCTCGTTCCGGTCTTCGCGCCTCTCATCACCGGAGATATAAAAGACGTCTGTATCTCCATTCAGGAGTTTGCTTGTTCGCTCTATTTTCTCTCTGATTTACTTGTGTTCCTTATTCTGTGTTACGACCTCATTTCTGTCCCTTGATTCTCACATTTTTGGATTCTGATTTGGTTTTGGTGATTTGGTCTTTGTTTAGATTACCCGGTATTTTGAATTATGGTATGTTAAGGGACTAGTCTTTGGATTATGATTTGGATTTTGTCTGCTGTGTTAATTCTCGTGTATGTATGTGTATATATATTTGTTCTGTGTCCGGGTTGTAGGGGGGTGGTTGCCGATTTTCTTTGTGTGTGTTATTTTGACTCTGTTTTGTGGTTAGTAAGGGAGTGAGGGATAGTGCCTGTCTTTTGCTTTCTTTCGTTTTGGTTTAGGGAAGTTAGGATAGGTGCTTGTCTAGTTAGCTCACTGGTGTTTGTTTATTATTTTGGCCTTTACCACTCCTGAAGCTCACCCTGGTATTTTCCTTTTGTGTGGCTTGTGCCACCACGAATCATTAATTAAAATACATTTGATTTTTCTTCTGTGTTACCTGTCATTGTCATCCATTCATTCATACAACCATTCCCTCTTCCCCCCATCTCCCCATTCCCCTTTTACCCTTCCTGCTTACCACCCGACCCTAGACCGGGACGTAACACATGGAAGGGCCGCATTAATGTTATCATATATGTGCCGCCACAGACTTCTACAGACCTAACCAATGACCACAAGGGGAAAACATATGGAGACAAAAGGTCACTTTATGCATATAAAAACATGGCTATTTGAACTACAGACACATAATTCAAACTTGATCCATTTCACAATTACAAGAAAAGTTAACAAGAAGTGAAAATGAGAACATAATTAACAATAAATAGATGAGTCACTGCATCTTTGCGCCACTTGGTGGCTTGGTAACTACTTAGATTCAAACAGAAGGGTTTTATGACATCTCTGACCACTGTAATCATGATCAAAGTGCTGTAACTTAACAGCAAAGAACTGCAGTGGGGTCCATGTACACCGAATTCCCTTGTAACAGGTGACTTTATCGCTGTTAATAGTATTTATGCTTAAATATATATCTGTGACTTTTTGGCTTTAGTTATTAGAGACATGTCAGTGAAAAATGGAGGCTGATCACTGAAAGGTAAGGCAGCAGGGTACCCTAAGGAAGCGAAGAGGCCACCGCCACGAGGCACCCCTTTTTACAGTTCATGATGACATTTCTAAGCTTAAACTTAACACAATAATGTTGTTTTAATTTTCACAAAAGCACAAATAAATTTACGACCTTACGAAATTTACCACCTGGGGATGCTAAGACTGTGAAGTCAAACAATGTTAAAATACTGCAATTGTTAAAGGGAAGTGATTTATTTTAAAGAATTAAAAAATACTTTCTGATATTTACAAAGACAGTAATAATAATTCAATCACAGATAGCAGTGTTATTTGATGCTTATTATGTTATTACCGCATGGTTACCATAGAAACCACAGATGTTAATAAGCTGCCTGAAAAATAAGCATGAAAATATATTCTCAATGGAGCATGTATTACAGATTTTAGTATTTTCAATATGTCTTTATAGATTTGTAGTAAGATTGGAGTAAGACATGGTTACAACAGTAGCTTTTATGTAAAGCGACCTTTTATTAGGTCAGGAAAAACAGCTGTATTTGGGTATAATATAATTATGTGTAATTAAGAGTTTCATTAGAACTGCCCACAGCCCCCTGACAATGATCTTAAAAAACCTTTTAAAAGACTGTGGAGTTCTGTTTTACTTTTGAAGTAAGAAGAATAAATGGTGGTCAAAATTAGTCTCAGAGTAAAAAAGAAGCCATTAACTTATACATGCTACTATCAAATAGTTTCTATAGCAACCCATCTTAAAATTCAGAATAATGATCTGTGGACTGTTTTTTAGAAATAATGCTTTGCCCAGTTGTGAGAAAATGGTAGGATCATTGTTAACCTGTCCCATGAAAATCACAAAGCATCCATATAAGTTGCCTTTGCTGGCTTTGTTTTGATGTTGCCAGTTCTGACTTTATTAATATCAGCAAAATGTGTTCTGTCTTTAATAATTATTATTTACACATCTCAAAATTATTTACAGAGACTGTGAAATATATATATACATCTTAAACTATTATATCCCATGTCCTTAAATTGTCAGAACTGTGAATATTTTAAGATACATGGACAGGCTTTTGCGGTAATTGTTGATATCTACAAGTATACTTTACATGTATACTGAAAGAGTGTAAAAATTTTAAAGGTATCAAGTCATCTTGAAGTACTATCCATCCATATATCACCATTTGGGTGGCCTTAAATCTATTTCAAGCAGCATAAGGTACAAGGCAGTGGAACACCCTGGATGGGATGCCTGTCCATCACTGGACACACATGGGAACAAAATCATGCACTATGGTAAATTGCAATGCACCACCTCATGTCTTTGATTTGCAAGAGGAAATATGACCTGAAGGTGCTCATGCCATGCAGGATGAATGTGCAGACCTTACAAATAAACTCAGGGCAGGATTCAAACTTCCAAGGTTCCAAAACTGGAGGTGCGAGGAGGTGGTGCAACCCATTAAGCCACTGTGCTGCTCCATTTTAAGATACCGCTGAACCATGCGAAGATATCTTGAAATGGACACTCTTTCCTGATGTACTGAAATACATTGCAAATATTTGAATTATTATTATTATTAAAGATATCTTGACTTCTTAAAAATTGGCTTAAATTTTCTTAAAATCTTATCATTTTAGTTGGGTAAAATTAAAAATATATGTATCGAATAGATAAATAGATATACGGCATAGTCAAATCATTTAGAAAGTCTTACATGTGAATATGCTGCCCCCTACTGTATATTTGGATGTTTTGCTTGCATCGAGCAATCAGTTGGTTTCACATTTTTTATAAGGACCACTGCCATTTAAAAGTAAGCAAAGAAGAAAAGAGCCATAGATTCTTAAGAAAATTTGAAATCTGAAAACCAAGCACCTGTGATGTACTCAAAGTGCACTGTATGGCCTTTTACTGGTTTTTAAAAATATTGTGTTAAAATGTATTAAAACCGAACAGAAATGTCTGTTAATTATTACATTTCACACACCATGAAATAATTTTTTGCTGCTGACAGAATTTTCTGATATTTATATAAAACCACAATTATATATAAACTGTAAAAATATTATATCTTGGATTACAACAGCATCACTGTTCTCTGACTCCTTGGTTCTGTTTCAGAGTGACATATAGTTACTGTTAATATTTATTTAATGGAAATAGTGTCATGTCATTCTGGTTATACAGCCTGATTAAGGGAGTGAATAGTGTCATAACTGTATGAGGCGCAGGGAAACGACTTTGAAACAGCTTAGTCACAGCCAAAATGTGTGATATATTTTGGCTCAGCACAGCTATTAAAAGCACTGGCAGGGCTCTGCAATGCAGATCTAGCCATCACTGTACTTCTGTCTTGGGTAGCTTTACTGTCCTAGCTGTGGTTTTAGTTTCAATCGTTCAATCGTTATCAGTGATGAGAAGGATGTTTGTTATGACTTCTGATTCTCACATTTTCACAAGGGACATATACAGCCCAGGCCAGCTGGTTTGCTGAAGATGGCCTTTTCACAGTACTTGGCAGCAGCTTGCTTTAGTGCGCATGTTGTGCTAATTTATTAAATTTTTTTTAAAGGTAAAAGGTACACTTGATTGCCAGTTTAAAAATTGTTTGTTCGCTCAAGGGACTTTTTATGCCTGCGACAATTAGCTTTTTTTTTTGCTTTTTTTCTAGGAGAATGCACTTTGCGTACATTCAAACCTCTGGATACTTCTTCAACCATACAATTAGTTGACCTTTAGGGAACAATGACGAATGCCATACAATACTGAGACATAAATTAAATCACGCCTAATATAATTATACAGTTTATGAGCTTTATAAAACAACGTGCTGTCCTTTCCAGTTATTGTGTTCAATTAACAGAAACATTTTATTGTAATGAGTATTTTCATATACAGAGTATATTGCTGGCAGAGTGGCTGATGACGCGTTACGTATTGTAGGTACAGTAACTAACAAACCTGAAAAGTCCTACATCACACATCCAGTTCATGACAAAATCGAGTCCGCATTTTCTGAAACTGTCCAATCAAAATGACAATGTTTAGTTAACAAATGGGCAATATGTTCATGTACATATAGCACAGAGGAAGGTAGAGTAGCAGACTCATTACTGGTTCAAGTCCTTGGAGGAATCAGCAAAGTACCCTTTAGCAAAGCACTCCAACTGAATTCGACCAGTAAAAATCTCTGTAAAAATTATAAGTTGCTTTGGATAAAACAAGAAAGTGCAAAGATTTAGCTGTGACAAATTCATATTTATAAGACATCAAGTAATATCAAAAAGGTGTGACTGGAGATACGAGTGGGTTATGCATGCTGGATAAGTGACGAAGATACTGTTCTGTATATGCTTTTTGGAGCACTTACCTCTTTGTTTTGGCCCATTAATGTGCTTTTATTGAGTGTTATAGAGGTTGGCAAACAACAGTCCTAGTCCACAACTTTGTTTAAACTAGAAAATCGTTTAAAAATTATAAAATTTCGTATAAACGATGAATTTAGCTGGAATTCAAAGTTTATATGTTCACTGCACTTCAGACCACAGGAGTTCCAGAAACACAACTGAAGGTTCACGGATAGCAATCGAAAAGCATGACTGTTGCATAGCATTATATTAACTAAGACATAAGTTTTTATTTACAGTTATAGTGAATATCTAAAAAAAAAATCATAAAAACATGATGGAACAGCAGTCGTCACGGCCAAACCGTGCATGAGTACCAGATGCCCTCTGAGCATTTAGCATTTTCTATATCCCACAATATGCACGTTTTTGGAACAATACATAGAACCACTAAGAGGTAGATTCACAAGCAGTGATCAGCATTTTTAAGAAGCAATAAGCTGGAATCTTCAGAAAGCATGAAGCATAACTGAGAGCTGCACCCTAAAAAAAGGTGTCAAGATGGGGCACTTCCTGAAACATGGTCCATGCGGAAATCTTCCTCAGCCCTAATGTTGCGAGGCCACAATGTGTGCAGCTCTCATTAAATACACACAGAAAGCTAAATCAGCTCAACAAACATAACAATAAGCTGGCACAGAAGTGCTCAGATGTCTGAAAAGTTGCACACACTGAAGCCCAATTGCAGGTCTGGACTGGACAACCTAGTCCTATTACTCAAATGAGTACCATACACTTCTAACATGTTCCAGTTCATTTAGCGAGACGTTAAGTTATCACCTATTTCTGAATTTATTCTTAATATTCAATTTCAATTCTATGGAAAATGTGTTCAGTAATATGTGTAGAAGTACAGATTAGCTGCATTAATGTTATAGTGTTATCAGGGGCAGAAATATTACATTTATTCTCTGTTTTGACACAAGCGTAAATTGTGCGCATTCATTTTACCCAAGAATGTTTGCTTTTTCCTGAGGAATACATCACGTAGCTGATAGAATTTATTTGAAAGATGAGATTTTCTTTTTGAAGTACAGGTGGTTTCCAGGTACCTGAAGTGACAGTAAATAATAAAAATAACATTAAATAAAAACATTGACACAAGATTGACAAAGTGAAGACAATGATCACTTATTTCACCATCCTGTCTTTAAAAGGACCAGTGATGATATAATTCATACATGCTTCCGTCGCTATTACAACATGAAAAGGTTAGAACATGTTTATTCCCTTCTGAAATTTCTCTAATGTCCAGTAAAAACCAAATGCAAATATTGGTTCAAAGTAAAAACAAAAGACTTATTTGTAAGTCGTCACTCTTTCTTATTGAGAGGAACATGAGCCATGGTGATGCTTATACCTTGTGGCTGCTGGCGTTTTGGTGCGCATGTGTGTCTGTTCTCCAAGGCGAATCATCTGAACACCTTTTGAGCGCAAATACACAATAAAATAGATAACAGCCCTTGACCTCCATAGGGCTTCTCATATGTATGTAGTGACAGCAGGAAGACAAGCTGGGATAAAACCCATACAGTTGCACATAAATGTTTACACCACAAAGTTTCATTCATATCTGGAGAGTGCAGTTTTTTTTCAAAACATTCCATTGTGAATTTCTCAGTAAAACTTAAACAGAAATCTAAAACTAAAAATAAGAATTAAATAAAATACTCAACACAATGTATCACAAGATTTCAACACAATGTTTGATTTTCATACATATAAGCTAATAATTTAATTTTTTTCATGTTTTTCGTATATTAGGAATCCATTGTAGCTTTTGATAGTTACATATAATTTAATAAAAAATAATTACCTTAAACAAGCATATTTATTTAGGAAACATTTCAATAAAATTACTCTTCAACATTCCTCAAAACCGATTCCCGATTTGAGGTTGATCTCAAATACATTTTACGCACTGAGTAAAAAATAAATAATAAAAATAAAAATAATTTTCAAAGTAAAAGCGGAACAAAATAATCTTAAGTTGTGTATATGGAAATAAAAGAAGCCACTCAGAATCATTATACTAAGATGTCACGGTAATTGTTATATCTCTTTATATTTTGGCTTCCTTTATCTTCTAATAATATCTACATTAGCAGGCAAATTCAGTACACATTTTGAAATAAAACACCTACGCTCCGACGTTACAAAGGTATGCGACACCTTGAGCCATTCCAGCTACATCTGCGGCACAGCATTGTACCCCTAAACACCTAAACCTGGAAGTACCTACAGGTCTGTAAACAAATGACATCCTTATCAGGACAAAGGTTAAAGTAGTAAGAGCTGCTAAAGCAGAAACAAGGCAACATGCCAATAAACAATGAAGAATTCTTTATGGAAACTATAATTTTAAATAGTTATTTATAAATGTCTCTTTTTTCCGATGTATGCAAATCCACTGATAAAGTTGAGCCCTGCAACCGTAGTACGCTTCTCAATGTATTACTGAAATTAATTGCTGCATATAAGCCCATGCCACACAAGATCCTCAAAAACTCACAGACAAATAGAGTTGGATAAGCTGCCTTTAAACGTGCAGTCCAGGGCATTTCCCACTGAAAGAGACCCAAATAATAAAATCCTAACTAAAGTCTAACACAATTAAATAAAACATGATAATGTACATTCATGCATGAGCAGTAAAGAGAATATTTCTCTTTAAATTTATAATCCATACAGTCAATTTTATTCCAAGGGAAGAAGGGTACGGCTGGGTCACTTGGTTTCCGAATCACACCACCGAAATTCAGCCACCCCCTGCCATCCACGTGAAATGTTCGCTGTAAAGGAGTGCTTCAGTCCAACCTTCACACTTATCTGGCACTCTTGTTGGCTTGTTCACACCTAGGATGTGCAGTTTTAATTTTAGCACAAACTGTCAGGGCTAGAGGGAGGTCTCCAGGCTGTGGAGAGGGCTGCCTGGACTGGAGGAGGCTAAAGAGCGACTAGTGTCAATGGTCAAGTAGATGCCGCTGTCCAAGGGGTTGATGTTCTTGGTAGGTGATGAGAGCTGGCTGGAACTATGCCTTAGGGTCAGGTCTTCCTCTCCAGCTGAGGTGTCAACCAGGGAGATGCTGGGCTGGGAGTCTGGCGTTCTAAAGTCAGGGTGGGTCATAAAGCTGTGGATGGAGGTCCGTGACTCTGGCTTTTCTAGGCCATCGTAGAGGGAGCTACGGAATGCGTTTACCACACGTATCTGCAGGATACAAATGATCTGTTGTCAGTAACGAGGGATAGCAGGGGAGGGATGTGTGGCTGTGAGGAAAGAGGGTACTGAGTAAGCATGACACCAGAAACAGTCCGTAGTCATAAGGCATTAGTCCCACACAATATTTACTCATTGTGCGAGTAGCATTTTGCTTGGGACAAATAAAAATAAAAAAATATATAAAAGTAAATAAAACTGTAGATAAGCAACTTAAGACACCACAGGCATCACCGGTTTTGTAGGCCTAATAATAAGGTCCACCTTGGTGAATACCTAGAGACAAGCCATGTTAGCAAGAATGCCAGAAGATGTCAAACCCATGCATGCTGAGAGAGTCCTGAGATACGTTTGAAAGCAGGAGGAAAATATTAGATTTCACATTCATTGGAGGCATTTGAACAGGAAAAACGCATTGTTCACCAAGATTCTCGACAAGAACAGAGTGGGAAATGATATATTATAACCAAAGACGTAAAGAAGAGGGGAGTTTGAAAGATGTCAAAAAATGCACATCTTCAAAACACAATGAAGGCAGACCACAAGCTCAAAAGAAAGTCACAGATAACATATTGGACAAATATTTTGAAGGAACTCTTCAATGAAAAATCACAATTTGATATGTTTATTCTCTTTGAACTACTAGGTTTTCATTATAGGAAACCAAACTATTTGGTCAATACTTTTGTAGTTTTTATAACTGAAAATTTGAGATGCAGAGACATTGTTAATATTTAAAATCAAATTCAAATCATTTTATTTGTCACATCACTTGACTTTTGCTGGAGTGCAGGTGAGAGAAACACTTGTGACACAATTGGTATTTCATTAATGTGCTCCTGATTTTTTGAAACACTTGATGTAACTGTTAAAAAATAAAACATTTATGTAAAAATGAGCATTGCTTTTTTTATAATGGCCTGTAAATTACCACACTACCTAAAGCCAACTGATATATATAGTCACTGCTTTAGATGCAGAATAAGATATGCCATCATTTTTAGAGCTGGAATACCCCATATCAAATATTAATTTTTCATTTGATTGCCCTTGGTAGACAATACACCACTTCACTGATGAACACGAAACACAGACAGCAGGAAAACGAAGCCTGGATATGTCGTTCTCCCAACAAAGCCCTCCCCATGAGAGTATAATCCTGGGAACACTCAAGTATCATCTGTTGCAATGGTTTCTTTTATTTTCCTATTATAGGTCAAAATGTGAGTATAACTAGGAGTTTTATAAATAAATACTGCAATATAAACTGTAATGTAATTTCTCAAAATACATAAAAAATAAAGTAATATGAACTGATTCAAGACATTCTAACTCAGCACAGGTTCAATACCTAAACCATTGCATTTAATTTGTCTTTTATTGCTACAACCAGCTTATTAAACATTTACTGTTTGAGTACATAAAAGATACTTTTTTATGCTCTTTTAGGTACAAAAGAGGTGAGATGTACCAGAAGGAACTTGATGGAGTCTGAAGAATCTGAAGTCCTGATTTATGACAAATTTGAAATGCAGATGAGACCAGTATTCATGATAAATAACAAAGATACTGCTAAAACAAAGGTACTGTCAGGGCTAAGTGCAGCAGAAGGTATTAGCATGATTCTAATTCAACAATACAGATGACTGAGTGGACAGGACTGTAACTGTGGAATTCCAGAGTTCCTACTCTCCCCCTTGATCTTCTTTCTCATAGATGATCCTAGTGTTTTCACCTGAAAATACGACTATACTTTTTCATCAGACCTCTATAGCCACTCAGCACGGCAAATCCCTGTGTGTGATACATGCAGTCTAATTGCAGTCTAATTGGGGGTTTCATAATGTTGGCATCTACTTGAATGTTTACCCAGCCTGGTGAGGGTGTTGCTGGGAGACGGAGAAAGAATGCAAGGGCTCACAACCTGAGATTCAAGCTTCAGCCGACACCCTTAGTCCAGAGCTCTTCAGCACTCTGGGGGAAAACACATTTAACACTCAGACAAGCCACCCATCCTCCTGAACAGGAAGGAATTGAGTGCAAAACAGACAAGTGGAACCATCGACACCCATGTCATTAAATACTGTAGTTTTACTTAGAAATGCCACCCAGCTCAAGATCTTCAACTTTTATTTCTTTGTTACAAATTTATTAATCCCGCAACCCAGACCAGGAGAAGTATTTAGTGGACGGATTCATGGAAATTCCTTAATATGACAAAAAGATTAGACTGAAACCTGAAGGACATGAGATGAAGTCTGGTGCGGAGTTTCCACTCCACGGTGAAAGTATGAAGCCTCATGGGCTGGGGGCATCCCTGGGTTACACACCGAGAGCCCTGACTCACGGCTAGGAGGGGTGACGATGGGGCTGGCAGGGGAGGAAACAGCATTGGACAAGGACACATGACTGGGGCTAGACACATGGATTACATCCTGGTTCTGGCTGGTGGTGGAGGACTGCCGACTTAGGACCCCCTGAATGGAGGTGCTGCTCTTGAAGGAGTTCATGACCTCGATCTGCAATGGAGGACAAAGTGAGACAGGCGGCTTAGGTGGGACAATGATAGCAGACTTCTCCCTTGTTGTGGCATCAAAGTTCTCAAAAATTATTCAGTATATAGGGAAAGGTCTACTCGATTACTGCGAAACCTTTATGAAGTTTTGAGAACTTAGAAACTCTCAACTTTGAGAATTTTTGCTGTACAGTACTTTTTCTATTTTAGTGTTTAAGAAAACAAACTTCAGCTGAACGTTACTCGATGGAAATCCTGTGGTCCTTCCGCCATCTGCTGCTGAAAATGATGGTGAGATTGATGAAATAGTTTAGTGAGAGGTTCTCTGTATTGCTATGGAAGCTTTTTCCCACTGAAGAGTCTTACATAGTTGATAGCATAATTAAGACAGGATGCAAGGAACACAAACAAGGTTGTGTGACAATGTCCAACATTTAAACACAACATGACACAAATTTCCATTTATCATGTCACATTCAAGTTCAAGATTAACAGAAATGGAGTTTTCTGTAAATAAGGACACATATTTTCTCCAAAACATAAACAACCACAAGACTAACAATCAACTAAATAAGTCTGAGTAATCATAGTAATACAGAAACTACATTAACAAAGATAATGGAGATTCTGTTACCTGAGTCTGGATCCGGTTCAGACCACGGAACCAAAGAATTTGCCCTCTGCGCAACTCTCTTTCAGCATGATCTATCTCCTCATTGTCCTCATTCATGTCCTCCTCAGGAAGCTCCTCCTTGTATGTAAGATGGCCAGCGCCTTTTAGGAACTTAAGCCAGTTTGTGGGGACTGTCGCTATTGCCTGATGCAACAATACAAATTTAAAAAAAAACTGAGGCAAAAAAAACTAAATAAGCTAGGACTGTTAATTTGTTAACATAGTGAATTGTATACTACTTGCAAATACATTACTCACAAAAAGTTATGGATATTTGGCTTTCGGGTGAAATTTTTGGAAAATGTACAAAGTTCACACTACAGTGACATTATATCATGAAAGTAGGGCATTTAAGTAGAAGCATGCAATGGTGATTTCCTCATCTCAATAACGTGTCATGTGCCCTTGAGCATCAATTACAGCTTGACAACGACGTCTCATGCTGTTCACAAGTCGAC
>JAAGVU020000103.1:28483442-28502766 GCA_011763525.2 Mormyrus iriodes | reverse complement strand
TTAGGTATCGTCTTGGTCTCATGATGTCAAAATGTGAACAGCATGATGAGGAGGACTGTTTAAATACCAATTCTGATCGAACCAGGAAATTTATTGGTCGATTCATGGATCAAACACCTGCTGTGAATTTTGCCGTTAAGCTCCTTGTTAGAGAACAGCAAGTTGTGTAAAAAGTACTGAAACATTGAACAATTGGACATGTGCATTCAAAGGTTTAGGGAAGGTCACATTAAGTTCACTTGTAAAGGTTATAGTGCATTTTAGGTTCATCCTGAAATTTCACCAGAAAGCCGAATATCCCTAACTTTTTGTGAGTAGTGTCTGTGTGTGTTTATTGAATCCAGGAGCAGCCTCTGAACCTGTTATTACAAGATAGCGGTTGTTTACTTTGTTTGTTTAATGTTTGGTTTACCAATGGAAAAGAACAATAACTGGTAAACACGGAATTAATCATGATGGGGTCAAAATACATCTGTGTTTAAAGAAGGACCCATAATAAATAAACTTACCTGTCCCCAGACAAGCTCACCCATTCCCAGAAAAATACACCACATCCACTTGTCTAGGTCCAGAGGGGAACAGCTAAATGGTTTTCCTCCATACTGCACAATCACAATCTGAGGGAGGAAAAAAAGCTCTGTCACTGGAAGGTTTTCCATTATAGTTACTGTTTTAGCAATAAATAACTTTTGTGCACCCTGTGACACCACACATATTAAATGTTCTTATACCACGGCACTGTTGTATTCTAAAATGTGGTTTGTCAGAAGGATGTCAGTTAATTAAATCAACTAATTAATTTAGTTAATCAAATTAATTTAACTGAACACCTGAACAGTAGATAGACGATATGCTGTATAATCATATTTAGCGTTACTTAAAATTTCAGATGTAGAACACAATTTAAAATTTAACGGAAGCTAAATGAAAATGTCTAATCATTGGCAGAAGAAAGTAGTTCTACTAATAAATGCATTTTTAGCTGGTAAACAAAAAAAAACTATTTTTTAGGTACTAATGTGTATGCTGAATGTGTAGTAACCATGGTGTAAGCAGGTTACTGCACTCCAAGCCATGCATTATACGTTTTACAGCTCACTCCATGGTGGAAACCACCCTACACTTCGCCTTGGCAGCCATGCATTTAAAAACATATAATGCACGTCTTGTCATGCAGTAACCCTGCATTGACTGATTATGTGTGTGTGTGTGTATATTCACCTTTTTGTCTTCATTTGCATTTGTATGTATTATGTTCGTTTTGGATTTACCTCACATTTGTGTCGCATATAGTGTAGTAGATTGTGTATATATTGTTCTCCCCATATGTACGCTTACTTTTACAACCCTTGTTACCTGAATACCAAAAGTTCCAAACACAATCGAGCAGAAGATAGGATTCCTGAAGATTCCATCGAAAACGTTCCGTTCCCCGTGGATCTTGCGGGCATTGATCTCATTGAACAGCTGCATCATGACAAAGGCATTAAAGATGATTGTGTAATGCTCAGAGGGTGGTGAGTGTAGAGGAGCATTCCTTCCACTGTCAATGTCAAAGATCTCTTCACCTGATGGAGAATAACATCAGAACATGAGATTGTTTTTTTTTGACTCTGTCAAACACTCATGTGCTACTAATATGCATGAAATGGTAAATCTTTGTGACTTTCCATGCACAAACATCGTACAGGCATATAAATTTGACTGTTACATATATTTTGGTATGAAAAAAAATGGACACTTTGATGTTGAGAACTGCCTTAGCATACAGTCACATGAATAAGGTACTCCACACGTCCTACACATACCAATAAAAAGGAGTGTAAATATGATGGTAAGTTGGTAGATGGCATGGCCCAAAATATTCTTCATCATTGTGCTAGAGATGAGCGGCTTGTTCCGACCGTAGGGCTTTCTCATTAGTAGGGCCTCTGTAGGTGGTTCGGTGGCCAGTGCCAGTGATGCAAATGTGTCCATAATAAGGTTCACCCACAGCATCTGAACAGCCTTCAGTGGAGAATCCTAGAACAAAAACAAACATCACACCATGTGACTCCCTCAGCTGGCCGGAGTTACTGATGTTAATTCATCAGGAGCTTAAACTGGAACAGAAAGCTTAGAACCACAGAATGCTTAGCAGAGTCCTAATCCCCAAGGTGCCACGTTTTGATAGTCTAGTCTTATGGCCGTGAACCTCTCAATTTTGATTGGAATGATATTAGATTCAAATGGAACTGTTATAAGTAACCATTTACAGGAAACTGATTTGACCTCAGTTAAGTTCAGACATAAATACTACAAAATTATTAAAAGAAGACTTGAGATGCTCAGACATAAAATATGCAATGGTTATACAATGAACTTTTTCTTTTTCACCATTTCTCACCATATTAGTTAAAAACATATATATCTTTAACAGATTTAACAAAATGAGCTACATGTGTATTTTCATTCAGTAGCTTTCGGTGACCCCTTTTCTTCGTAATCTGTGCAGGTACCTGAGTGATGCATGCGCCAGTGAAGGCCACAATCACTGCCACAACATTAACGGTCAGCTGAAACTGCAGGAACTTGGAGATGCTGTCGTATACATTCCTCCCCCACATCACGGCCTTCACTATGCTGGAGAAGTTGTCGTCGGTTAGGATGATATCTGAGGCCTCCTTGGCCACATCTGTACCAGCAATTCCCTGTCAGGCAGGAGAGAGCAGCCATTTCAATCATGCTGAAATCCAAACATACACAAGGCTCATTCAAATAATATTATTTCATAAATCTTTCAAGAACCAGTAATGTCGGTATAACGACACTGCTATAGGGGGAGTAAACAAAGTTTCCATTTTACACAGATAATACATTTTCCTTCAAAAATCAAATTTTACAGATACAGACAGGCTAAACTGTGTGATATAGGGATGTTAAAAGTATGTAGCATCAGCCCTGTCTATCCTATCTATTGTGTCAGAGTATAGTCATTTCTCCCAAGTGTCTGAATGCTTAGATATTTCCCTAGTGACTGAACAGAAAAGAGCCACACCAAAAATACAGCATAATTGCAATGTCTCCTCTGAATTATTACCGTTCAAATCTAACAGTAAAATACAATTTTAGCACAAAATTACTGTTCTGTAGAATTATTTATTTTTGCCTCTATTATTAGAAAAGTCTTTAGTTTTGCTTTAAAAGCGTTAGCTTTGGAGGAGCTACCCATCACAATTGTTGTTTACCCAATACGGACAGCAAGGGGCACTCCAGTTCCATCACATTACCAAAAGGATGAAGCTTAAGAGCTGGATAAGAAAGCCTATGAAATGTATAGGGTAAGAGTACACATGTCAAATGGGCACCATATGGAGATAGTCACAATGTCCAGATACACTGAACAGGATAGAACCTGGTACTTTATTCAAAGACAAAACTGCAGGACCCTGCTGCCCAAAATAAGAAGAAAAGAACATCATGTATTTTTTTTTCAATTTGTGTATTACTATGTGTATTTAGTCCTTTTTTTTAATGATCCAAAGTTTTATTCATCATTTGTAAGAATCATAATTTTTGGCTTACAATAATATAAACTGCACTAGAGCTCACCAGATAGCAGTATTCTGCATTCAATACAATAAATTACATTGTTTAAAAAGTGACACATGAAAAGGATTTTTTTTATACTGTCAAAAAGTATATGATTAGCTGTAAAATGGATCTTCTCTGGAGGACAATGGATTTGCACAGGCTCGTTCCTTACCATGGCAAAGCCCACATCGGCTTTCTTCAAGGCTGGTCCGTCATTGGTCCCATCACCTGTCACTGCCACCACCTGCCTTTGGTCCACTAGTGTGCTGTCAATGATTCCTGCAGACAACAGTGTATGGCTTTACCATCAATGAGTGTAAACCACAAATACAGATCTTACAGAAACATGCTGTTAAATCAAAAGAGAATTAGGCAGAGTTATGCTAATCAACCCCACAGGCAATGACATCCATCCATCATTCAGTACCGTTAATCCAATAAAGATATAACTACATTTATTTCTACAGTTCAAATCCTGCATCTACCCATCTCCCACATATAAGAGTATTCATAAACAATCCAATCCACCCACAAAACAAAGTAACAGCCTAGGTCAGTCCTACCCTTAACCAAAGTGTGCTTGTCAGTTGGAGAAGACCTTGCCAATACCCTTAGCCGTGGCCAGATTTTATCGATGCGCTCTTGTTCCACCTATGATGGAAACCCACAAGAATGTGAGAATCAAAAACGCCAGTTTCAGGAACTTATCAATAAAAAATAGTGCATGTATGACAATTTTGCGAGAAATTCATACATCAGAGAGCACTGCAGATTTATTAACAACAAAACGAAATATTTCATTTTCAAGCAGAAGCAAAAGCACCTACCTAACAGCAGTTAAGCTTCAGTGTAAATCTCATTTTATCTGACATGGTTTTACCACCGGAACGACAATACAGCTGCAGCAATGAACAGTACAGGACTGCTGGTGAAAGGGCCTGGAGCCTATCCCAGGCAGCATAGAGCACAAGGCAAGGAAATATCTTAGATTCCATGCCAATCCCTTGCAAGGCATACATATATTAGGGGCAATTTAGAGAACACCAATTCACATAACTGTATGTCTTTGGGCTATGGAAAGAAACCCACACGGAAAATGGAAAACACTCAAACTCCAAACATGAAGTGAGGGTGGGATTTGAATCCGGGAGGTATAAGACAACAGGGCTTCCCATGATGCCACCCCATAGCTGCTTTAGTTTGCCTAAACTGAATTTAGTGAGGTTATTTTCTGGATAGTTATTGCAAGACAGAAGAGCAGAGCTTTGTTGTAGACTAAATTAAGGTTTGGCAGGTTAAAGGAAAGACTGCATGTTGCACGCTGCCGTGGGAAGTACCTCTCCTTTCGAATTGCGGATCCTCCTGTTGAACTCTTTCCCATCGATGCACAGAAAGTCCTCCCCAGGTTGAATGATGCCACATTTAATGGCAATGGCACGGGCTGTGTTGATGTTGTCCCCAGTTACCATGCGCACCGTGATGCCCGCACGTTGGCACTTCCGGATGGCATCAGGCACCTGAACAGGGAGGAGAAGATATTTCATTTATGTGCAAGTCATTTAATGTGTTTTTAGTAGAAGGTTGCAAAGTCTTCAATAATTTCTCCTCTTTATGGCACACTCAGGATCATTTCTTATCTTATCTTATCTTATCTTCACCCAGTACAGAAGTGCTGGGCATTGGCTCACCTTGTCTTCTGACACAAAAACTTGCTATCCAATTTATGTGTGCCTATGTCTCTCATCTTTTTTAACAAATGAAAACGACTATATATATATATATATATATACACACAGACACACACACACAGACACACACACACATATATATATATATATATGACAATTTGAATGGAGGTGCAGCCTTCCTGCGGTCAGTAGGCGGTCTGTCAATAAAAAAAATTCATGTGATTCATTGCTTTGTTGTAGGAATTGTTTGCATGCCGACAGCTACACAGAGACAGCAGCCTTGGGGGCTGAAAGAAATGGAAGGAATTGGAGATATTAAAGGAGCTGGACTGAATAATTCAGAAATGTTATACATGTATTTGGCTTCTTTAAAAAACATTGGATTTCATGTCAACATGGGACAGATTTAGAACAGAACAGGGAGTAAGACTTGATTTGCTAATATTATCTGGCTTAAATATATGTTCATTATTGAGATAGAGTACACCTATATATAATATGACAATTAATCAGTGTTTTCACAAGATTTTCACATGATTCTCATGCTGAGGAAATGGGAAAAGGCTGAAAAGAACATGAGCAGATGACATTAAAGTTATGTTTGTTACATTAATTGAACTTAGAGACACCTCTCTTTGGAAATTTTGTAAAACCTCTTGAAATCCTTGAATTTTACAAAGTATACTCTGAAATTTCATTGCTTCGTTTTTAAGTTACTTGTTCTCTGATTAACTATTCTGTGGTGACCATACCTCTGGTCGAACAGGATCCTCGATCCCAACCACACAGATGGCGGTCAGGTTGGTGACAATATTGTTTTCGTCATCCCACTCGGGCTCAGGGTCTGCAGGGAAGTCACGGTATGCCACACAGATGGTCCTCAGCCCATCACAGGCCATGGGCTCAATCACCTTCTTTACCAGCTCATCCCGATCCCGTGGGCGGAAGACACGTGGCTCACCCGCCCCATTCAGGATGTGAGCACACCTATTGAGACAAGTGAGAGCACAGGAGCAGGAATTCAACACAGGGATAGCTTTATCCAAACGTTCAAAGGATATCCTGTTCTCAAACACAGTGCCAATCCACAAATCAACATTTTAAAACATATTAATGGCTACCTAGAATGTTTTCTAAACATAGTAAGGGGCACCCTGACTCAAGATACAATTGAAGAGCAAATTTGCAACACTCAATCAGTGCCTTTTTTGTTGTTTTTGAGATGAAACTACCAATGACTGCCAAAGTCAGGATGCCTTACCATATGTTACAGTTTTGGGAACCACAACTCACTCAATCCAAAGAAGAACTTTCATTAAATTTCTAAAACTCACTCAAAGGTCCACAGAAATTTTCTGGAAAGCGTATCCCATGGTCTGAGTGAGTGTTGGAACTGGCTCTTCAATTCCGCACTGATGCAGACTCACTTTTTCAGCATGATCTCCGAAGCACCTTTGCTGAACATCCTGAAGCCACCACCAGGCAATTTAATAACTGTGCTCATGGACTTTCTAACGGAGTTGAAGGTGTAGACCTTGTAGAGCTTTTCCTCTGGGATCATGTTACGGATTGGTTGATAGTCACGCTTCAGCTCTAGAACGAAGCCTAGAAGTGCGCATTCGGTCTTATTGCCCACCTGCTTTGGCAGGCCACCTTCCTTGTCAGGGAGCTGCAGGAACACGGACAGATGATTTATGCATTTGTGAAAAATTATTTGACTATGCCTTTCCAAATACTGGTTTACCTTTCAAGAACCTCTAGCTTCCTATTTAACAGCAATAACACTATAGGCTGCAAGACCTCACAAATTGCTGGATTCAGGGGAATAGATGAACAATAAAGGTACCTTGTCATTCAATAAAAATATCATCATGTTGCAGCCTTAAGAAATCGATTGCTGGACGTTAACCATAAAACTGGAAAATTTCAGGCAAATGTAGTTGGCATGAGAATTGATTTTCCACTGATTTCACATACAAAACAAAGAAGAGATGCAACATAAATAGCCCTCTGTTCCATGTACTTCAGTATAATATCCTTGAATTATATTCTGTCAAAAAATAACCATATCAATATGGGGGCCATTCTTATCTTCCACACCCTGTATAGAATGCCAGTCCATTGCATGGCACACAAAAGCACACATAATACACAAATGAAAGATGCTAATTCACTCTACTGCCTGTCTTTGCACTGTTGGAGGAAACAATAATACCCATAATCCAATATAACATACACCAATCAGCTATAACATTAAAACCACTTACAGGCAAAGAGAATAACATTGGATTATCTCGTTACAATGGCATATATCAAGGGTGCCATTGTATATTTTAAGCAAGTGAACAGTCAGTCAGTTCTTGAAGTCGATGTGCTGAAGCAGGAAAAATGGGTAAGCGTAAGGATCTGAGTGACTTTGACGAAGGCCAAATTGTGATGGCTAGACAACTGGGTCAGAGCATCTCTGAAATTGCAGGTCCGGTGGGGTGTTTCCAGTATGCAGTGGCCAGAATCTACCAAAAGTGGTCCAAGGAAGGCCAACCAGTGAACCAGCAAAGGGGTCATGGGCGCCCAAGGCTCATTGATGTGTGTGCGGAGCAAAGGCTAGTCCGTGTGATCCGATGCCACAGGAGAGCTACTGTAGGACAAATTGCTGAAAAAGTTAATGCTGGCTATGATAGAAAGGTGTCAGAGCACACAGTAAATCGCAGCTTGCAGAGTACGGGACTGCGTAGTTGCAGATTGTCCACCGCCAAAAGCGCCTACAATGGGCACATGAGTATCAGTACTGGACCATGGAGCAATGGAAGAAGGTGTTCTGGTCTGATGACTCACATTTTCTGTAACATCATGTGGATGGCCAAGTGTGTCTGCTTCAGTTACCTGAGGAAAAGATGGTACCAGGATGCACTATGGGAAGAAGGCAAGCCAATGAAAGAAGTGTGATGCTTTGGGCAATGTTATGCCGGGAAACCTTGAGTCCTGGTATTCATGTGGGTGTTACTCTGACATGTACCACCTACCTAAACATAGTTGCAGACCAAGTACACCCCTTCATGGCAGCGGTATTCCACGATGGCAGTGGCCTCTGTCAGCAGGATAGTGTACCCTACCACACTGCAAAAATTGTTCAGGAATAGTTTGAGGATCATGAAATAGAGTTCAAGGTGTTCACTTGGCCTCCAAATATACCAGATCTCAATCCGACTGAGCATCTGTGGGATGTGCTGGACAACCCAGTCCGATTCATAGGGGGCCCCACCTTGCAACTTACAGAACTTAATGGATCTGCTGCTAACATCTTGTTGCCCGATACCAAAGGACGCCTTCAGAGGTCTTTTGGAGTCAATGCCTTGACAGGTCAGAGCTGTTTTGGCAACATAAGGGGGACGTACACACAACTGAGCAGGTGGTTTTAATGTTTAGCTTATTGGTGTATAAAATCCACACACGGAATCTAGGTGGGATTCAAATCCCCAGCTCTGGAGGTGTAAGACAACTGTGCTACCCATTGAGTCTCCATGCTGCCTCTCACTGTAGATCAGTTGATTTAGAATTTCAATAAGAATGATAATACTAATAATAACTGTATTGAATACAATTTTTAAATCAAAATATTTTTATATGGTCAACTGTGAGTTTTTTTAAAAACTGCTTTCCTCTTTCTCCTTTGGATGCATTTGAAGAAAGTATTTTAGTGCTACTTTCAGTGAAACTTGTTTGTGCACCCAAAAAAATAACACTGCAGATCACTGAATGCATAATTATGGATTTATATCCGTCATGACTACTGATCATAATCATAAACATCCTCAAAACATTTCTACATTTGTTATTGTTTTCATCTATTTACAATCAGAATATGAAGTTTATTGTGTGTGTGTATATATATATACACACACACACACACACACACACCCATCACAGGGCATACTCACACACATGCACTATTAGTTATTATTTAGCTTTAATTTGGTCAAGTGCATTATCAGCACACAGTAAGAGTCTTTCTAGATCAGTTATTCACAACCAGGGGGCTGCGGCCCACTAAGGTTTTTTTTTAATAGAAAACAATAGTATTCTTTTCTGGTTGTAAACAGCGCAAGAGCTTCTGTCGTGACGTTGCACAGAATCCCAGAATTCACAGCTAATATCAAACTGTTCAGTTTGTGGCGTCTCATGGGGAAGCTGATGGAGAGGAAAGGCGAGGAATCATTGATACTTGGTTCATTTTGTTTTAATGCTTTGTTAAATATATCATAATTTGACTTCATTAGTTCTATTTTGTTGAAGCCTAATACCTTAAAATGAGGGCCTTTTCAGTTATTAAGCACACATTTAATGGTTGTCAGGCTTCTGATATAAGACCCATTTGTCAAATAGGTTTTAGATTTTGTTCATAAACATTCACCTTCTGTTTTGATAGCAATGTCATAAATTAATAAAAAAAAACTAGTGTTGGAAAATATGTTTGTATTATTAACATTAGCAATTGTTGTCATCCTTGCAGAACACATACAAAAGAAACCGTATCACTACCTGTGCCAGGGGGGCAAATATATTTTCCTGGACACAGGGGGTCCTTGGATTAAAAAAAAAAGTTGAGAACCATTGGTCTAGATAATGGCCATTGGCAGTAAGGCATGTTCTAGCCAACACCTAAATCTGTACACCACTGTCTAAGTTTTAACCAAAGTAGATGGAGGTGGATCAGTATTAAGGAGATTTGCACTGCACAGCAGCTGTTGAAGTACAATCGTTATATAGGGAATGGACCCTTTGTTCTAAACATCTCATTTCTAAAAGTGTAGAACATTTGTAAATTATAGAAACAGGCAGAGACTCTTACAATATTCCAAACACCTTCTGCTATGTAATGTACAAAGGCTCTACCATTTATGCGTAGTTATGTTGCCCAGGTCTCTGGACTCACAGCATGTAGAAATGCACCTATAGGTAGCCTTGTTCAATGTAATATTGTAAATCGGCTAGTGATGCCTTGAGACTCTCTCTGTTCGTGACCTACCAGCTTGTCCCACTGGACTGTAACTTGTAGTATGCTGCAGGTGTGGTGGTGAGTATAATGAGGTCTCTCTGCTTATCATGCTGAAAGCCTAGTCAGTTGGATTATAGCTACCCTCTGGCTTTAGCTACTGAGCTATATTGCCAGTTAAAAGCTAAGCCAGTTATGGTTCCCATGCCTCAGGTTTACTGAACTTTACCTAGGGCACCACATGGGCTTCGACCGGCACTGCTCAGAACTACCAAAGACACACAACAGCAGTCCACCCGCTAATTACTTTTTGCTAGTCCTCATTTCAGGAAATGGCAGAAAATGTAGATTGTACCCTACTGCGTTTTTGAGGGGCACGGATGCTTCCCTTTGCTGCAGTGTTGCTGTGTGCCATCTTGGTATCTGTGGAATCCAATGTATCTGATCTAAAGCTTCTGGAGTCGGTTGCTTAGCCTTTGGTATTCTGCCACTGTTTGCTCACTTCCTCACTGAGTCATCTATAATGCCAACCAGAACTGGAGGCCAGAAGCCCATACCTGATGAATCAAGTAACAACTAATGATTTGAGCCCTTCCACAGTCACAAGCAGTAACTACAGGTATTTTTTCATATGATAGTAAATGTATTAAATGTTACTATATAACCTCCATATGTTTCAGTATTCATACAGGCTTAGTGGGTATTTGTGTTTGTTGGGTATTTTCATACTGGTTTTGTGTCCTGTCCAGCAATGATGTTACTGAAAAAAGTTGCTATCATTATTTTATTATAGGAGAAATATTATACATTTATTTTAACGGCGTTGAGACGATGCACTTAGGATTAAGGGAGATGTTTTTCAATATACAAGCCACAAGAAAATCCATAAAACGCAGAACAGGATATGGACATAAACAAGTAACATAAAACGAGGACTATAATCCTAGCTGCAGACGTAATGAGAAAAGGAGCTGAAGGTTCACGTCGGATACTGGGCCTCCTCCGAAGCCGCCCGTGTGCCGCGCTACGTGGGGCGACGCAGTCGAGCAGCTGCCCTCTCACTGGTCGACGCTCACGCTGCCACGGCACAGCATATGGTAGGGAGCGGTCTGGCATGCACACTTCCTCTACAGCTCGTTCTCCTCATAACCGAAATCTGTTCCTCGACGTGCCCTCCCCACTGCAAGAGCCCTCATTCCACATTCCTGAAGCCGCGGGCCACCCGAGGCCCCGACTGCGTCCCCAGAAAGGTCGTTTCCGCATTAACTCTTTAATTTGCCTCCGGCACAGACAGGAGAACTGAGAGATACCGGCTGGGAACTCTGGGAGCTATCGACGGCTCACTGCTGACAACACGGGGTTTGTAATAAAAGGGCCGTCCGCTTTCAAAGAGGTAGACTAAAGGTTGTCGCCATGTCTCTTCAGAGGGGCCTCCCAACATCTAGTGCCATCGCAGGGGGCTGCGCTATTTATACCCTAGTGAGTCAGTCCTTTTTTCTTGTTTCAATAGAAGTGCATCATCAAAAATGAAATGGATTTCCTAGGCTACCATGGGACCTGTAACCTTACTCATATGTGAGTATGTATAGAAAAGCATGGCTCTCACATTGACTGGTCACCATGAGTAATAATAATGCACTCACTATACTAGCTGGAGAGCACCTTAAAACTACTGTTGGAAAACTGCAAATCGCGTGTATTATTCCAATTCATAATTGAAAATGTTACTGCTGCCGCTAGATTGTATTTATATATGGTTTTACTTTAAATCTAGGCTATTTTGGTTTTGTGCTATGGAGACTTTTTCAGATTTATGGAGACAGTTTTACTCAGATAATTAAGGTCTTTTGCTGGGATTATCACTGATGTCATGAGACATTCTTTTTAAGAATAATCATTTCAGTTTGCTAAACCTAAAAAGCATTTGGTACGATTACTGCCCAGAACAGACTGTCCATTGTATGGCTTATCAACCTTTATGTTCTCTGCACAGTATGCACACTCAGCATGTTTCTGGCCAGAATCTGTACAAGTCATATGGGTTTATTGCTAAAGGGTGTGTCACAGCCACTGTTCAGAAACACACAAAGCCCCGGGAAGTCAGCATACACTGCTGTCATACATGTAATGTTCCCAGGAAGTCCTTTGATATTTTCATGTGTTTCCTGTGTAATATAAAAAAAAATCTGTACCTCGTTGCTGCAGCTAGCCAGGTATCGTCACAGACAACGGAAACAAAGTACACTATTTTATATTCATACATTGCAGCATTTTACTTATATTTCTCACTGTGCTTTAACATATCTAAAGCATTTCTTTTTAATGCTGACTTTTGGGATAGTATATAAAAAATGGTCATTTTGGGCTCAGATTCAAAAGATTATATACATTGAAAAAAATTCCAAATCTGCGCTATTACTGTACACCAGAACGTAATCAGGAACTTAGCTGGGGTCTTCTATTAATTTTCTTTCATTTAATTGATTGCTAATTACCCAGACAGCCACTGCAAAGTTACAAGACTTATTTACAGCATGCTACTGCGACAGAGGTGAAACTACATTTCTTATCCCTATATAATGGATTTTTTAACCTTGTGTGACTTCACTCTCAAGTGCAACATGCACATGTTGCTTTTTCCCCAGTAATGACGGGGTGACATTTGTATGGGGTGATGATGATTTTGCTTTGGCTGCCCTGAGAAGTATGCTGCCCATTAACTGGGATATTAGGCCCCCTTTGTACGATGGATCATGTTAAAATTGCATCGCTTTATGAAACCCAGCAAATAATGGCAGAGGAATGCGGTTTTAAAAATCTTTCATAATTTTCTTATTCTTGCTGCATTTATATAGCACAGGTAAACAGGGCACTCTGCCTCACTAGATGGTAACAGGATTAATCTTTCAATTGATGAGCCTGCATTAGCCAGTGCTGCTTCCTCACAGCAAGTCATCAGCCTCAAGACTACAGTCGAAAGATGCATAAGGCTGCTGATTAAATTGCTGCAAACTCTTGCTCAACAGCTTCAGTCTGAAAGCTGTATTCATGCCCCCATCATGTAGGGAGAGTTCCAATAAAAATCCAAATCAGACAGAGATTACTAAGGTTGCACAGCTATCTAAAATGAGGGGCTGTGTTGCTATCTGAAGTGTTTTCACACTTTGCCCACCCACCCCACACTCAGACGGAGGCTCCCTTTTTGAATAACCACAACCCTGTATAGCCAAAAAGTGATGTTTTTTTACAATACAAACTCTTAAGCAGTGAGGCCAATATCAAACAACTACTGAAATATAAATAGAAAAATTTCCTTTTCAGGCATCCTGTTCTCATCAAAAGACATACTTCTCTAAATTGGGAAAAATATTCCTTCACCATAAAGAACAGAATTTAGGACATGTCCCATGGTGTGCACTCTTTAAGTGTGTTTTAATTAACTTTTAGTACCTTTGGTTGTTTCTATTTTAAAATACTGTGCTTTGGGCCCCCTACTAATTTGAAATGCATACATATTGATTTATAATGTGATTCTAAAAGGGAAAGGTTTAATTAATGTACAGCTTAATACACAATACATCATGGGATGGTGGTTGAAATTAGCTGGTTCATTTTTGTACGAGCATTCATGGCTTCAGGCTTTTATTGGGGAACACTGTTAAACTCTGAGTTATCCACCCCAAACCTATAGATGAGAGTTTGATGTTTTTTTTCTAATCTTCTTTATTCTGGTTGTTATTAGGACTATGAGCTTTTTTGTTAGTGAGATAATGAAAGAATTATAAAAGTTTTACAAGATGCTAAATTTTATTTATTAATGTTAAAATGTATTTACCAGTATCTTTGTGGTGTAGGCACTATTTATGGCAATGGCGTTGACCAGCATTTCCAGGGTTTTGGATGGCAGGGCATCTGGGTCAGGGACCTCCTTGTAGTAAACATCTCCCACCCAGGCTTGCACTACAGTCATCCTGTTGGTAGTGAGTGTGCCCGTTTTGTCCGAGCAGATGGCCGTGGCATTGCCCATCGTCTCACAGGCATCGAGATGCCGTACTAGGTTGTTATCTTTCATCATTTTCTGTTCACAATAAACAAGATATCATCCATCCATTAGGTTAACACACACCAGGAGCATAAGACTTATCAAAATTCAAAGCCACCATTTGGCAAAACAAGTAGCACACGGCTGTCATACCTTGACAGAGTAGGCCAAAGAGATGGTAACTGCCAAAGGAAGACCCTCAGGAACAGCTACCACCAGGACAGTGACGCCAATGATGAAAAACTTGACAAAGTACTGGATGTAGACAGGTGTACATTCTGGCATCCATGGCTTCTTCTCAATGACAAAGTTATCAATGGCAAAGTAGAGCACCAAAATGATAACCGTGATGGCTGACATTACCAGACCTGTGGAACACAAAGACAGACATGCTGTCTATGACATTGTTGCACTTTATAACTGGGGAGGTAGTGGGTCCTCATGTGTAATCTGGCCTACAGCAGCACCAGTAGCCGTCAAGGACAGAACCCCATTCACTAAATATATTTAACTCTCCATAAATGAGCAACTGATCAATCACACATACATTCAAAGCAAAATTAGATCTCAGAGACAACAGATTTAACACTTTGGTTGTTATGAAATATTAGGTGTGATTTAAAGCTGGGCACATGAAAATGGCTTTCCATGCTTTGAGACAGTGATATGAAGATGAATCTATTTAGCTCAGCAGTTTTGTATGATACCTGCTTTGCCGATCTGGACTGCCAGCTTGGTCAGTTTGCCTTGAAGGACAGATTTCTCTTTCTTGGACACACTGGCCTTCTTTCTCTCTTTCTCGTCTGTATCCTCGCACTCTGCACTCTTCAATGGCTGCATTTCCATCGCTGCAGCGCCATCCTGTTTCTTGGCTGAAAGTTTCAAAATATGGCATGAGACCCTGCCATATCTCTGAATTGTTGTTAATGCAAAGGCCTTGAAACCCATTGCAGTTTGTCCAGTTACTTAGGGCGTCAGTAATTCATATAAATCGATGCAAGATGACTGAGAAACATCCATTATAAAAAGGTGTATATATACATATATGAAAAAGGAAAAAAGCACAACCGAAAAACCTTACAAGTTTGACAAAAGTAAAATTGGTCATTTTCTCAAAAGCGACAGAAATGTTTAAAGACCCAAGTTCAAATGACTACCAAAAGTAAGAAAAAAGTAGAATTGTTATTTACAAGAATGTACTTTTATTCCATTATTCCTTATTCAATTCTACTGGCTTTTTAATAAAACGAATTACAAAAATGTGTATTTTTGGCATAAAGGAAAAAATTTTTATGGTAGAAGATAATACAGATCTGGTAACTTCAGCCATAAACATTATATAAAGTGGCTACCATTTGAATGTGTATTGCCCCCCCCCCCCCCCCCACACACACACAAACATAAAATTAATTCATCACTCTTCAAACACTAATGGAGACACGTGCCTTATTTATCCTGCATCCACAACAAAATCTACACTCCTGTTCTGAAGTTACTTTACAGTGTGAGCATATAAATTATATTACACCACATACTTTACAGTAGAAAATATGCAGGCCAGCTGTAATGAATAATAGAAACCTCCTACTACATTAAAATGTGCCATTGCTAACAAGAGATTTCCATATCTAAATATATACATATCAGTTTCATTGTTTTTCACTGCCCACGACCGGTGATTATGTCAACTGCCAGTTAAAGGCAGACCAAAGAATTTTATTTTTGTTAAGGTAACCACTTGAGTGAAATAAAAGTGTAACCATAGCAACCTACTCACACTAACTCTGTAAGGACAAACGGCTAACAATTAATCGAAAGTACTTTTCCTTCCTTCCTGGCCTGGAAAGCTGCCTGTTTCTGTTATGAAACTTGTATGATGCCGTTATTGATAGGTAATAACTCTAATGGTAACACTTTATTTGACAGGGCACAAATAAAGTATTATGCTATTACTTATTTATTAATGAACCACAAACTAAGTCTTAGTTAAATACCGATCTCATGTTAATTCATTATTACTGAATTGTGACACGTTTCATCCCAAGCAATTATTATATTTGTTACTTCTGTAAAACCTTTGAGAACTACTGAAGGATCAAGTAATAATGAGAATAATGAGTACTTTATTGATCCTCGTTGGGAAATTCTCTTTACACCTCCTCCAAATTGCTCTCTCTAGATGAGAGCAAGCTGACTGCAAAAGGCAGCCGCCCATAGCAACACCCAGGGAGCTGGGGGTTAAGGACCTTGTTTAACCACAGCTGTACCAAGGCTGGGTTCAAACTGAAGACCTTCTGGTTACACACACAGCAGCTTAGCACACTGAGCTACTCGCTGCTCCCAAAGCACACCAAACACATGAAATTCTGATCTCATGTTTGTTCATCATTAATGAATCGTGATGCACCTTTTGTCTCAAGTAGCAAATATATTTGTTCATGATTTGTTCATTATTTATACTTCAGTAGTATCTGAGTTATTACTAAGTATTTGTACCCCGTCAAGTAAAGTGTCACCAATATGATCATTTTTAATTGAAGTTTTTCTTGTCAGATTTGCCACTCTAAAATGAACAAACAAAACTGTCTTATTTCAGACTTATAAAATTTTGTCAAATTTGCTAGTGTGAAATGATCTGTCAGGGGCATCAAAAGCAATTCTTTAAAACACTCAAAATAGAGCTGAAATCCTAGGCTTGGTCAAAGGCCAAGGCTACCGTGTATAAATGGCTTTTCATTAATGGCAAAATTGAGACTGCATGCTTTTAATACAGGGATGGCCATTCCCGCTTCAGCTATACTGTATTGATTACTTACTACAAAGAGCCAGCACTTTGCTTCCTGCAGCCAAAGTATTCACGCTGAAACCCTTTAGTTTCACCTGCATCCAAGGGTACTTGTCCCTGTAGGCAGGTACTGGACTTAGATCTTCTATCTGCTCTTCAGTTTTCGATTTTGACTCTGTTAATTCTAGCCTCAAACCCAGTACTTTTCTCATTACATCGGGGATTTTCTTTCAAAGAAGTTTCAAGGAAACAATTGGTTCTCTGAATTCCTCAAAGGCCCTGAGCCTCTTCAAAGAGTTCCATGAATCCTACACAAAGTAATTAGCTCAGTCTTCACCCAGCAGAGACTATGCTGCTGTTACCATTGATTCAGCTGACGTTTCTACAGTATAGCACCCTTTCATCAAAAGATACAGTTCTGATATAAAACTTGGAGGATTAACAACAATTGTATCATGTGTTTTCAATGCCTAATGATGTGTATTATGACAAAATATTCGATACCCATTATAATGTGATATAACTCATGTAAGCATGTTGCATTGCATGTGAATAAAAGTAAATCGATAAAGTGTGTCAGTTAGAGTGCAGTGTTCCAACAAGACCCAAAAACAGTGGCATATGACAAAGGCATAAGCATGCAAGACAAGAGTGTGGCACAGGCCAGGTAACCCAAAGGAGTTCATTTAAGTTAAAAGGTCAGAGGTCACAGCGGTTACCTTGTGTTTATACTGCATAATAGGCTAGAGAAAGCTCCAACCAAGAAAACAAAGAGAGGAAAACATTACAATAAAACAAATAAGTAGTAAATAAATACCTTTGGTTTGGTTGTTCTCCATATTGCCATCTTGCATTTTACCTGGGATGAAGACACATGAGACACAGACACAGGTTTTTCACAGCAGAATAAAAATAAGAAGATGAGACGCAAGAATATCTATCACAAAGTCATCATAGTGAAATCAAATGTGAAAAAGTACATGTATAATTGATGTATGGCACGACACAGTCCCAGCAAAAATTAGCATGACGTTTAAGTTTAACAATTAATGTGAGGCTCCAGGAAATAATAACATTATCTCTTTTAATTATTTGTCCATTTATTGGACTAGTGCTGGGTGGGAGAGTGCGTGTGATTTCCAAGTGTAGGTCCCTGCTATGTGTATGAATAGAAGGTGGCGTGTTGCTCCTTGGAGCTGCAGCTGCGACCCCTTGTGTTCATGACTCCCTGCTTATAAGGAGTGAGAGGAAAACCAATGGGGGTTCAAGCAGCTTATGGGAGTTTTACTTACACAAAAATAATTGGTTTAGAGAGATATCCAATCAGATTGTAGAGGCGGTGGATCCAAGTATCTAGAGGAGGCGGGACCAACCAATCAGATGATCATTTTTTGTTCTACCCTCAGAACATTTCTGTATAAGTAAAACTCTCACAAGCGCTCAAGCGTATAGTGACCAGCACCCTTGGAACGAATTATGCCACCCAGGCTTTTCTGAGGGAAACAGTCTGTAAATTTAATGATCAGCAGGACCCTGACTAAATGGAGGGTCACTGTTGAAAAGTATACATGTGCAGATACTGCATTTATGAGATGAGTTTTTATTCCTTCATGAGGTCTGTAGTTTGAAGGGCCTGCTGGCTGCTTTGACAACAAGCCTCACACCTTTTTATATTTCAAGGTACCATCCAATCTTTCCACAGATAGACATGTCAGCTCAAGTATCACAAGCCAGCTTTCAGCTAACAGAGATATATAAAGCCAATACTGCAGTTGCTACAGTGGAAAGAATGTTCATTTCAAAGAACCTGCTGAATCAAGGAACTCTCTGTTTTTGTTCAGTACACCATGTCATTTTACATAGTACTCATCAGGATGATACAAAAGTCATTCGAAGAAATAAAAAAGACCCCCCCCCCAATATTTATTTTGGCCTCATTCATCCCCCAATAAACAGACCTTTGCATTTAAACTATTATGTTGTGCTCCCCCAATATCAAATTCTCTGCTACACCACCGACTCTTGCATTTAACAGCTTCAGCTGTGTTTCATCTTCACCTTTAGGAGCACTGTGTAGTGGACCATGTCTGGTGTCCTTTTCCGCAGCCGTTGGGTTATATCAATGGTTCTCAATCCCATTCCTGGCGACCCCCCCCCCACCCCCCCCGCACCGGTCGATCGTGCACTGGCTTGAAGCCTCAGGGGAGCTGTACCCCATGCTGTGAGCGTCCCTCTCCACCCCA